>JAWNPC010000389.1:2512500-3112500 GCA_035045365.1 Drosophila leonis | reverse complement strand
TGGCGAATACTATTTATATAAAAATATTTAAATTTTAATGAAAAATTTTAAAAAAGTCTTTAAATCGGTTAAATATTTAAATAAATATTTGAATCTATAATAGAAAACAAATATTTCAGTAGGAGATTTATCAATCAGTATACACAATATCAATATATCAAAAGTATACAACAATATTTAAACATATAAAATTTTAGCATAAAGTTTTTTAAAATAATAATTAAATAAATAAATAGATGAAAAAATTATTTTAAATATAGTTAAAAAAATTTTTAAAAACCTAAGTTCGTTAGAAATATATTGATCTATAAACATAAAAGAAACATTTGAGATCGAGAGAATGTTTGAGTGACTCTGAGGAATATATGAATTATTTGAAAAATAGAAACAAATATTTTAAATATAATTTAAAACTTTCCAAATAAAACAAATGTTCAGATCAATACCAAAAAAAGGCAAAGATCTGCCAAACAAAAGCAAAATTTAAATTCAGTAAAATTATATGAAATTTCTTGATATATTTACTTTAAAACGTTAAAATTGTTGGGAAAATGTATCAAATAGGCAGAAGAAGGCGTGGCACACACTACAAAATATGTATATTCTTGTTGAGGAAGTTAAACTGAGTCGGTATAGCCATGTTCGTCTGTCTGTTCGATCTTGTTAACCACACGCTAGAGTCTTGAAATTTACATTGAGTACATTATACTTCAGGGTATCTCCTAGTCAGGCATTCATGTCTAAAGCTAGGGTCTTAAAATTTATATTGAGTGCATTATACTTCAGGGTATCTCCTAGTCAGGCACTCATGCCTAGAGCACTGTTAATGTTACTAAAATATTAAAGAATATATTAAAAATAAATTTGTATGAAAAGGCTTACAAGATTTTGATGCATTTTTAACATGTGGCTAGGGCGGCCAATGGTAATTGCCAAAGAGTTCGATAATGATGGAGACATATTTAATAATAACAAATAATAATAATAAAATAGCTGCAGACAGTGCTTTACACTCACACATTCACGCACACACACACACGCAAATAAGTGTTTGGGTTGGGCATAATTGGCAGAAATTAACGTGACCGTACAATCAATATTTATCGTCTATATAAAGTCCATGCCTACACACACACACACACACACACACACACACACTTACATTTATAAATTCATATTTTATACAAGTATTTATGTATGCATGTATGTGTGTGTGTATGCATATTTATTTATGTATGTATTTATTTGTATATTTATTCATAGTTGGTTGCCTGTAATTTGCCATCGTCGCGCTTGCGTTTTAATTTAAATTCAAGTTGAAAGTTGCATTTTAAATACCCTAATAACATTTAAAGGCGCTCAAATGGGTAGTTGTGGCTAGTTTGTGCTATGTGAGGGTACAGAATTTTAAGGAATTCTTAGTGAAACTCTGCTTGTCTGTGTTGCTTATCCTGTTTAATGAACTCCTTCCATCTTTATCTGCCTCTTTCCATCTGCATCTCTTTCTTGCTCAAAGTATCTTAAAGGAAGTTTTTAGCTTATGCCAACAGATTCCTTTTTCTGCTATAGAAAACAAGTTACTCACAGACTTCAAAGCATTATCATCTATATATCTATCCATCTATGCCTTATCTTCTTCATCTTCTTCCTTACCTACAGGGTATCTGTCAGTCATTCACTTTCGTCTCTACCCTACCACTTTGATTGTTGCTTTTGTTACTGTTGGATGTGTTGATTTTGTCCATCAACAAACAAAAATGGCACGCAAATTATGAACCGCAAATGTGCGTGCGAGTCGGCCCAACAACAAGGGCGTTGACTACGCGTGGGCGTGCCACTTGCTGCAGCATATCAACCATATATATATATATATATATATATATATATATCTATATATATGTATACTTACATCTGCAGTGCCTCGGAACCCAATTGGAAATCCGCACAACGGCCGCACATCTATTTTTAATGGACACGTTTTCATGCGTATCTTTTTTGTTGTATTTTGTTGGTGTTTTTGTTGTTTCTTGTTGTTGTTTTTATCTGAAAACTGCAATTTTTGGGTCAATGTAAATTTTTGTGTTTATAGTTGCAGAAGGACATTCAATCTGTCGCTCGCTTTTCATAATTTTATTTTAAAGCTGCTTTTTAGCCAAATATTTTATTATTTACTGTTGAAATTATTTTTAGAATTTAATTGTGTTTCAAAAGTTTTAAGTGTCTATTTTTAAATTATTGTGAAATTTAGTTTGAGTAGAGTCTGTTTAAAGTTGTCTTGTTAGCTAGTTTCAGCATGAGCTTTAAGATTATATTGAATATTTGTAGGCTTGTTCATGAATTGAGAAATGTATATTGGTTTTCTTCAATATATAAATACCTATAAATGATATGGTACGCCTCTTGGCTTCAGAGATAACACAAAACTAAGATTTTGTACTAAAAATAGTTATTTGTGGATCATAAACTTGTTTTATTCATTTGCTTGCGCTCAACTGCAATGGTTTTGCTTTGTTAAAGTGGATTTTCAAAGTATTTTGCAAATCATTTTAGTTGCGTAAGCTTAGAAACTCTCTCGCTGTGCTGAAAACTTCCTTTGATATGTATTTGCATTTGCTTTAAGAATATGTTAAAATTGTTGTTAACACGAAAGTTTTGAGAATTTGTTCTGGGAATCTTGTAGAATTCTCTCATATTTCTATAACTTTTTATAGTATTGTCCAGGGCAAGTTTTACCTTAAACTTTGCCCTCAGCTCAATATTGCATCAACTTTTTGACCACAAACTTCATCAACTCATCAACACACACACACTATTCCTGTCTCTTTCTGTCTCTCATGTACAAGATGCAACACGTGGCCCTTGCGTGCCTATTTGCACTTGGCAAGTGGCAAGTGGTAAGTGGCAAGTTTACATTAAATACAATAAATGCTCGCCACAATTTATGCAACATCAACAACAAGCATGGGATCCAAGTGAATTGCTGTAGAACCGCATAATGCGGGCAAAATCCAGCAAAAGTTAGTGTTGCCCCATGCCAAGGCGAATGCTAATGCTTATTATTGCAACACAGGTGTGAAATCATATAAAACTAATAATAATAAACAGCAATACTTGAAAAGTAAATAATCCTTCCATTTAGCTCACAAAAACTGCAGTGCAGAATGTGTAAAAAGGGGGGAAAATGTGTGTGTGACAGCAGAATAATAATGAATTAAGAAAGTTTATATTTTAAACATAGCTGCATGAAAAACATGGCAAATACATATAATTAGATATAGAGATTAATAAATTTAATAATATTTAGACTGACCAAACAAGAGTGATGTTATTTCCAATAACTTTATTTAAGCTGCTATTTAACTTATTAATAAAATTTAAATGTTTAAATATTCTAAAAGATTTGCTATTTAAATCGTATGAAGCGTAGCGAATGGTTAGGAAGTAATTGTATTGATTAGAAGAGTCTAAAAATGTTGAAGTATCCATTTTGATTGCTAGAATATATTTTTTATTCAAAATATTAATATTATTATTAAATATTATAACAATGACAGACAAAGTGATATACAAAAAGAAAGTTACAATAGAAAACTTAAGCTTTAAATTATATTTACATTATTTAATTATATAAATATATAGATAAATATATTTATTAGGTGACCCGGTCAGAGTAATGCTATTTTTGATAACTATATTTCCGCAGCTGTTTAATTTATAGCTAATATTTAAGTTATGAAATATTCGAACATACAAGTCCCTAAAAAGCCTAACATTTTGGCTGAGCCCTAGGCTAACATTCGCTCACTTAATACTTAAAGAACTCCGATTAGAATGATATTCAATTTCATATATAATGGCATGGATATATATTTCAAAATAGTCAGAAATAAAGTTGTTCAAGCAAACTACCGCTTGTGAATGAAATGGCAACTAGCGACTTTTTTCATCTGGCCTGGCACACATAAAAACATGAGGAATCACCTCGAGTTTCAAATTCAAAGTGTTGTAACACAAATAGAGAACATGAGGTGAGTGTGCTAAAATGTTCGCTAGTTTTTTAAAATATAAATGCAGTCATTCAAATGCCTTAACAAATGTTATATCTCAAACAAATAGTTACGTTATAGCTGCTCTCCATATTACTCTCAGTTGGTCATCCTATATTAAACTCGCCTACAGTCCGAGCTTTTGCTGCTCTTAAGCTTAAACTGAATTGCCAAAAATGTAATATCAAAATAATTTTATTTTCAACTTTACATTAATTGTAAAACTTTTAAACAAGACCTCAAAAAATATCAAAAACAAAACTGTTAAAAATATGAAAATAGTTGCTGAAATCAGTACGAAATAGACAAAGCTGAAAGTGCAAAAGTTTGGCGTTGCCAGACTAATTGGCAACTAGTTGCTTGGCAGTTGCCAGATGCCGCAAAGAGTGCAAACTAAAGTACATTCAATATGCATATGCTGTGTTGCTTAATAACTTTATTTTCGAAATTGACACACACACACACACACACATACACATACACACACACACACACACACACACACATACACACACACACACACATCATAGACATGACTCGCACGCATTGCCAGCTCAGCTAACGCACGCTGTCCTTCGGCCCCATTTTGGGCTACTTCACTGTTTATCGATGATGTGCAAATTAAATTTCGTGTACGCGTTGCAGCGTTGCGTGTGGGCGTAGCGGGTGTGAGGGGGGCGTGTTTGGTCTGTGACAGTTGCCAGACAAAGCATTGATGGATGCGTGGCGCACGTGTTGCCGACCGCAATGCAAAATATTTTTTACACTTCAGAATTATGGGCCAACGGAGTAAACAAATAAATAAACCGAGTGAGGCTAACGGGACATTGTGGCTGACACACACACACACACACAGAGCCATATATAAATGAGAAATTTATAAACAAGCGCCAGTGGCGCCACCTAGCGTTGAAAGTAGGCTGTGGTTATTCGTTACGCTTTTTATGAATTGCAACGAGACACACACACAGTGGGCAAGTTTTAACCAGAAATAAAATACAACTCACAAATGCAGCTAATTTTGCAAGGACAACAGTGGGCGGCTGTAATAATAGCCACGGCCAGGGGCGTGGCTGCTGACAACCGGTACAGCAGTTGGCATTTGTTTGTTGTTTTAGCCGGTTAAACACACTCACTGTGTGCATATGCCCTAGCCTAGAAGGGTGTGCCTAAGTACACACACGAAAGCCAATTGAAATTCCACTTGAACTTCATATACAGTCTATATGGAACTCAGCATCAGCTTATGATATATATATGTATGTCTCTATATATTCATTCAAACCTTAGTTTATTTCGTTTGTCAAGTGACCATAACACTTCCAAGAGGCGCGCTAGGGCAATCAAACACGTAAATATGTATATCGTACAAATTATATAAAATATCGTTGGCCTCAGTATGAACTGACTTATGACGCCGATTTATGAGCAGCTTAAGCTACGGCTGCAACAGATCAACAATTTTGTCAGATCCATTTGTAGGAGGAAAGTCGAAAGTGACGAAACTGTAGAAGTCGTAAGGCATTAAGATATAGCAGTATTTATTATAGTTAGTATTTATTATATTTTTTTAGCTTTATGTGAAACTAAATGTCTAATACATTTGTTTAATGAAGATTAAAATTTAATTTTGCTGGATGTTAGTTAAAGATCAATAAGATCTTTAGTCAATTATTCTTATAAGTTTGTTTTTAAATGCGAATTCATTCAGTAAATCATATTGTTTTTAATGAGAATTAAAACTTTTATTAGCTTGGTATTAAATACATCTATTTGATGTATAATTTGTGCCCTATCTTTGCAGCATTCTTCAAACAAAATTCAATTGAAATATCTTATATTTTTACATAATTTTCTGCTTTGTTGAATTTGTATATCGAGATATAAAGAAGTTAATTATTACATTATTGACATATATGTGAATGTATTTATATATGCATAAATAACAAAATTGTGCTCATTCAGCGGATTTTTCAATTAATAATACTTGATTCATTCGCTTAATGCAATAAAAATACCTTTTTTTTTTCATTTTAATATTAATTGCTTAATTACAGCGTTTTGCTGCTTCTTAATTCTTGAATTCTTCAATGAAAAAAATGCATTAAATATTTATAGTAATTGATAAAGAATATATATTTCCAAATAAATGATGTGGACGAAAAAAACTTATACCAGACTTACACAAAACACATCCAACAAAACGCTACAAAACAAATGGAAAATTGACTATAAGTAATCCACGGAAATCTAAAATCGTTTCTAAACTAACCTCATATATATTTTATAAAAATAATCTATATATATTTTATATAAATATATGTAAATATAAAAGTAAAATTTATATAAGTTGACAAAAAGTTTCGTTACATTTTTGTATGTTAACAAAGATATGCTTTAATCAATTGAATCTTAAGACTTAAGTTGAGTATCTAAGCTGGCTCTTAGAGTAATAGTTTGCGTCTATTGTGATTACATTTCTAATAAATATATATATATATATATATATATATATATATATATATATATATATATATATATATATATATATATATATATGCATAATATATATGCATATTTATATTATATTAAAACTGATTTTCCAACACTTTAGCTGAAGTCTCCTAATTTTACCAGAATTATTTTATATATAGACTTATGCCCCATTTGTGTGGCTTTAGTTTGAGATTAGCTTAATATTATTTTTTTTTTTTAATTTCACATACATATTCTATCTTCGGATATAGTAATCAAATATATAAAAATATACATATATATATTTTATATTTTTTTGTTTTGTTTTAAGCGACTTCAACTTAAATGTTTATATTAAAGTGTTGATTTTGAGCTGTATTATTCGATATGAATTTGATTTTTCCATTTGCCTTGCTTAAATTATGTTTCACCTAATGGTATTTCGCACTGACTTTATTTTTTCACTTTCTCACTTGAACTGTCTCTCTCTCTTTCACTCACTCCCTCTCTCTTTCTTTCTCTCTGATTTATAGCCAATTCAAGTTCTTTTGCAGCATTAGCTCAGAATTAAGCAGGAATTGAAATCGTTTAGTTAGAGCAAAGATTGATATGTCAAAGCCTAACCTAGGGCATTATTGGCTTCGACTTTGGCATTTTGGCCAAATTACGCTTTGGCCTCTCAAACTGTTGTTGCTGTTGCTGTTGCTGTTGACTCTGTGCGCTCTTTGGGTTTTCCATGCGTAAGTTTTGTTTGCATAAGCCACGCTTAAGCATGTGTGGCCAACTCTGTGTATGCGTGTGTGTGTGCGTGCGTGTGTATTAGTTGCTTGGTTTGGTTTGCTGGTGCGTTTGTTTGTGGCTCGCTTAATCCTTTCATTTTCATAACTCGTCATAGAATGTAAACAAGATTAAGTTAGTTTTCTGTGCTGCTCAAGTGGCTTTGGTCGCCCAACAGTTGGGTTTGCTGGTTGTTGCTGTTGCAGCTGCAGTTGCAGATGTTGCTGCTGCTGTTGCTGACGCTTTGGCCATGGCACACAGGAACAGGCAATATGGTAGGGACTTGGTCTTGGCTCTGAGGGTGGGACTGGGGCTGGGGCTGGGGCTGGGTCTGAGGCTGTCGTCTGGCCACAACAAGTCCACCAAAGTGACTGTTGCAATTGCCTTTTGTTGTTGTCCTTGTTGCTGATGTAGCTGCTCTTTTTGTTGTTGTTGTTGTTATTGTCGTTGTTGTTGCTGTTGCCTTTATACTAAACTCGGCAAAAAGTTTTCGTATTAAAAAGTTGGACGTAAGGATTTCACAAAAGCTTCCGCCGCATTATATTGAGAGCTGATTTTGAGGGTGCCATACAAACAGCCACCGCACCACCGACTCAACCAACCAACCACCCACCCAGCAAGCTACACATTGGTGTAGTCCACCCGCTGCGCTTATTCTTATTTGATTGCCAAGTGACATTGCAGTTGTTGTTGTTGTTGTTGTTGTTGCTGTTGTTAGTTTGTTTGATTGTTTGCTTGTTGTTGTCGTTGCTGCTGTTGCTGGGAGCACTAATAGTAATTAAAGTTATTACAAATGGAATTTATATAACTGTTTCTCTATTTTTTTTTTTGGAATAAAATGTATTAAAAATATATAAATAATAAAAGCAATAAATATTTTTGTTAATCCCAAATGTTGATTTATTGCTGGAAAAACAGTTTCAGCTACAAAATGTTTAATCAGCACGAATATTGAGTGCACTTACTTTGCCTTTGTTTTAATATTCATAAAATATTTTAGCTTAATTTTTATTGAAAATAAAAAATATAAAAATATTAAAAATGTATTATAATTTGATATTTTATTTTGTCAATTTTTGTTATATTTATTTCTGAATTTTTTCGTTTGTATCGAAACGTAAAAAACGTTTTGCTAGAAATTTGTATATTGTTATATATAAATTAAGGTTAAATAATCTCTTGTATAAATTAAATTTAAATACTATAAAAGCATAAAAAAGTTGTAACTATAAAGTCGCAGCGAGTGATATATTTCACATCTGCTGAAATGAAAATTTTGTATTCTTTTTGCTAGCAATTGCCTAACATTTGTTTAATTTAAATATATAAATTTCTATTAGCTACTCAAGCAACTTTAAAATAAATCAAATCAGCATATCTTGTGCCGCCCCGAAAGCCTCCTTCAAATATTAAGTAAATGCATTAAGTATACGCAGTGTGATCAAAATGCAATTATTTCTATTATCTACTATTCGATATCAGCTTAAATTGATATGCATACACAGCTATTGGTTGCTGCATATGAGAATTTAATCATGTTAAATCTGTTCAAGCACTTGCCAAGCAGCTCGTAATGCAACTCAACTTCTGTTGACAGGCCTAAATAATTACTTAAAGAGAATTTACTAACAGGCCGAGCACAATATTTATGAATGCGTAATTAAAGTTATTGCAAATGTATTTCGCCTGATTGGATTTTCGGGTTGGAGCTGTCAAACTAAGCTGCCGTTCAATAAACTAAGCTGAGTGCAAAGGCAAAAGGCAGACAGCTGCAGTCTGCAGGCAGCAGGCAGCAGGCCTGCACGATGCAGGACATAATTCGCAGGCGTCATATTTGTTAAGTGTGCGGCTTTCGGGCTTGCAATATTTAATGCAAAAGCCTATGCCAATGGCTTGAGGCCAGAAAACCTCAACTCCACTGCTGCTGTGCGGCCCTCCCCCCCTTTTAGGCTGCCGCAACACTTAGACCTCAGACCACGTGGACCGCACAAAATAATCAAGTTTTGTTTGGCTGCTCGATTTGGATTTGCCACATGAGCCATGCCCACTAACAGCAATTTGTGCGCCTACTTTGCTCGTTCGCTTGCTTGATTGCGGCGGTTTTGAAGGCGTGGCGGAGGCCCCAACATACCATTGCGTACTCGGCATATGCGAATTTCCTGTAATAGATCTTGTGGCAAACATAAACTGCATGTTAAATGCCTTTGCCTGCGGCCCACTGATGACTGTGAGCGTGTGTGTGTGTGTGTGTGTGTGTGTAAGCAATGTGCGTGCGTCATGCTCAAATGATAAATTGTTACAGGCACGACCTGTCGGGCAGCAGGCAACATTGTTGAAGTATGCAGAAGAGTAACAGAGGCAGGCAAGCAGAAGCGACGGACGGGAGAAATCATGCATTACCATGTTGCAAAGCGAAGATGGAGCAGCCGTTCTGATAGCCAGAGATAACATACAATGCATAATAGTTGATGCCACACAATTTACACATATTAAGTAATGCTACCGGTAAGACGATGAGGCTCCATCTCTCTGTGTCTGTGTCTGTGTGTGTGTGATAAGTGTGCAGCGGTCAACGCTAGCAGCAACTAGACAAATTGCAACAACATATCCTTTGGTCAGCTAAAGGATTCAATGGCCTCGTTTGCATAAGCGATTATTGTGCATTCGCCAAATGAAGTCATGTGAACTACTTTCTGTTTATAGTTAAATATCTCTATATCCCTCTGTTTATATATGTATGTATAAATATCTTGGAATATTCAAGCCCAGCCCAGCTGTGTCTTGGGCATGCTGCTATACTAAGCATGCATAATTATAAATGCTAATGAAAATTGGGAAGTAATATATTTATGGAACTTCAAGTCATGTTGTGACTTGCTGAACAGCAGGTGAATAATTACATTTTGGTTACGATTCCCTATGAATATCTTGATAGAAGATTGTTTTCAATCGAAAATTTTATGTACATTTAATAAAGAAAAAATGAATATAATATATTTAATATATTGTATAATAAGATGCGATAGGTTTCATCAAGGAATTTTTATCAAATTGAAGCTGTTGAGATTTTAGGTTGAAATGTTGAGAAAATCTTTGTAGAGAGTTTTTTATATTACTTAATTTGTCGCTTCAATTCGTCCATTAAATATTCATTCAAAATTACTTTATCTAGTTATCTAAAGAATTCTTTAAAAGATGGAAAGAAAAATTACTTTTTGTTACGAATCTATAGATATATTGATAGAAGATTATTTTTAGTTCATGAAAAAATATTATTATTATATTAAAAATATATATTATATATACATATTCAAAAAAGAACATACATATAAGAATTTCAGCTAAATTTATTCATTTATATTATTAAATTATAGTTCACATTTTGCTTTGAAAATATTGAGTGAATCTCCTATAGAAAGCAATTTAAACTTTCTCTCATAAGGTCTTGATTTCTTCACTATGTATAAAGTTTGCATTGAGAATAAATTTCAATAGTTTTCCACCAAACTATTCTTGAAGAAAGATGAATAATTAGAGATGGCCATCTATGAATATGTATATAAGAAATTGTTTCCAGCTCAAAATTATATTTATTTAAGATTTTTCTTTGATTTATTTAAACTTATATTTCGAAACTTTGAGGAAATGTTTCAGCTAGTTGAACTTCAGACTTCACTTATTTGACTTCACTTATTTGCTCATTGATTCGAACGTTTATATTGAGCTAAAATCCCGAAAATTCTCTAACAACAAATCTGTTATCTATAGTGCTGAGAAGTGATCTAAATAAATATAATAAAATTTCATAATACCGTATAGGAATAGATAATGACAAGCAACTGGAATAAACAGGCCAATCTCAGAGACATTCAAAGTTCTGCTGGCATATACAAGTGTTCCGCCTAGACATTCTCTTATCGTTAGCAATTGCTCTTGATGCAATGATCATAGCTAACAATCAAGGCAGAAACAGATTTCTGAAACTATTTCAATTTGTTAATGCAGCATATGCAAAGGCATCTCAGCTAGCAGCTGCCAATAGAGATACAATATACGCTTTCCCTTTACAATTATACATAGATAGCACACACGTTCAATATCCTGTGTTCAAGCTGCAGCAGCAGCTGGAGCAATGAATGTGAGCTTCAAGTGCTTTGACGCTTTTATTTTGCCAATAAATTGTGCTTTGCGTACTTTGTGGGTCAGCCGGAAATGTATTTTGATTTAAAATGCGTAAAGCGTTGCGTATACGTAATGTGAACCCAGTTGCATATATGTACGTATACACACACATATGAAAAGCGAGTGCGAAGGAGTGAAGCAACGTCTACGATGTGGGTTCAAGGGAAATTGTAGCGTTTGAGTTTGAGTTGCAGTTGCTTTTCTGCTTGCCTTTGCCTGGGCGCTGCATGTCAAGTGGAAAATTAAGATTGATTACGGCAGATAAGCCGTTGAATTTACAACGAATTTAATTGATTGCATGTGCACTCGACTGTGTGAGTGAGTGAGTGAGTGTGTGTCTGTGTGGGTGTGTGTGTGAATATCGTATTTGTATGTCATGTCAACCTTCAAGTGGCAGCCTGTCAATTGCTTAGCGCGCGCTAACGTTGAAATGCTCAACTTGCAATTTAATTGCTTGGCCAGCCAAAAAGGTTTTCCCATTTTCCTCCGCTTTCGTTATTTTTTCACCCTGTTCTCTGTTCAGCCCTTTCGACAAAGTTCGTCGAGCAAGTTCCTTGCACCTGGCAACAGCTCGTTAAGGTGCCAACAGCGTTCGCACAAAAGAAAAGCTGCGGCAATAAGGCAAAGATGATGCTAACCGCAGCAGCAGCGGCAGCAACTCGCAGCAAAGCGCAGCAGCAAAATTTGTGGCGGTTTTGATGCCCTATAAATTATTTGTAAATGCCAGGCGGGAGTTATGCTAGAAAGTTAGACAGCTAAATAATAGTCAGCGCTGGTAAGCGAATTGTAGAAGCTGAGATTTTTTCAGATTTTAGGTAAATATAGAAATCTTTGCCATTTATTAAATGTAAAGTCAAAAATTTATTTGGCTCTTAAATTTTATATTTTATAACATAAAATTTTTGCAATTATTTTATTACTAGTTAAAAGAAATTAGATTGACATATATCGTAGATTCTTCGCTCTGCACGCTTAGCGAAATTATTGGAATCCCGAATTTTCAATCTTTTATACAGCAGAACATAAAACAAGTTCAAATTATTTTTTTATTTAACTTTTGTTGTGTTTTCGATATATACAAAATTTAAAGTCATTTCGAATTTGATAAGTTCTGCACAAGTGAAGAGTAAATGGCTGTTAAATTTTACCATAATTTATGCCTAACTTTTTGCTGTTATCTAAGTTTATCTTTTTTTAAGGTACTCAAAAAACAGTTCAACGTCAATCAGAGTAAAAAAATTATCTTACTCTAATTAGTAGCTAAATATTAATTTACTTTATGTATATATTATTAGAAATTTTATTTAAATTATTAAGTATATTATTTTTATTCTTAATATTTCTATACATTATTAAAAATTTTATTAAATATTTGAATTGAAAATTTATTAGTTTTCAATAAATAAAATGACTGTCACTTTTTGAATAAAAATATGGCTGACAAAATTTCAAAAATATTTTTAAATATTAATTATAAATAAAAAATAATAATTATAACATTTTTATTTATATTATGATATATATTGTATAATTCATTTTTTTGTATTACAATTATATATTTTACTATTATTATATTTTTGTTGCAAGCAATATTATTTTTATAGTTATTCATATTCTGAACTGAATGGCAATTGCAATTTTAATTTCATATTTTTAATTACTTTATTAATATTATAATTATAATTTTATTTTATATTTTTATATTTCTAAAATTAAATATTTTTTATATTTATATATTTTATTTAATTAATTATATTATTCATATGACAAATTCTACATAAATTTAAATCTGAAATACCCTAGGAAAATGTCAAAGTCTATGACATATTTCTAGGGTAGTTCAGGCTCTTGCATGCCCTATTTAGTTGTTGGTTTTGCTGTGATCCTTGTTGTTGCTTTTGTGGCTGCTGCTTGTTATGCCATTTTATACGCAGCGTGTTGAAGCAAATGTTTATGTTTGTTTACTTATGCATGCGTGCGAGTGTTGGTCGCGCCTGTGTGTGTGTGTGTGTGTGTGTGTGTGTGTGTGTGTGTGTGTGTGTGTGTGTGTGTGTATGTGTGTGTGTGTGTGTGTGTGTGTATGTGTGTGTAACTATATCTGCACTTGTATCTATAAATGTAAGTCGCACTTTGTGTTTGTGTCTGTGGGTTTGTGTGGTTAAATGTCGCTCATTTCAATAACAAAACGAGCTCAAGTCACTTGTTCTCACAACTGACGCACTTAACTGAAAATTTTATGCAGGGACAAACAAGACGGAAACTGAGCAAACGATGCCAAGCCAACATCTTTCCATATATATGTCTCCGACTCACGTCGCACGTCTCTCTATCTGGCTACATTATTGCCAAGATAATGATGGCTAATCAGCTGTCTCCGCAAGACTGACAACTTAATGCATAAATGTTTCTGTTCCCGAATCAATTGGCATTAAAACGATACACACGACCGAGCTTTAAGTTTGCAATTAGCCTGCTGGCTTTTCGGGCCTCTGCACATAATACCCTCATCGCTCTCTATCCCTCTCTCTCTCTGTGTCTCTTGGCTTAGGTAAAAGTTTCTACCTGCATTTGTCACAGAATTTATGATATAAGCGCCAGCGAGGGCGGATGGGTTGGGCTGAGTTTGAGTTCCTTTTGCTATTCACTGGGTTTTATCTAATAAAATCTAGAGTGTTTAATCCCTTGCACTCGACTGCCGTTCAACCTGCTGCTGCTGCTGCTGCTGCTGCACCCTCATTGGCTGCTCGCCGTTGCCGTCGCCGTTGCCGTTGCCGTTGCCGTTGCAGTCAATGTGGCAGTCGCATTCGGCATCGCAGTCACAGTTGCACAGCTGGGACTTTGAATCCATTGCAATGTTCGTAGCCAGTTAGCCTTTTCGATGAAAGTCGCCTTCATTTTTGAGCACAGTCTATGGATTATGGCAAGAGTTTTGATTAACAATAACTACAAGGCAGTTCACAGTTTCAAAGAAGGACTATCGCTTTGACTTTGAGATGAATATAAGATTTAATATTAAATATCCATATTTATAATATAAAAATATATATTTTATTTTTATTTTTCATTTTTATATTATAAAGATATATTTGTTCCGTAAATATATATTCTTAAATAAATTTAGTTTTCATATTAAGTTTACTTTAATATTTTCTTTATTTTAATATTATGTTTAGTTAACTTTAATTTTATGTCGACTTCTTTTATTTTATTTTTTTTTAATAAAATATTTATTAATTTTTATTTAATGCCTAGTCTATAAATCTATTAAGATTTTATGAGCATTTATATTTATAGATTAGCTTTTAAAGTGTATTCGATATTCGTATGTTGCTTAGTTTTCTTTTCGATTTTCTAAAAATTCATTTCGCTGGTTTGGTCCAGCTCGCTGCACAATGCAAAGGCGATGCAATCGGCGACTGATAAAGGCAGTCGGGTGGGCAAGTCAGAATAGTTGAGCGGGCAGTTAGTTGGTCTGGCCGGTCCAGTGCAGACTGGACCAGAACACGGCGCAATGCGTTGTGCTGCTCCAGTCGGCACTCGGCACTCGGCACTCGATCAAATTACTTATTGTAGCCGCGCCGCAGGATGCGCAAGTGCCATTAATACAAATAAAGTGACACAAATACAGGCAAAGCCCAAAGGCATGTGGACAGTGGGCAGAGGGGCTGAGTTGCAGGCAATAAGCGAACTATGGCTGTGGGCAGGTATCGCACTCGCCTTGCCTTTTATGCCATAACTGGCCATGGTGCTGCCAGGGCCATAACTTTTGCCTGCTGCAGATTTAGCCAAGTGGAAGACTAATCTCTGAATTCGCCAGCAGCAGCAACGGCAGTAGTAGCAGCAGCAGCAGCAAAACTTTGAACAATGGGCAAGAAAAGTTTAGAAACTAGTAGTCGGTGAGCATGTCAACTGTGCGCAAGAACAACGAACAGCATTTTGCTTGACGGCGGGTGGTCGGACGGTTCGAACGTCCCTGCTGCTGCTGCGGGGCGTCGCTATGCAACGAGGCGTTAAAACAGCCAACCAGTCAGGTGTGGAGAGTGTGGACGGAGTGGAAGTTGCAGAACAACAAAAAAGGGAAAACAAAACGAAACACAGAGCACAAAAACAAACGCTGCTCGAATTACAAGAAGGTGCAGTCGATTAAGCTCTTTGATAGATTTTTCAATTTGCATCCTTGCTAGCTGGGATAAACAGTTAAGGCGTGCGATTTGTTGACTCAAATGCTGCAACAAAGCGGCCTTCAATTTGCTGTCTGTCCGTCTGTCTGCCTGTCTGTCTGTCCGGCAGATAAATAGTGCCAGAGAAGGTCACACAGCGCTGAGCTGGGCTGACAGGGCGTCTGAACTCGCGGCTGCTAACCATCGCCCCTTCTCTCTCTATTTCTCTCTCCCCCACTAACTTTCTCTATCTGTTTCGTCTGGCAAAGGCGACAACAAGAAGGCGAACAGAAAGCCGACAGCTGCCCTTGAGCTGATGTCAGTTTGGCTTGGGCTTTTTTTCTCGCCTTTTTTCCGTGTACACACATAAAATGCTTAAAGCGGGTAGATTAGCTGCGTGCTGAACTAGAACTTGGCTAATGTGCGCAGTTAGTGGCTGTGAAATAAACTGCATAAGATATGTCCCAGAGTAAAAGGTGAAACTAGAGTTTATGTGGGGTGGCCAGAGATTAATTGTGCTCTCCTTTTTTGTGTGGCAACATTCCCAAATGGATTTGTACACGAATTAAATGAAACGAACTCGTTTCTCTGCGGCTTCCTCTACTTAAATATAAATGCTATGCATAATGTATAACGTGCAATATATTCTTAGATTTTACAATTCAAGCTTTCATTAAAAGGTCAAATAAATATATGTTATGTATACCATATCAAATAAAACAAATACCATGAACATTATTTTGTATACTTTTACAAACATATAGACATAAAAAAATGTATATAAAACAATAAAACAATTTTTTTTTTTTTTGTGTGGCTAAGGTAGTTAAAAATGCTTTATTCACCGTCAGTCAGGTCGTCACTCTGGCTGGTGTGTCGGACTGCAATACTGCTTACCGACTAAAAAAACCTCCTCTTCTCGGGCTGCCTCCCACCTTGGAACCAGGAGCTATCCCGCATGCTGTTGCACATTTGCTGTACTATAGTCTCTACTTTAACTTCACCGACAGTTTCTGCCAATTCGGTTCTTTCTTCTGACCACTTTTCGCAGTTAAAGAAAGTGTGTTCTGCGTCGTCCATTGCATTGTCGCAGTAAATGCAGCTGGATTCGGCAGTTTTCCCCATCTTATTTAGGTACTTTCGAAAGTAGCCATGACCAGAGAGCATTTGTGTCAGATAAAAAGACGTTTCACCGTGCTTTCTATTTATCCACTGCTCTAGATCGGGGATGATTTTTGCAGTCCATCTCCCGTATCTTTCGCATAACCATTTTGTCTTCCAGGAGGCTATAGTCTGCTGACGTACGGTCAATAAAACATTACGTATTGTTATATTTTAAAATATATGTTTTTTGAAATTTTAATATAACATTTTTTTTTTATATATAAGAATGTAATATAAACAAGGTTATTTAATATATTTTTATTATTTTATTTATTACCTATTTATATTATTTATACATAACTAAGTCTTTTGGATATTTAAGTTTGTCAGCTTTATTCACAGTTTAATTTAGTGAAAGTATAAGTCACCGTTTGCTGCAATATTTTGTTTTATGTCAAGGAATAAATCGATTCCTCACCAACAAATTTATGTATAAATAAATTAATTATATATTATTATTTTAATTATTATCTTTATCAGTTTGCTTTTTAAATAAATAGAGCTTAGATTTTTTTGCTTATATTTTTATTAATTGAATTAATTCACTTGCAGCACTCATTAATTAAATTAGAAAAGTTAACAATGCGTATGCGCAATATTTATGGCGCAAAACGCCCACTCAAAAACCAGTTCTACATAAATAAAATAAATAATAAAACAGACTATATTCATATATATATAATATCCAAACCATTATTATAATATAAATATATACATAATAAGTATAAAAAATATAAATATAACAAAATTATACACATATTTTATATAATAGTTAAAAATAATAGTAATAATAATACAAATCTATTTAAAATAAATTATTATGTATTTTATTATAAAAAAAAATATATATATATTCAAAATTTTAAAAACGTATATAATATAAAGCAATTATAAAACATATACAAACTTATGTTTATATAATTTTGTATTATTTAATATATATAATTAAAATTTTATTCAATAATATTTAATATATAATATACATTAGTAGTCTCGTAAATTTGCCTCATATATGAATACTTCAAATATTTGTTGATCTCTATTAAAAATAGCATATATAAATATTCTTCTGCATAGTCTTAGACAGTGCATTGCTTAGTCTAAGTAAAACAAAACCAAATATTTTCGATTTACTTTTTTGTATCACTATTTGCTCTCTGCTTTGTTTTTGTTGATTCTTATTGCGATGCCAAATGCTGCGCCCATATGTAGGCAATGGTTTTTTTTATTTCTTACGCTCATTTTGCTGAGCTCATAGCGAACATTGCCTCATTGCCTCATTGCCAGACATATGTCAGGTTGGCCTACCTATACCCCAACTCCATAGAATACATTTACAAGTTGTTGTTGTAGCTGCTGCTGCTGTCGATATTTTACAGGTTTCTCCAGGTGTGGGTAGGGGCAGGGGGAAGCACGCCGAAACGGAATTTATGTTTGCGCCCGTGCGCCAAGTCAATGAATTGCAACAAATTTCGCCTGCTTGCGGCTTGTTAGGCGGCATTTATTTATTTATTTATCGCCCGTTGCTTTCGGCCGTGTAAGTGAAGACACAATATGAACGGGGCGTGGCAGGGCAGGGCAGGCCATGCCATGCCATGCCAGAGCAGAGCTGAACAGCTGTCAGGTGTCGCTTGCTCTTGTGACTTTTGTTGCTATGTGGTTAAAATTTTTAACTCCTAGCGGAACGACGAACGACGGAATGATGAAGATGAAGGATATGGGCGGGCGGCAGTCGAGTCGCATTGCGCGTTCATTTGGATTTATGTTGTGTTACGGATTTTTGTGGCCTATAAATTGTAATTACTTTAACGCGGCTAAATGAGTTTTTGGCTCAGGCATTAGCTGACATTTCGCCCATTAAATGTTGTTGTACTTATTCAACTTGTTGTCGTTGCGGTTTTTTCGCGAGCGCTCCAGTTGTTGTAATGGTCGTAATTAAAATTGGTTGCTTTCATAATGTGATTGGCCTGACTGCACAAAATGCTCGATACGGTTTCGCAACATTACGATTTATATATACAAGTATATATATATACCATATATATATAGATGAGAAAAAGAGGCTATATATCAAACGAACAGGGCCCACAAATAATCGTTCAAGTCCAACGATTTATGGACATAGCAGGTGAGTTTGAGAACGAAGCGAAGCGAATGAGACGCCACTCTGAGAGCAAGATGTACAAACTTTGACCTCTGCCATTTGCCAGCACTTCAAACTAAACAAATTCACACGACACACACACACACACACTCACACACACAAGACATGGCAAAGTCACAGGCTAGAAGCGAAAGAGTGCCAGAAGAGGCACCGCCTGATGGGTCTCTGCGGCTGGGCCACTGGGCGCACACTTCAAACCACTCAACTAGTCATAGACTAAATACTTGTGAGGCCAAACGGAAAGCAGATGGGCGAGGGTAAGGGCATGGCCATATGCCCAAAACCAGACGCCCCTGGCAAATAACGTTTTGCAAAATCGGCCGCAATTGCCAAACTAGCCAAATTAGAGAATATGCAAATGCAAGCAACATGCAGCAGCAGCAGCAGCAGCACCAGTAGCAGCAGCAGCAGAGAGAGAGAGAGAGGGCGGTGGGAGAGAGCTGGGAAGGCTTGCAGAATTGAGCGAGCGAGCGACAGTTTAGAGATGTGCGACAGCTGCGCAATGCTTTCGATTTGTAACACAAGTGACTCAAAGGCTATGAATAGGTCAGATTAAGCAAATTATTCAACAGATTTGTTAACTATGCAGATGAACTTAGGGAATATCTTAATTGAATACGGTCGAGGAGAGAAAAATTAGTTTGAATTGAGTATAAATTTTATTAATATTTGAAAGTTTGAGCAAAAGTTTAGAGCAAATTCTACAAATAGAAAAATTTCGAGACAACAATTTGAGATAAAGCTACAAATTATATAGATAGAACTAATAGATAGAATTGGGTATTATATATTATGACAATATCTATTATAGATTTATATATATCTAGGCGTAATATCTAATATATATAAATGTATTATATATTATATATATATATATATGTAATTGATATAAGTATAAGATATGTAATATATATAAGAAGTTTGCTTTTGTTACGCGTCAGTGTTTTTGCTAGCTGAGCTTTAGGCATAACTAAATTGAATGTCTTGAACAAATCTAGTTGTTGTTGTGTCTGATAAATCTATTCTTCAAGTCTTTATAGACTTGATATATCATCAATTGCTATCAAGTTCTTTATAACAAATTCTAGATTACTAAGTCATAAACTTGAGCTAGAATTTAGAGTTGTTTAACTTCTTGCTCATAGTCTAATTAAATATTTTAATGTTTATATTTAAATATCAACAATTTGTAGCCTATTTCTAGCTCCAGTTATTTAACTTTATATATTGTTATCTTTTTTTTTCAATTGATATATCAAAAGTTTACAGCTTATCTCTAGCTCTAACAAAGCTTTCTCCATATTCTCATTCTTAAAGTCTTTTTTGCTAACTCAGTTTAATTCATATCAAAATTTACCTCAATTAAGCAAAATACATAAATTTTGATTCAAAATTCTTAAATATAAATATCTATATATTGAATATTTATATTTTTTCCATATTTAAAACCATTTCTCTGATTCACATTTAATTATTTTTCTTAAATTAAACATGAAATTTGATAGCTCAGCTAGAGATTAAACGACGTTTGGCCTCAGTATTTGTTGTTTAAGAATCTATTTTTAGCTTTGATCAACTGAAAGAAAATTCGGATTAAATTACTTCATTGAATTTTAAAACATTTTAGTCAACAGTTTGCCCAACAGTATTGGCATAGATTGAGAGCTATTTTAAGATTTGAGTATTTTAATGTCTTCTCGTAACTCGCTTTTGCACTTGA
Source organism: Drosophila leonis (assembly GCA_035045365.1). Classification (NCBI taxonomy): domain Eukaryota; kingdom Metazoa; phylum Arthropoda; class Insecta; order Diptera; family Drosophilidae; genus Drosophila; species Drosophila leonis. The sequence goes on along the minus strand of JAWNPC010000389.1, from coordinate 3,091,812 downwards.
GTATTTTAACGTGTCTGCTAATGCTGTAACAACTTGTTCGAGTGCTCATCTCTAGGCCAAACAACATATGGCTTTATTGTCAGCACTCAACGCCATCATCAGCATCATCAGCAGCAGCAGGAGGAGCGAGCAGTGGTAGCAGTGGCAGCACCAGCGTGTTGTAGTTCAACAAATTAAACAAACTCCACTGTCTGCTTCATTATCGTTATCATTATCATTATCAAGATCATTATTATGATTGCAAAATGCTGCAGCAGCTGCTGTTGCTGCTGTTGCTGCTGCAGCTACTGCTTTGCTACTGCGGTTCCGTTTGTCGTCTTAATCGAGGCAACAGAACTTCTGGCCAGCAATCATTTCGGTCTATGTTGTTGGCTATTTTAGTGTTGATATATTGTTGTTGTTGTTGTTGTTGGCCAACCATAAACTAACTAACACTAACACTAACACTAATACTAAAATAGCTAACTCACACTGGCTGACAAAATTACATTTCGGCTCAAATGCCGTGCAAAATTTGTGCAATTAAAAGTCAATTGAAGGCCCACAAAATTTGTCTTAATTTTGCAATGCACTTAAATGTTAGCACAATGAAAGCGTTACAAATTGGTTTAGTGTATGTGAGTGGGCAGTGCACGGCTAGTAGATGACCTGTAATTAGAATTAAATTAAATTTAGAATAGGATTTTAATCACAGAGATACATACTGCTGGATAATATAGTGTTAGCAGCTGAATGTGTGTGCTAACATAGCATTAATCTATTAATGTATAACATATGACTGTAACATATGTAACATATAACTGTATGTAGAGTTAATGTGTGTGCTATATCTAATCTATATCGTATATCTTGTATGCTAACATAGTTTTAACAGGTGACTGTATCTGTTAAAATAGAGCTAACAGATGAACATCCGCGAAACTTCTGTCTTAGGCTGTTCAGCGAAATTATATTATTAATTTAAATATATGTTGAGCTTCATCTATATGAGTTATAGTAACTATTACTACTTATTACTTATTATGCACAATTTAACATGATTTAAGTAACTGCCCTGCGGATTAAATGATGTAGTCTGTGGAGTTCTTTTCTGCTTTCATAGAGAACTATATCAGGCATATGAGATTAAGCTCTAGTTTTAGTGGAATATCTAAGTATTGTGTCTGTTAACACATACATTTTCTATTCATCTTCATTTTTTTAATATACGTCAAAGGTTCGAAAAACTATCTTTAATATATATGAACGATAAACAAACAAAGATTATATTCTATATACATTAGCTTAGTGAGATTTCGTAAGAGTTTCCTTTGCGCTTTTACAGAGGTATAAAAAGTACGCTTAATACACAAACAAATACGTGAACGAAGCAGGTACAGAGAGAAGGGGAGAGCTGAATTGACTCGACTTTTTAACCTAATAAAAAAATACACACATTTTTTTAAATATAAATATAAATATAAATGTTAATGTAAATATGGCTTGACTGCGCCTGCTGCTATCTGTCTGTTAAATGCATTTGCATAAAAAGCCATAAAACCATGAATTTCCATTTTCAATGGGTTATAAGTCGCTTTTAGCTGAGTCTTAAATAATTACAGGGTATTAATAATAATATGTTTGCCGCCCTTTCCAACTGTATTTCCACTTATGATGACCCAAGCTGTTCAGTGAAAGCCGCGGCTTAAGCGTTTAAGCGCCGACTGAATTTCATGCAGCAGACGCAGTTGTCAGCCTGCATATGTTAACTTTTTTTTGTTGCTATTTGTTTGGTAAAGCGGGCCTGGCCTTTAAGGTCGACACACACGCACAGTGACAGAGAGACAGAGAGAGAGAGAGATAGAGATAGAGAGAGAGGCAGCGACAAGCGATTGCATTTGGGTATTGGGGATTAACGTGGCCTGAAACTGTTAAAATGAAATCCGTTCGTATGTCGCGCCGACAACGTTTGAGACCCTTGTACAAACTGTCGCTGCTGCTTACAGCAACAACAGCAATAAAAAATGACAAAAAAAAATGAGGAAGAAGCAGCAGCAGAGGAGAAGGCATTTGTAGCCATAAAAACAGTGCAATTTGTATTTGAAATTGCCGCAAAATCCCAGCAGCAGTCAGCGACGGCCCCAGCAGCTCAGCAGCAGCAGCAGGAGCAGCAGCAGCAACTGAATATGTATGAAATTGACGTTGGTTTCAGCCAAAAACATAAGCCTGCCACACAGCAACAGCAATAGCAACAGCTACTGCAGCAGCAGTAGCAACTGTAGCAGTAGCAGTAGCTGACAGCAGCATCCCTGCGTCTCTCCCCTCAGCTCACCAACTCGCTGCTCGCTCTGCTCACAGTCAAATCCACTCGGGTGCTGTTTTTGCAGTGAGACGCGTTTTACGCTGCGTTGCGTGCGTGCGTCGCATCATTCTCATTGTTTCTGCGGTATACGTGTGTGTGTGTGTGTGTGTGTGCATGTGGTGTGCTTGTGGTGCACGCTTAAAGGTAAGCAATTTGTTCACGTTTGAGCAGGTGTTTGTTTGAGTTTTAACCCAGTGGGCGCAGAATTTAACAAGTGATTTTAATATTTAATTACATTTGCTTAAGCACAACTTAGTGAAGCGTTTGCTAGTTCTTTACCATATACCCTGTAAACATATAGAAGTTGAGCCAACAAAGTTTGCTAAGTCGCTAAGTACAGTCTAGATTTTCAGTTTAAATACAGATGCTTAGCGTGAATAACATTGTTATCTTGCTATTAAACTTAAGTTCGAAATGAAACTAAGACATTCTTCTACACGTTCAGCAAGTGTAGAGTGTGTATTGGTTTGTTACCTTGTCTGTCTTGCTGTGATGTGAAGAAGAAGCCTTTTGCTGGTATTAGGCCTAAAGACTTGTAATTTGGTATAGAGAATAAGATGTTACAAAGTATTACGATATTTTGGATACACCAAGTCATTAGACTTGACTCAAACTTAGATCTAAGTATTTACTTAGACATAAACCAAGAACTAGACCTAAACCTTGACCTAGACCTAGACCTGGACTTAGACCTAAACCTAAACCGAGACCTAGATCTAGACCTAGACCTAGACCTAGAATTAAACTTCGATCTAGACCTAGGCCCACATCTAGACCTATACCTAGACCTGTATTATCTCTCTTATAACTCTTATTCTAGACCTAAATCAAAACTTAATAACAAATTTAAAATTAAATAGACTTTTAAGTATCACATAAAGGGTATCTCTAAGTCGTATCCTGTTTATTTAAGAATACATGAACCATTTTCTGTTTACACTTCGAAAATCTAATGAATTTTGCCTAGTTAATAGTTATATTTATATATAAATGAGTATTTATATAAAATTTAGACTTATTGTTAGTCAAAAAAGCAATAAATATTTGTAAAATATTTAAAACTAATCAATAAAATTTTAAAAATAATTAAACAAGAAAATTCTGATTTATTTTAAATTAATAAAAATATAACATTTCTGAGCAAAAAAGCAATAAATATTTGTAAAATATTTAAAACTAATCAAAAAATGTTTAAAAATTATTGAACAAGAAAATTCTGCTTTAATATTAGTAATTTGTTAAAATTTAATACAAATCATATAATATTTCTGGGCATTTTGAAGCACAGTGCAACGCCTAAAGGTTAACTGGACGATTTTTGATAGTTTCCATCGAAACTGAAGTTTGAAGTGGAAGTTGAAGTTGCAGCTGTTGCAGTTGTTGTTGTTGTTGTTGCTGTTGCAAAAAGCCGCAAACAATAAGCCGAAAGTAGCAGCTGATGGAATTGGAGACAGTCTAACAGAATAAGTTAGTGGCAGGATAAGAGTGAGAGCTGAGGAGGAGACACGCACGTTGAGCATTAGAAACGAAGCGCAGTGAGACCACAATCAATATTTTATCAAAGCAAAAGTAAGACAGAAGTAAAAGATGATAAAGAAGAAGAGAGAGAAAAACCAAAATAGAGAAAGAGAAAGAGAGAGCGGGAGAATATAGAATTTGAAGAAGAGATTTCTTTTTCTTTGTGTTTTTTTTTTTGGGTTTTTTTTTTTTGGAACGCTGTCTAAGCCGTCGAAACAACGCCATAGATTGACCCGCACAGATGGATGGACAAGCGGCCAAAGGCAGAGATTGTGGAAGGTTCGCCGCTCAGGGGCTATTTACTATTCATGCTAAGCCATGGCGTGTGCAAAAGAAAACTGCAAACAATGAAAGGCAAAGCACATGAAAAGCCAGTCCAAGCGGCGAGCATGAATAATAAAGGAATCAGCGCCCCTGAAAAAGCTAGCTCAAGGCAACCAAAAAATGTATATATGTATAAACCATATACTGCAATCATATATGTGTGAGAGAGAGAGAGAGAGAGAGAGAGACAGATGCTGGTTAGTTGAGCAAACTTTCATTAAGCTACTTCAACAGATTCGTTAATAAATGATTGAAAACGCAGTCTGCCAAATGTCATCAATCATAAGTATTGCAATCAATTAATTTGTCCATGGCTTATTGCTAGGCAACTGGCAACAGGAACAAGGAATGCCTGCCAATTCAGCTCGGTTCGAGAAAGGACCTTTTGCATTTCAATTTTCAAATGCAGTTCGAGTCAATTGCATGGCTGCCCAGTTTACTGGCCATGTTTTCAACTGTTTAGAGCCGTAGAGCTGTAAATGGGTAGCTATAAATGGCCATGTGGGTGGAGCAAAAGAGAATAGAAAGAGAGAGAGATGGAGCTGGGTTGGAAGAAAGCATAGAAAAGAGTTGTGTGGGGGCTTGCGATGTTAGCAATTTGCCAAAAGGCTGCTAAATGGAAATTTACCCAGCACTTGAGCTGGCCACGTGTCAAGTTAACGTTACGTGACACGAACAGCTCGTCTTGCATAAGCAGATAACGAAAATCGTGTGAGTTGTGTATAGATTACATCTATGGGAAAACACGAGCAAGTTCGATAGGAGACGAAAGCAGGACTGAAAGTTGAAAGCTGAGATCGTGAGAATTGATCAAGAGTAAAACACGATACGAGTCGTGCAAGTGGACAACACGAGCTGTTCGTACTGTTGCGTATGTTGAGTATGATTGACATTTATAGAGAGACACGATAGACTTAGTCTCGTGATAAAGAGGCACGAGTTGATACGAAGGCAGAAGTCATGCTTGTTGGTTGATTATGGATTATTGATTATGGAGTTCACAAATGGGAAAACAAAGCTAAACTGCACACTAAGGCGATACAAGTTGATAGGAAATGGTGTTTAGTATGGATTATAGTAATAGAAGGGCAGGACAGAGCACGGCAAAGCTCAGCTGGAAAACAATAGACACAAGAACTGATCATGTTAACGGAAAGCAGATGATGCTGACCTAATGTGTAATGATACCAGGAGATGAGCTTTACTCATTTGTGTTAGCTGACTTGAGGTTTGTTTAAGTATGAGTTGGCAATAGAAAAACTTTTTTCACTTGATCAAGTATTTTTATACCCTGAACCCTTTGAAAATGGGAAATCATTAAAATTAAAGTTTTTTAAAAATGCTAAAAAGAAGAAAAATGCTCCGAAATTATGAGAAAAAAATGAAAATTTCTTTGTAGAATTGTTTCTCAAACTCATTTTGAAAGCGCAGCTCACACAGCAGCTCCATAGAATAGAGCTGAATGAGAAGAAACCAAATCTTTCATTAAGCTATTGAGTGACAAGACTCCAATGATTACTTATAATAAAATACGTATTAATACTTTGAGTTTCTAGCTAACAAAAAAATAATTCCTGATTACCTGAAAACTCGCAAATAGTCAGCCAAAGATCTGCAAATAATACAATTTTTAGTAAATAATTCAGTATGTATTCAAGCCCTCGCTCACATATTCAGGCTCGTGTTTTTCAAGAAACAATCAAAAAAAAAAAGAACGAAAAAAGGATTCAAACACGCGCCTATCTCCAGCCAAGTGCCCTGTACGCCAGTTGGCCTGTCCATATGTCTTGGCTGTCAGTTGCAGCACATAACAAAGTGTCAATAAACGAATTTGGCCCAAAAGAGGAAGAGATGAACTAGAAGAAGAGCCCATGCAGCAGCAAAAAGAACAGGTACTACTGCAGCCTCTCAAAATATGTGCCAACACACAATGCTGAGGCTGGGCCGCTGGGCTCATGTTTGTTGTCTCTACGGCTACGTTTCGGGCCAAGTTGATTAAGCTCTTGCCAAAAGGTGTTAGCAGGCACTTTCCACCTGTACTAGTATGTGTGTGTGTGTTGTGTGCGGCTGCGACATGGCCAAAATGAGTGCAATGAGTCCTGTGAAGCAGTGAAAAGCTTGTGATTTCTTCTAGCTAACTAATTGGCACGCAGTAATTGCATTCGAAATTTGTAATTTCGATATGATCTTGATTGGGCTCGGCCTCCAGCTGGCCGTTTTTTGTCAAAATGAATGCTCATAGCAAAAGGCATGTAAATGTAGTTACTGTAATTAATGACTCAAATAGTCGTATCGTCGATAGATACTTATTTGAATTGTGTTCGAGAGAAGCTCAAAGCAAAGGAATTTCAGTTCAAAAGGGAAGGGAGTGAGACGTGTTCACAAATTAAGTACGTTGGGTTATTAGAGATTGATTTGGGCAGCTCTTTAGAAATGATAGGTTCTATGAAGTTATGGGCTTGTAGTTATTAGATGAGTAACTGAATTATTGAATAGCTGAGGAATTGGAATTGTTCATGGCTAATTAAGTAGTAATTGGTGCACTCTGTTGATGAAATAATTAACTATGATTCGGTAATGAAATAGTTCATGAAGTTGAACTAAAATTGATTACTTTTTATAATGCTCTTTTTATAAAAAATTCATAAAAATTCATAAAATCCAATCTATTTTTGATGAAAATAACTTCTATGTGCTCTCTTCTGCTATGTTCTGTCGTTTCTGTTTTCTATCTTCCATCTTTTATCTTTTACATTCTACATTTTATATTCTATATACCATATTTAATAATATATTCTATATTCTATATTCTATATCTATATTCTATATTCCATATTCTACAATATATAATATATTTTATATTCTACGGATAGACTTTAATCGCCTTCTGGCCATCTGTCTAAATCTTTCTTCTCTTCTGGTTCTCTTCCGGATATCGGCTGTGACCTTTTGTGTCCGTCGGCTGGCGATGTGCATGATAATGCGCCATCTCACCGTCGACGCTCACGACGGATATTGACCAAAAATCACATTTTACCATCAACCATCACCGTATCGCTTGATATGGCACCCTGCGACTCTACTTGTCGGAAACTTCATTGCAATGAAAGGAAAACGGTATGCTGACATTGATGCTATTCAAAAGGCTTCGACCGCCATACTCAACGCCATACCGAAGGATGACCTAAAAAAGTCATTTGATAATCTTCTTGATCGTGCAAATCGTTGTATTCAGTCCGAAGGGGACTATTTCGAAGGCGACCAATAAAATTTTTGCCAAAGAAAATCTATTTTTTATTTTTTATAAAGTCCTGGAACTTTTGAATTGCACCTTGTATATTCTATATCTACCCATATTATATCCTATATATCCATATTATATCATACACCTTCTGCCATTCTGTGTGCAGCTTCTGTCTACAGTCTTGTGCAAATTCATATCTAGACTTTAGCTTATGCTTTGTATTACAGCTACTGTTATTGTAACAGCAACTGTTATTGTAACAGCAACTGCTACTGTAACAGCAACTGTTACTGTTACTGTTACTCCTATCTGCAACTGCTGTTGATAGCATTGACCATTTTCGATTTGTTGACTTGACCGCAAAAGTTTTTAAGCCCATTTCGCTTGAAAATTATAACTCGCAGTCAGCTGCTAAGCTCAAGTGAAGTTGCAGTGCCAACTAACCAAAAACTACCAAGCATACACACATGCACACACACACACACACACTAGCAAAGATTTCCCCAAAAATTGTATATGGAAGGACAGAAAGACAGAGAGAGAGAGAGGGAGGTTGGCCCTAAAAAGTAGGCTAATGCCACTTTCGAGTAGTTGGTCTAGGAGTCGCAGTGAAGTGTGGCTGCAAGTGCACTTGTTACCAATTAAGCTAATCCGTCAGATAATTAGTAACATAACACACACACACACACACATATGTATATATACATATACACACATACACATACAGACACCGACTCCTGTGGCAACTCTTGTTGCTGCTGGCTTGGCACATGCAATTTATAGCCGCACGTGGTTGTTGCATTGCATGTATCACGTGACACTTGATTTCCGGCGCAGTTGCCAGTTCTCTATGGCACGCCCCGCGTGCCCCGCTGCCTGTGCTGCCAGTGCACTCTCCACTGCCATTTCGCAGCGTGTTTGCTTTGCTTTTCTTTGCGACTTTTCTAATTTGGACTCTGGCACAACATGCAACGAAATAGTCGTCGTCGTCGTCGTCGCGAAAATTTGTGGCTGGCACCTTATTAAAAGCGCCCAGCAGCTGAGCCTGTGCCAGAGAGAGTGAGAAAGAGAGAGTGAGAGAAGGAGGTGGCAGGCATTGAGAGACGGGTCCTTCAGCGTTGACAACGTAGCCACATCCCAAAACCTAAAACCCAAACCTAAACCTAAGCCCCATTCTCATGGTACGTCTTCGTCAACTGCAGTTGCAAATTGGCTGGCAAATGGCGTTTGCCTGCTTTTAGGCTGGCTTATTAAAATTTCAGCGTGTTCATTTGCCTGTAAGTCAGCGGCGAGACGGAGCGGAGCGACTAGGCGACTTTCGGGATTACCCAACAACTAGTTAATGTTTGATTTGCCTGCCTGCCAGCCAGCCAGCCAGCCAGCCAGCCTGCCAGCCTGACTGACTGACTCACTGAGTAACACACATGGCTGCATTTTGGTGGCACACCCTTTAATCTAAAGCCCCAACAAGCTCCACTTACCCCTACCTGCCTCCCCATCCTCCTCTGGCCTGACTGGAAAGTTTTCCGTAGCTCTCTAAACTCTGCTGTCAACCTTAAGCCTTCCAAATTGCTAAGCAACTTTCGCCGACAGACAACTGGCTAAAGCAAAAGAGCTGCGCTCATGTATTGGAAATATTTATTAGCTTTTTGGTTAGTTGCATTAATTTGGTGATTACAAACGAAATTTGATAAGCTGTGAGTGGAAAAATTACAGAAAAAAATACTTTTTGTAATGAATTGAAATATAATTGCTCCGCCAAGGTTTTTTGTTGTTGTATAAATATAATTTTATTTATTAAATATATATATACCTTAAATAAAATTACAAATATATTTTAAATTATTACAAATCAATTTTTTAATATTATAATTATTTTGTTACAATATTAAAATTATTAAAATTATGAATTGTTGAAAACTTGTAGAGAATTGTGGGAAAAAATCAACTACAGCTAAATTTGTTTATTTCTGTGACTTCAAATAATATATATTTATAACTTAATTAATTATAACTAAATATTTTCTTTTTACACATTTTTTAATTATAATTATAAACTTTCTTTTGACATATATCTTACAGGCATCATAAAACATAACAAGCAAATGGTTCATCGTGGTGAGTAAACTTTAAATACGTTTCTTATATACAGAGTGGCGCAGTAGAACCTGCAATTATAAAATATAGGCTAAAAAAATAAATACAAAAGGTAAAGTTGAAATAAAAGATAGGATGATAAGGTACTTAAATTCAGTTTATTTTTTAAAAACAACATCATCTAAATGGCGGCCATCTCAAAGACGGCACTTCTATTAACGCGATCGCAGATTTGTGAAAACTCTTGTCAATAAATTTTTGCGTACTGACTCCACCCTCTCAATATACTCTGTGGTCCTAGACTTTCTTAGCCGACCTTTTGCTGGTGGTTCAAACATGGATCCGGTATCTTCAAATCGCTTTATCCATATTTTTACATGTATTTTAATTTGAATATATAGTAATTATTCAATAATTCAATATATGTATAAATTCACTTTAAAGTTGACTTTACTGATATTTTAAGCATTAACCACTCGCAAGCCATTGCCTTTCTCTTGCTCTCTTACCAATCCAATTGAGTTTAAAAAAAAAGATTGCTCTAATTTGTTTCTAAGTGCTGCAATCTTCAGGCAGCCACAACAAAAAACCAACAAGAAGAAGAACAATGCCTACTCTAATGGCTAATTAAATCGCTTGAATTACAAGCCAACAATATTAAAATATTACAAAATAAACTTTTTGCGTGTGGGCCGACGAGGCTCTTACTGAGATTAAGCAGTAGCGATTTCCAGCCTCGTCCTGGGCCGGGTCGAAGCCGAGGCCAAAAATATTCAACAAAAACTTTTCACATTAAATAAAATACAAAATGCCCATTAACAGTTCGAGTGGATAAACTCGGTTTGCATTTCCACACACCCACATGCACACACGCCTCCACACAGCACCCACATAGAGAAGGAGAAAGAGAGAGTGTGAGAGAGAGTGAGGAAGAGAGAGGGGAGAGGCGGAGAGGGAGGGTGCTCTTGCAAACAAAAATTGAATTTCGGTTCGAGGCTCAAAACTCAAAATCGCGCGCGACGCTCGGGGTAGATTCTGAGGTGCGGGGTAGCCTAGGGGATTGTTAGGGTAAACCCACGCGCGCGCCCCCCAATGTGTCGAAGGCGCATTGTTGTTGTCATGTATTGTTGTAACTGGTATGGCTGGTATACAATAAAATACGAACGAACGACGACAACAAAGAAGTACAAATTAAATCCCAATTGGAGTTGACCGCAAAATGGAAAAGACCACAAAATTATAACCACAACGATGTGGGTGGGTGGTGGTGGTGGTGCTGGTGCTGCTGGTGTTGGTGTAGGGGAAGCAGCTCGCGAAGCTCGAGGGGCATGCAACAACTTGGCAGCGCTGCCAACTGCTGACGATTGCGGGTGGATTGCCTCAGACCCCAATACCAATCGAGGCTGCAGATAAGCAGCGCCAAGTTGTGTTTTGTTTGAGGGCGTTGTGGCGCGCGCTTGGGGCACAATTATTGTAGGGTCGGTATTCAGGAGGAGGCGTATTGTTTCCGGCTTCTATCCATGCCAGCATACGTATGTATGTACTTATGTATATGTATGTATGTATGTGTATACCTGCTGCCACATAGTTGCTAACGTGGTTTTATTTTGGCAATTGATCTGGCAATCGAACCAAAGCACAATGCTCACATTTAGTTTTGATAGGCCAAGCCAAGCGAAATTGATATTTATATTTAACGTAAGCTAACAATAAGCCACGGCCACTACACAAAAACACACACACACACATACACAAAAACACTTATACACACTAACACACACACACAATGGCAATGGCAATGTGCACAGGGCGTATGCTTAATGTGGCCAAGTGACTGGCGGATTTCCTTTTGTGCAGCATTCCGGCTCGATTGTAGTGAGCTATCTATATATATATATATATATACGTATTATATATATATATATATATTTATATATACATATATAAATTGCTTCGGCACAGGGTAGCTTGCGGCATGTGGCCCTGCTCAAGGTTAAGTTTAGCTTTCAATTGATAAAATAATTATATATATAAATGATTGCGTATACACGAGAGTGAAAATGTACTTATTATAAAAGGAATTTTTAATTCATATCACTGAAGAAAGGCTTAAAAATATCTTGTAGATACTTTTACTATAATATTTTAAAAATACATTGTAGATACTTTCGTTAATATACTTCAAAAGTCTCAGCTAATTAGACAAATACTTAAAGTTTTTATATACCTATGCATAGGCTCATATATTGTAATTTTATATATATTTATAATTGTGTATATTCTGTAATAATTCTGCTATTCTGAATTCCAAAAACTTGTATTAATATATAACGAAATATTAGCTATTAAATAAGTATACATATATAGCATTTCCAAAAGAGATTGTCTGATTCTCTTCAAATGTAGTCCAAAGGAAGATCTTTGTGTAGTTCTTAAGCCAAGGCATGGGCACAAAGGACGTCAGGCTCTGTTTGGTAGGTATTGCTAGAGAGAATTTTGCTGAACATTTCTACAAAATTTATCTATATATATTTAAATATATATATAAAAATTTAAATATATATATATAAATTTAAATATATATAAAACCAATTTCTACAAAAAATAGATGTAATAAACTATTATTTTAATAATTTATTTGGTTTTCAAATTATTTGTCTGTGACTTATTGCTAGTCTCATTAGTATAAGAAGTCTACTTCATATAAGACCTGTTGTAAATCTTGTACAAATGCATATTTTTAATATAATATATAATATAATATACACCATTTTAAGTCACTTAGTCTCAAGCCCTAGCTACCCACCATATTTCCTCATTTATTTCTATATTTATAAAGTATAATTAAGTTTGAAAATTCAATGTGCAGGGCAACAGATAGTCGAGCCCTTTCAATTACAGCCTTAATAAGTTATTTACAGACAGTGTGTATCTTTAACTGGGCGTTGCGTGTTCCACATTATAATTAGCCAGCAACAGAAGCAGCAACAACAGCAACAACAATGACAACAATTGCATTGGTTGGGCTCGTATGGCCACGTCAAAGTTTGGCCTATAAATCGTAGCGCCAAAATTTAAATTAAAACCAAATAAATTAAACGCCTTTCATTGAAGATTAATGGCCTTAAAGCAGCCGCATTCTGCGGACGCTGTGGACAGCGGGTGGCAAAAGGGGAATGATAGAGCCAGGAAGAGTTGGGTGAGAGACAGAGAGTGGAGAGTGGAGAGTGGAGAGTGGCGTTGCCTCTGCCTACCAGCCTGCAGCGTCTCGCTTTGTACGCTTGACTGCGAATTTTATGGTTGATGGATTTTCAGCTTTGGCTCGCGAGCAGGCTCCATAGTGCATACAGCCATAGACGTAGACGTAGCCGAGGCCGAGGCCCAAGTGGCTGAGGCAAATGCTTTAGCTATGATTTGGGCCTTGGCTTTAATGCCAACTAGTATATTTGAAAAAGGTCGAAATCTTAAAGCGGCAGCCAGTCGAACACGTACTTAATTCAATTTCTTTGCCAGTGATTCACAAATGAATATTTCCCATCACGTGGCAGGTTCTCATGGACTAATTCAATTGTCCGAGTGCGTAGAGCGGAATGCATCAGAAATCTCCCATCATCACAGATATCAAAATCTGTTTGAAAACTAAACACAGCATGGGAAACTCTTCAAATTGTTCGGAAACAAGCAAGGCAAATAGATACAGATAGGCATAGATTGATAGCAATAGATAATCATTCAACTTGAATCTCTTCAAAATTCTTTTGACAAAAGTTCTTTGAGTGCTCACTCATGAATCATTTTGCGAGAACTATCGACATTAGAGTTTGCAAATTCTGATTACATTCATTGATTAGCTTCAATTGCTCATTTAGTGGATGTGAACTAGTTCACTCAACTATTCACTGGTTCATATTCTTTGAATCTAAATAGTAAACAAAGCTAAAAATGATACGAAAATAAAAGAAGATGGCTTGAAAAATTGTTGTATATAAAAAAATTAGTTACTTATGATTAAGAAAAGTTTCAGGCTTGTGAATTTTAATTTTATAAGATATTTTTAATTTTTCTAGAAAATATAATAAAATTTACGTTTTTTTTTTGGCTCATTTTAATTATCCAATATTAAACTTTAATAATATAATTTGAAATTGTTGTATACTCCAGTCCACTTTTATCTTCACTCAGACACACTTCACTCAATTGCTCTCTCTCTCCTTTTCTCATTCTCATTCTCATTCTCTCTGTCTCTATCTCTTTCTGTCCCTGTCTGCATCTCTTTTCTTTCTCTCCCGTTCTTCATCTCTCTCTCTATCTATCTCTTTCTTTTTCTCTGTCTTTCTCTCTCTCTCTCTCTCATTCTAGCTCGCTTTATTGCTCTCTCTATCTCTCTCATTCTCGCTCGATTTATTGCTTTCTCTCTCTGTCTTTCTCTCATATAGTTTCTTTCAGTCTATCTCACTCTCTCTCCGCCTCTCTCTCTTCCTCTCAATCTCTGTCCCCCTCTCTAACTCTCGCTCTCTCACTCTCTCTTTCTCTCTCACTCTCCCTTTCTTTCTCAGTAACTTTCTCACTCTCTCTCTTTCCCTGTTTCGCTCAGTCTTTCTGTTTTTTTCTGTGTCTCCTTCCTCAAACTTCCTCTCTTTTCTTTCCTTTTTAAGTCTCTCTTCATCTCTATCCCTCTCAATTTTTTTCCCACTCTCTCTCTCTCTCTATCTGTTTCTTTCTCTTTCTTTCTCTCTTTACATCATAACGTCTCATCCCTGCTCAATCTCTCCATGTATGGTAATAACTTTCGTATTTCAATGTTTTTCCATTTTAGTTTTGCGTTAAATCAATGAATGAAATTAGATTTTGTATTTTCAATTGATCTATATATTTATTATATATGTGTATAAATAATATAAAAACAGTTGTTACTTTTTCACAAAGTGTTCAAAATTGAATTGAATTGAATCGCGCCACAGGCAATTTGCATGTTTCATTTGAAAAAAGACATAAACAACATTTTCGAAAAACTTGTGTGTCCTCAGGCCACATTTATTTAACAAAAATATGAATTTTATATATTATAGCAAAGGGTATTTTGTGTAGCTTATAGAATTCATTTACTGTAGTCCTTCAGCAAATGCTGGAGCATCATAATATTTATCATCATTAATCAGCAAGCGGGGGACAATGTTGTCTTAAAATATATATATACATATATATGAAGTTTGAGCTCGAAGATGGCAGCGATAATCTCTGCAAATCGCTTGAGTTTTGCACCAGAGTTATGTCTATGGGCGGCAAGTGGGTTAAATTGTGTAGATGGTTGCTTACTTGCTGCTTGGTTGGTTGCTTGGTTCATTGTTTACAGCTCCTCAGCTCTGCTGCTCTGTTGCTCCTTAGCGCTGGCTGAAGCAGAAGCTGAAGCAGAAGCAGCTGCTGCCACACGCTTGCAAATTGTCAAGTTGCGGTTGCGCTTTAAATTATGCAGCAAGCGGCAGCCAGGCAGGATGCGGTAGCAGCAACAGCAGCAGCTTGGTTGGCATCCTTTAACATAACAGTTGCAAAATTTGGAAAGCTGCAAGCAGCTGAATTTATATGCAGCTTAGTTGCAACCCAAAAATTCTACAAATTTTAATAATAATGAGCAGCAGCACACACACAGCTGGATGTATGTGTGTGTGTGTTGCTTTATTATTTTAGCAGCACATGTCTGCACACACTCACACACACACACACTCATGCTGGCACACACACATTGTTCGAGCTAAAAATTGGATTGCAGCTGACGCTTGGCAAAGCTAAAGCATAACAAAAAAAAAGAGAAGTAGAGAAATGCAGCTACCCTCCACGACTATTCCTCCTTGCCTCCCTTGTCCCTTAGTCGCCCACATACCAACATAATAATATTATGTTGCAGCTGCCAAGGCGCAGAGATCGTTGCTGCAACTGTTTGCTTAGCAGGGCAAATGAAGCAGGCAGTGCGGCAGAGTGGCAGAGTGGCAGAGCGGATGGCAGCAGAACGACTGCAGCATCGTTGGTTGCTAAGGACAACACGATGTGTATGTGACGACGTGTGGTCGCAAATGATATTAACAATTCATTAATTAACCTCGTTTCGTTTGGGTTATGATGAGAAGGATGACGACGACGATGACGACGACGACCAGTTGGAGTAGGAGCAGCAGTTGGGCTAAAAGACAGCACCTGTACCTCTACCTGTAAATATATATATATATATATATTTATAGAGAGAGAGAGAGAGAGAGAGAGGGAGAGAGTGAGCACCGTGTCCAGAAGCCCAAAAATAACGCTTGTCATTGTTCAGGGTAGCAGTGGAAGCAGCAGCAGCAGCTGGCCAAAAGCTTAGTCGTATGTGCATATTTATACAGTTAGCTAGCTGAGTTGCTGGCAAGGTCCACCTCTCAATCCCCCAGCTGCTTTACGCTAAGTTAACTTTGAACTACTCATAAAACTCGCATCTGGGATGTTCCGAGAAAACCTCAGAGGGAATTGCGTGAAAAATTAGAATTTTGCATGTGTAATTAGAGGAAATTGTATAGAAAATATGTGAGAGAGGGAAAAAGAGAAGAAGACAAAATTAAAGAAAGAAAGAGAGAGAGAGAGAGAGAAAGGGAAACAGAGAAAATACAGAGAAATAGGTAGAGAGGAAGACAGAGGGAGGGAAAAAAAGGAGAAAATGAAAGGGAAATAGAGAGAGATAGAGATAGAGAGATGAGAAAATGAACTGAAAATGAAAGACAGATAAAGACAAGCTGAGATAAATGCAGAGAAAGAGAGATAGAGAGAGAGAGAGAGAGAGAGAAAGAAAGATACAGACAGAAATGCAGAGAAATCTACATAAGAAAAGAGTTTATATTTTTTAATTAAATCATATTTCAAAGACATCAAAGAAAATATTTATAATTTAAACAAAATTGTTTTTCTGTTGTTTTCGGTTTGTGGAACGCGCCTCTGTAGCCATTTGAACTGTAAAGTAAGCCAAGCCACAAACGTTGATACCCATTTTCATTCGCAACCAGCTTCTAGCCTAGTTGCTGCTCTGACATTTTAAATAATTAATGTTTAATGCATAAAGCGATAGAAAGAGAGTGGGAGAGGGAGTGAAGGGGGCAAGCACTCGTTGCCAGCAGGGGTTGACGAAGGGCTGGAGCTGGAGCCTGGATCTGTGTTACTGGGAAACAGTTTGCCATGGCTGCCGAAACTCGGCAGGAATAAGTGGAAACTAAACTCAACTAAATGCGACTGAGTCTCCACTCAACTGCTATCTCGCTCAACGCTCGAAGGGGCCTGCCGCTGCTACTGCTGCGCTCATAAATAAAAGATATTTTAATGTTTTTACGTAATTATGGCAAACCAATTAAATATTAAATAACATTGCGTTAACTATGCTTGCGGCTGCATACCAAGCTACAGCTACAGCTACAGCCTCTGCCTCCGCCTCAGCTGACAAGTTGGGGCAGCCCTCTTGGCCGGTTGCTGACAAATCAATCAGCAAACGTAATAAACTACAGACAGGACACAGATTCAAAAAGCCAGACAGACAACAATTTCCGCTTTGCAATTGACATGTGTGTGGGTGTGTGTGTGTGATCCAAGGTCCAAAAACGGCCGACAACAACGAGCTACTGTTCGCCTCCTCTACTCCAGCTGCTGTGCCTGCTACCATAATAAAATGTCTGATGCTCAGATAAAAGCGAACACAGAGAGCGAGAGCACGACGACAAGCACTCGAAACTGCTTAAAGCTCAAGCCAAGTCCCATCTCAATGCCCTTCCAATTGAATGCACAGCAGGTGGCGGCTCACTCGAAGCACTGAATGTTGAGCTCTCGCTGATATTATCACTTCCTGGACATTATTTGGCGCCATAGGCCAAAAGGCTTAGCCCAGCCAGCGCATCGCAAAGATGCGTTTGCGACAATCTTGGCAGTCTCTACTCTAGCTACGATTCTCTAATATGCGAGGGTTGATTTTAGAGTGCTGGCTGGAAGGACAGAGATTGGTTTATAATATAAATAAGTGATAAAAGAAATTGACTTTTCAGCAAATTTAATTCACTTTTATCATAAACTTTAAATTAAATTTTATCATAAAATAATAAATTTGATTATTGAAATTTTATTATTAATTATTTTATTGGTTAATCAAATTTGTACTACAAATTATTTATTTTTTTTTTTTATACAAACAGACACTTTTCTATCCATATCAATGGACACTATTCCACAGAAAGACTTATCAGAGCAGGTGTTTCCCAAGGCAGTGTCCTAAGCCCGACACTGTACAACATTTTTACTAGCGACATGCCAACACTTCCTTCCTTGAATAATATCATTGCCACATATGCAGACGACACTGCAGTTATTTGTTTTAGCCACTCACACACTTTAGCCAGTTCTCGATTACAGTCATACGTCAACAGATTCTCTTCGTGGACTAAACACTGGAATATAGGCATATCTCATGACAAGACCTCACAAATGACTTTTACAAAAAGACATCAAACCTGCCCACAAATTTGCCTAGACGGACTCCCCATTAATACTGTCACCTCACAAAAATACCTTGGACTTACTCTCGATCCTAAACTCACCTGGCGAAAGCACATTCAAAACATTATAGGTACTATTAACACAAGACACAAAAAATTACACTGGTTACTCAATCACAAATCAAAACTATCACTTAACTCCAAAGTTACACTTTTCAAGTCACTAATTCAGCCTATATGGAGATACGGGTGCTCCATTTGGGGAACAGCTGCTCCTTATCTCATAAAGAAACTACAAAGTACTGAACATCGCATTATAAGACATTTTATTGGATTTCCATTTGCCAGGAATGATGATATCATGACAGACTTAAAGCTCAATTACGTCATTAATATTATCCAAGACACTTCCATCAAACAGAACTCTAGACACTCATCTCACCCAAACCCTCTTGCACAATCACTCACCTTTGATACTTTACATCCATCCACATACAGACTTAAAAGAGCTCAGCTTGAACATCTACCAGACCGTACACTCCCTTTACCTAATCCACGCACACGCACATAACTCATACCTCAATATGATCCTTATTTATTAAGATAGCCCACACCAGTTACTCTCACATATTTTGTATCAATTCCACACACACACTGAATATTTGTCAATGTTTTGCCAAAAAGAGGTTTTAAAGTTTTTCGTAGAAAAATGAAACCCACATACAATAAATGATTGCCATAACAAAAAAAAAAAAAAAAAAAAGAAATATTTGCATAAGTTTGTTAAATCATTAAATGTAACTTAGATGACAGCAGTATATGAACCAAACAATTATTATAAAATCTAAATAAATTTTATTTAAAAAAATACAATAAATCCTAAAAATCTAATCATTTTTAAAAACCTAAAAGTTTCTTTTAAAATTTCAAACAAATTCAAATTTAAATATATAAAAATATATAAAGAATGTGGAATACCTTAAAGATATTTTATACATAGCAGATGATGACAAACTTCTGTAGCAGCCCTCGCAATCTGTCCATGAGGCGTGCATATACTGTGGGAAGTTTGTAAAGAAATTGCACTTTGACTCGTGCTTATTACAATAAGCGCTGTTCTCGTTGCCACCTGCTGCAGTGAAATGTGTATAAGCATTGAGGTACTTCAGTTTTCATAGCTGCACCACCGTACCACCGTAGCACCTTACCACCGCACCACAGTCGGGAGTCAAGTTCGAGCCTGTAACAAACGTAACGAACGGAAACGGATATTGCATACTTATGCCGAGTGCAAAATGGCAACGAGCTGTGCTAGACTTTCCGGCGAAGCCCCCCACTAACTGCACCACTCGACCATGTACATATACATACATATACATATACATATACCTATACATATATAGATGTATGTAGTATATACATATGTATCTGTGTAGTAAGTAATACACACATCGAGCAAAGCGGCAGCCACTGACAAACTTTGTGAAAAGGACTTGTAAAATCAAAAGCCGATTAGATTCCATTTCAATGAGCAGCAAGCTGGTTGGTCATTTGGTGGGCGTGTCCCGGCACACACACACACACACAGGCACAAGCACAGACAGGTTGACTATCCGTATTGATACAAAGCACGGGACTTACTTTCGCATTCGTATTCAAGTTCGGTTTATTGCTGTTTGCTGCCGTTAGCTGCAAAAGCCGCCCAAAATTGAAATCGCATAGAGAGTGCAGCAATGTGGGTGGTTGGGTGGTTGAGTGGATCGGGGGGTCGGTGGGCTATAAGCGATTCAGCATGCTTACTTCTAGTCTAAGGGCACGACCATATCTGGGCACTGCACTTGATTAGTTCGCAAATTCAAGCAGCCAAAATGTCATATATCAGTGGCTATGGCAACTCACAGAGCCACTAACGATGTGCTCCAACCCAAGCCAGCGACAAAAGCAAACAGCAGCAACAACAGCAGCAGCAAACGTATGAAAGTGGGGCTTAGCTTTAGTTACAGATTGAAGCTGAAGTGGTGACCGTACTACTCTAAGTTATGCTTATTTGTTATGGATTTAACTCGGATTTGGTGCTCATAGAAAACAAAGCAAAAACATTTTTAGAAGTGTTTCAAACAGAAGTGTAGCAATAGCTGCCTGACTGGTTTAATATGAAATGAAACTTTAATTAAATTTCGAAATCAAAAGTTAAATCAATCAAATCAATATAAATCTAATTCAATCAAATTTGTAGTATTTTAACAGAGCTTACACTTCAATAGATCTGTCAGCAACATATATTCAGATATGATATGAGATATAAATCTATGTATCTATATCTTCAGATTTTATTATATTAATATCTATTAATAATATTAATATATAATATTTAATATAAATTAATATTTAATATTTAATAGATAAAATAGAAAATACATGGTAGTATAATATATTTTATTATTATAATATTGAAATGGAATAGATACAAGATTAAAAAATTAATCTATATATTGATACTTAGATAATTTATTGATATGTATAACTGAGACAGTACGGACAGAAATTTAATTGAATTAAAAAATGACAGTTTCCAAGAATGGGAAAAATTTATCATTTAAATGCTCCAAAACCTGATTAATTCGAGGTCGGGTTCCATTTGCTGCTTATCGACTAACAAATCTTCTCTTTCTTGGTCTGTCTTCCAGCTTAGATACAACCATTACTCCGCAACAATTTTCCTTCAATATGCTCTAATGGAGTACTATCATCGATATTCCTGCCTGTCCAGGTCTGACTTTTTTCGCCGCAGCATCTTTTCGGCAAAGTCACAGTATCTCTTCCAAGCAACTTTGTCTTTTAAAATTAGCTTCATTACACTCACAACTTTGACTTCGACGATTGTTTCTGTCCGGTCACTCCCTTCTTCTGTATATCTTTCGCATTTGAGCAAATTTTGCTCTGCGTTGTTCATAGATGTCGACCGGTATCAACACTGCTATCAGCGACACGGAAACTTCAGATTCTGTGCACTACGCCGAAGCTGTCATTAATGCTGCTATTCTTTGCACCAATTCGCCTTAGTTCTGCATTTAATGTATACGCCCCTACATAGCTAACTTATATCAGGATTGCGTTTGTTGCTTCTATTAGCAGTTTGCGTTTTCTTGCAGTCGGTCTTTCAACATTTGTCTTCTTGTCTATGGATAGACAATATAGTTAATATAATCAGTTGATATATTGTTGGATTTATATTTAATAAATTATGTAGAAGATATAACAGTCGAACCATATATCTATAGATATATATTGATATTTGTTAGATAAGACAATTATCATATCAGTCTATATATTGATATATTTAAATTTGATAGATCATATATAACAGTCTCTGTGTTGACTTATTAATATTTGACATTTATAATAGCAAATATTTTAGCTCATCTATCAATATAATGATTTTCTAAGCATATGCCCTAACCTTATAGCAATATAATTATTATTTGAATAAATTAAATTCTTTATTCCAGCTACAAAAATACTTGAAATATATTACACTTTTATGCCACATATAAAGTCCCTTTCATATTATCAATAACTAACATCGAGAGCTTCAAGAGCAGCACACACACATGCTGCCAATATATGTGTGTTGTCCAACACTGGTCGAGCACCTGCACTTGACTGCATTTGTGCATTTCCAATTGACTTTTCATGATCTAATCATTTAATAGTATGCGCTCTCTGCATTCTGTTCCATTAATTGCTACGCTTTACGCTTGAACTTAAAAAATCGAATTACACCCACTCAAACACACACACACACACACGCACACCTGCGCTGGCAGCTCTTCATCTGCATTGCTCAGTCATGTATGCGCTTAGCAACTGATTTGAGCTGAGGCCCTAGGGAACTCAGTCGATGGAACAGTCGATGATGTGGTGGGGGGTGGGGGAGGGGTATATAACGAGTCGGACTGCAGGAGTAGCTTGTCTATTTGTTTTAATCAGTGAAGTCGACCAGTGAGCTAATCGTTTATGATTTAGTTTTTGATTTGCTCAGCCAAGAATTGTCCATAAATCAGAGGCGGCTGCAGACGGTCTAAAAAAAAAAAGGTAGCCAGGGGAGGGCGAAGCTTTACAAACTTTTCTTTTTTTTATGAACTGTGCCACAGCGCTGATGCAGAAGACCAATACCAGCAGTAGTAGCAGAGGTAGTAGCAGAGCCAGCAGCAGCAGCAGCTGCGGCAGCAACCGCTGAGCCACAGAGGCGGCCGCTGTGTGTTTTCGACTATAAAATTAAATTGCGATGTGGTAGAAAGTTAGCAAATGCCCAGTACAGTGGCAGCAACAACAAACTATTGCTTACTGCCCCATATTACACATTTGGCCAACACACACGCACACACACAAACACAAACAAACACAGACACAGACACACACACACATGCAAACTGCAGCAGCGAACAATTGTTCGGCGCATATCATTTGGTTAAAAGGATTCGTTTTACTCGACGTTGGTTTGTTATATACGAAAAACCATTCGACTACTGTGTGTGTGTGTGTGTGTAGAGTTTGTGTGTGTGTCTGTACGTACAAATCAACTAATCTACTCCCCACGGCAAAGTTACGAGAAGACCGACAATTATATCCGCTCTCTGCTCACAATTTTTGCATGTCGTAAAGTTTCGAGTGGCGCACAGACCCCAAGCACAGCAACTACCCACCCAACTCCCCACCTTCCCCACCTGCTCGCTGCTCGCTGCTCGCTGCTCTGGCCAAATGCAGGCAGACGTTGCGCCAACTGAGCAGCAGCTTCAAATACACTACGATCTTGGCTATATGATTACGTTAAAGTGAAGTAAACGTGATTTTCTATCAGCTTTGTAAGGTTTGGCTATATTGCTGCAATTGTGAATATATGTATTATATATGATATGTAAGAGAAAGTAAAGAAAATCGAGTTTTATATTGGCTTATAATTGGAACTGGTAATAAGTGCCTGGGAGAGATATTTGTTAAACTGAAATGAAGATAAAAGTTGATTGAGTGAACTTGCAGCTCAAGTAATCTATTCCAGGCACAGAGCCAATAGAGATAGATGGAAATATGTATGTATAAATTAATAGACTATTTTTAATAGATATATTTGACAATTTTTATCTTCATTCAGGCATTTATATCATTATTCATCGGTCGCTACTTGTTCCGTATAAAACATAGTTAAGTGCAATGTCTGCAGAATGAGCTGCAGCGACCTTTGACCATGGCAACGCCTCCTGCAAGATCTTAGCTTGCTGTCAACACTTAACTTATGTATACAAAATAATATTTTGAATAATTAAAAACTAAATCTTGCTCTTTATAAAGACAATTCTTGTGTTTCTAAAGAACTCTTGGGGCGCAGAGATTGCTGTTAAATTAAAGAAAAATGTAAGCTACTTGAGCTAAATTACAGATTTGATTAGCGCCATGCTTAATCATAATAGATAAAGATTAATACAAATAGAACAAATTATAATATTTTTAATAATTTGGATCTAGAGCTGTCTTTATTTAAAAATAATTGTTTATGTATTTGATATGCATTGTAAGCATTCTGCTAATAATACTAAGTTCATTGATAAAACTTGAAAAATATAGTTTTATACTAGATGTCAGCTTAGGCTATTCAAAAGGCCATAAATTCAGTTAAGAAAATGATTACATTATTTTTTTTTTCAAAGTGCAGAATGTGTGTTAAAATCTTCAATCAAAAACTTTGAATCAATTCACTTTGCCTTGATAAAAAAAAACGTTTGGCCTTGAGTGTGGCCCTGAGAAGCTGACCAAAGCTGACTTGTAAAAAGTTTAAGTTAACCTAGTCTATGTGTATGTCTATGTCTATGTTTTTTATAACCCTTAAATTAATTTAATTTAATTTTTAGTTTTTGTTATATATTTTTTTAAATTATTGTTTCAATATTTAGTATTATTATTATTTTGATTAATTTAATTATATCAGTAGATGTTACTGTATTACTTATTATTATTTATCTATTATTATTTATCTATTTTTATTTATTTTTTTTTAAATTTTAGTTTATATATTTAATATTATTGTTTTGATTAATTTTATTATTTCAGTAGATTTTACTGTATTACTTATTATTATTTATCATTATTATTTATCTTTTTTTTTAATTTTAAATTATAGTTATATTATTTAATATTATTATTTGATTAATTTAATTATTTCAGTAGAAGTTACTCTATTATTTATCTATTATTTATAAAAATTATTATTTAAGTTTCTTATTCAATTTTAATTGAAGAGCATTTCTGATGCGTTGCTCGCTCTGCATACGCTTTAGTTGTTGCATACTTTTGGAAGCACTGCGATTTTACAATTTGTATATGGTACATTGGTGTGTGTGTGTGTGTGTGTGTGTGTGTGTGTGTGTGTGTGTGTCTGTTGTACCGAGTGTGAATCTGCCTGGCATTACTGTTTGTATTGCCAAAGTTGTTGTAACTTCGTTAAAATAAGCACTCTGTTAGTTTGGCCCGCCGGCTCAATGGGCACTCGTCCGTACGCTTCGCACCGCTCCCCTTGCCCCTCTCTTGAATCTCTCCTCTAGCTGTTGCCCCAAAGTCCCCTTCTGGGCAGTGGCAATGCAGCAGATTTGTCGGCGGTTTTTGCCATTACAGCCACATACCTAGCTGCAGACCTTTTCGGTGTTGTTGTTGTTGTTGTTGTTGCTGTTGGTGTTGTTGTTGCTGTTGGCACTGCTGATAGTTGTGCATCTGCATTAGTAATGGTGGGCGAGTGGTGCGAGAGCGCTGCGCCAATTGGGTGGATTTTGGATTTTGGATTTGGATTTGGATTTGGACTTGGAGATGGTGGCCATCGAGCCACCCGCGTGTCATGTGTGTGTCGTGTCTGTGCCAAGGTACGTAAACGTAAACTTAACGTTTAATTTTTCGGTTAGTGCTCCTTCGACTGCAACTCGGATGCATTGCAGCACCTTCGGGGCTATTAAACTGCAAACACTTTGCCAGCACAGCAGGAGTCGGGCAGGCGGGCAAGAGTTGCGCTGGTCTAGCGCATTCCTTTGTTTTCGCTTTCGATTTCGCTGGGCTAAAACAATGCATGGCAGCGAAACTGACGGCAGCGGCAGCCCCTTGCCGAAAACTTGTACTTAGCGTCGTTTCCTTCCGCTCAACACGGCCAACAAGCAGCGGCTCGTTTGGCAGCGCTGTCTGAAATGCAATTAAGTCGCATCGACATGCAATCTCCGGCACGGCGAAGGCGCACACACACACACACACACACTACACCCATTACATGCAGCACATACGCAACATGCACCACTTGGCCAGCTTGAACAGCTGCAACAACCCCACCAACAACAACTTGCAACAGCAGCAAGTGGCATTTCCATTGCCGCAGGCACTAAGAAAGCCCTAAAAGCGCTGAAAGCTTTCAGTTAGCCAGCAGCAGCAGGACTAAAAAAGAGGGCATACACTGCCAGAAATTAGGAGCAAGTGTGTGCGCACACTCTTTAAGCTTGAAAAACTAGTTTTACTAGATTTCACAAATCAGGTGAATCAGGTTACAATGCTTTTTAAAAACATATATATTGATAGAACATATAAGCAATTTTTACTTTTCTAAATATTTAAAAATTTGCTTACCCCCAAAAAAATATATACATCTATTTAAATATATGTATGTATATTTGCTTATAAGCTTCTTGCTATTCCAATTTGCCCAGCTGTGTCTTTTCAAAAATATAAAAAATCAAAAATTGCAAAATATTGCATATATTATAAATAATTGAATGCTTTCGCCGAAATTAGTTTGAGTCTTTGCCAAAATGCATGAAATTTATAATTATTTTCATAAAAAAAATATATATATTATGATAATTTCGCTGGCTATTAAAAATGCATTTAAAAAGCCAAACAGAAAAAATAAATTTCGTATGCAAATGCAGTTGATAGCAAATATTTGAGATATATTATACAAATATTCTAATTAGTTGAATCCACTTTTCAATTTGACATAGATACGAAGCCTCGAGTGGCTATAGAAAGAGTCTGGAGCAAGGCCGAAAAGTATGCTTGAAAATGTAAATCCACACTCAGCTGCAAGACTTGGCTATTACAAGATTATGTATACGCATAGTAGAGCTGTTACCTTTTTTTCTGTTTTTTGTTTTTTTGTTGGTCGGAGCACTTTGGCCAACTCGCACTTTTACTTTTATTTTGGCCCGGCTATCTAGAGCCAAGAGCGAGCGAAGTGCATCTAGTGCACAAGTGGAGCACTCGTCAGAGCTCTTCAGCGTGCCGATAATCCAATTATGGCCATGGCCTGCCAAGGGTCTGACAGGCTTCACTTACTGTTGTTGCTGCTGTTGGGTATGCTTTTCTGGTTACCTGTGCTACCTGTGCCACCTGTCTGCCATGTCGTGCGCGTGCTCGCTCGCCTGCTCGAGTCTCTCACATAATTTTAGCCAGTTTATTTGGCTGTTTGGCTTTGCTCGCGTTATTATCAAGTTACATTGGCCAAAACACTAAACAGTCTATGCATGTATATAAAAGGGTCGCCGCCTGAACCCAGGCCAACCTGAATGGTGGGCTAATGTCTGAGGCTAGCCGCAGTCGGAGTCGCAGTCGCAGTCGCAGTCTCAGCCTTTAATCAGTTGGGGGCGTGCGTGTGTGGGGGCGTGTGTGGTTTAACCATTTGCTTCGTTTAGCGCATTGTGTTTGTTATTTAAAACACGTAAGCGCTCAACTAAGCGAAAGTGTTTGGGATTTTCAGTTTGGAAGTTGCCCGTTTGGGGTTGCCATACGAAATCCATTTTAATTAAAATACCTTTTGTGGCACAGTTTTCCATTAGGCAAAAAACACACAGTGTTAATATTTCTAGCATTTTTATATTTATTTTCGGTTTTTTTTTTATTCAATTTCATTTGTATTGATATGATTTTTATTTTGTTTTTTTTTTTTGGTTGTTCTTTTTCACTACTTTAATTTTGCTTCTGCCGTTGTTGTTCATAATAGGAATGAAAAGTATTGTAAAAAAGAGAACACAATGCATTTGCTGACTCGCTCTATTATATCATATATCAGTGTGTGTGTGTGTGTTGTCTGTATTTACAATATAATATTTTTTATATAATATAAAAATTGTTTCCGCTCACACAAAATAAAAAAGGAGTAGAAGAAGCGAACACATTCCTGTTGGAATTTCATGAGCAGCAGCCATTGAAAACGCATTTTGCCCCTCTCCTAATTGATTTATTCATTTGTTCGCCATCAATAGTTGATTTTTATATATTTATTTGTAATATTATTATTATACTTGTGCATTTTGCATCATCGTCGTGTAAACAACTACAATTAGTATCACGATTGTCATTGTTGTAACAAAAGCAAAAACCAAAAAAACAAAAAAAAAACAAACAAATAAAATAAATTTTTTTTTATTAATAATTTATTTCATTTAATTGGTATTTATGTATTAGTGTGTGTGAGTAAATGTTTACGCATTTCATTATGACTCTTTGTTTTCTTTTCTCTCGTTTTCTTTTTTTCTCATATAACTTTTGCCAAAACTGATATGTACTTATATATGTGTGTTAAAATATTGACTGCTGCCAAAGTTCGTAAACCCCTAGTAGACCTTGTTTATTCTTTATTCTCTTTTTTTATTTTTATTGATAACTGTGCATTGTGTCATTTCTACGTTTTATAAAAAAACCATTGTAATTGCTAGCCAATTGTTTGTTTAATTTTTTCATTTTTTATATGCATATCTTTAAATATTTATATTTATATTTATATTCATGTATTTATAATGTACTTATTGGCCTTGCTGCTAAATTGTATTCCATACTTGTGTCTAGAATCGTTTTTTTTCAGCTTTTAAAAATATTCGCATATATATATTTAATTATATATGAAAACTATTATTAACAACTTAATTTTCTATTAGATCTATATAGATGCAAGAGTGTATTTTTTTATTAACTACCTTCTAGTATAATGTGTGTGTGTGTGTGTGTGTGTGTATGTGTAATTTTATGTAATCGATTGTATTAATTACCATTAAGTTGGCCAAAGACTCAGCGCTAGGCGTTTTGGGGGGCTTGATGAGGAGCACTTAAATTACCTAATGGTCTTTTAATGATAGTTAAACAAATGATAATTGTCACAAAAGAAAGTTAGTCTTGTTTTGATAAACAACATAAACAACAAATTGCCAAATATGGAGTTTTAATTAGCATTGAAAGACAAAGCAAAGAAATTAATAGAATATTAATTATAATTATTTTAATTCAATATTCATTTATATATATAATAATATTTAGATTTATTCATAAAAACTCCCAATCGCTTGGCGCTTGCCTAATTCATATGTATATATTATATACTTTAGTATATGTATTATTATTATTATATATAAAACTTATAGATTACGAGTGGACATAAACCGATTTGCTGTTGTCGTTATTGTTAGGGTTCATTAGCTAATTCCAAGTGCTGCCAAAAATTTAGGCTACATTTAGTAAATTTATATATATATATATAGTATATATATATAGTATACATATATATATATATATATATATATATATATATATATATATATATATATATATATATATATATTTTAGTTTATATACAATATTATACATATGTATCATTGTGTTATCCAACAGGCGCTTCATTCGGCCAGTTCCAGCAGCGACTAGAGCCAACATCAAAGGGATATGGTGAACAGTGGCAGCGTTAACGCCGCCGCAAAGGATAACAAAAAGATGCGCTGCCCGGAGCTGCTCAGCGCGCTCGCCTGGCACAACAAATCCTCGGGAAAGATCTCCAATATGGGCAGATGGCGACCCGATGCCGGATCGTGGCAGGTATTGGCACGCGCACGCTGTTCGCAAAAGGTAAGAAATCGAATAAACACATAACATATTAGATTGAGATTAAAATAGACAAGTATCTGTCAGATAAAGGTATTAATATATGTTAGCTACAAAAGAATCTGAGACACAAAAGCATAGATACAAATGTATCTGAGGTTTGCTAGAGCGACTGTTATATCAGTTGATTACAAAAGTATCTGTAAGACACTGTTGAAGCTAAAAGATAGAAATCTATCTCTAATGAATGAAAATGTATCTGTCAGATACAAATGTATTTGTAAAGTATCAAAATGAGAAAAGTATGTAAAAGATATGAAAATATCTGTAAAAAGAGTATGTAAAAGATACAGAAGTATCTATAAGATACAAGAGTATCTATAAGATACAAGATTATCTGTAAGATGCAGGAGTATCTATAAAATACAAGAGTATCTATAAGATACAGAAGTATCTATAAGATACAAGAGTATCTATAAGATACAAGAGTATCTATAAGATACAAAAGTATCTATAAGATACAAGAGTATCTATAAGATACAGGAGTATCTTTAAGATACAGGAGTATCTTTAAGATACAGGAGTATCTATAAGATACAGGAATATCTATAAGACACAGAAGTATCTATAAGATAAAGGAGTATCTATAAGATACAGGAGTATCTATAAGATACAGAAGTATTCAAAAGTATCTATAAGATAAAGGAGTATCTATAAGATACTGGAGTATCTATAACATACAGAAGTATCTATAAGATACAAAAGTATCTATAAGATACAAGAGTATCTTTAAGATACAAGAGTATCTCTGAGATACGAATGTATCTGAAAATGTAACTTTGAACTACACATACTATTATAAGGTACAGAAGTAACTCTAAGATACAAAAATATCTGTGAGATGGAAAAGTATCTGTGATGTACCCAATTATATATATGAAATAGAAAAGTGTCAAAGATATAAAAATATCCATGAGGTACAACAGTATTTTTGAGATACTATAATATTTGTGAGATACAAATGTATCTGTTGGATGCAATAGTATATTTTTGAGATGCAGTAGTATCTATGAGATACAAATGTATCTTTTAGCTGCAAAAGTAAATATGAGGTACGAAAGCATTTTTGAGATACTAATGCAGCTGTGAAGTGCACAAATATCTGTGACGTACAGAGGTATCTATAAGATGCAAAAGTATCTTTAAGACACAAAAGTATTTGTAATGTAAAGCACATGTGAATGCAAACTATCTTTGCTGCTGCAAAAGTTGCTGTGAAACACAAAAGTATCTGTGAAATGCAAAAACGTCTGTGAGATACAAGTGCATCAGTGCAGAGTTGCGGAGTTGCGGAGTTGTAACTCAAACTCAAACTTTCTGTGTCGATATAAAAGTAAATGCGCGCTGCAATGACGGCTAGCAACTAGCTTCTCACTTTAAATACTTGAAACGCTTTAAAGATATTTTTGTATCTTTTAAAAAGAGACTTTTCTTATTGAGTGTTGATTATCCAACCAAATGCTGTGCGCTGAGTATTCTTAACTTATTTATACAATAAAACAAAAAGAAATAAAAGCTTACGCGCATATCGGCAACCGATAGGGGTAGCTTTGTGCAAAAACAAGTAGAAGTGAATAGAAAAATAGTTATACAAAAAATGATGAGCAATAAGTTTGTGACGCACCTGCACCATGCGCTTGAGGTCGTCCTTTTGGATGACTTTGATCTGCGCCGACTCTCGCAGCCAACGGCGCAGCCAATGCCCGAACCAGACCAGGCCGCACTCGCACTCAAGGGGATTGTGCGCGGTGATGAGGCCGCCCATGATGCTGCGCGTGCCCACCGCATCCCAGTAGCTCTTGTTGGGATAGAAGCTGTCGGCGGCCAGCGCATTGATGCGATTGTGTGAGATGTCGATGGATAGGTGGGGCACCTCGCGCAGCGCATAGAAAATGCCTGGCGGCAAATCGGAGATGCGCGTGTGCGAGATCTTCACTTGCAGGCGCTGATTGCGCGCGAGTCCAGTGAAGGCATCGGGCGATATGGTCTGCACATTGCTGCCATACAGCTCCAGCAGCTGCAGCTTGGTGTTGTTCGCCAGCTTGGCCAGCAGCTGGCCCCCGATGTTGGGCTCCAGGCAATGGACGCGCAACTCCTGCAGTCCCGGCAGCCGCGCCACCAAATCGCCCAGGTTCGCATGCGAGCTGGCATGCAGTTTGCGCAGCGAGCGCAGCTTGGCAAAGGCCTGCGGATTGGCCACCTTCACATCCAGCAGATTGAGCTCCGACAAGTGGCGCAGGCTCAGCAGATCGTGCAGCGTGATGCGGCGCAACGGATTGTGCGCCAGATCCAGCACGCGCACTGAGGGCGGCAGGTGCTCGACGGCGCAGCTGGCATTAATTAGCTTATTGTGGGAGACATTGACGTGGCGGAGATGGCGCAGGCCACCGAGCGGCGACAGCTCCTGCAAATAGTTGCCACTGACGTCCAGGTAGGAGAGCAGCGGCAGCTTCAGCGCGGGCAGCACATAGAGGCCCATGTGATGCAGTATTAGCTTGCGGACGCGCGGCGTGTGCACGAACACCTCACGCAAGTTGGTCGTGACCAGCGGATTCTCGGAGAGATCCAGATTGGTCAGATTGTTGAGGAAGCTGAACGTATTATCGGGCAGTATGGTAATGCGATTGCGCGCCAAGCTTATGTCGTAGAGGAACTGTGAGTTGACAAACATCGAGGCATCCAGATACTCCAGATGGTTGTGCGACATCTGAATGGAGCGCAGCGTGAAGCCGATGTCCGTGAAGGCAGGCACAGGCCAGACGCTCAGCTGATTGTCGGATATGTCCAGGAACTCCAGACGCGTGTTCATAAATACTTCGCGCGGCAGAGCGCGCAGGCGGTTCGAGCAGATGCGCAAAACTCGCAGCTTGCGCAGATTCGAGAACTGCTCCACCTGCAGCTGGTCGAGCTGATTGTGGCTGAGATCCAGCTCCTGCAGACTGTTCAGACCCTGGAAGCTGCGACGTCGCAGCGAGCTGAGATTGTTGTGCGACAGATTGAGAATCTCGAGGAATTCCAGGTCGCCGAACGCGTGACTCTGCAGCGAGCCCAAAGCGTTGTGGCCCAAATTGAGGAAGCGCAGCGTATTGGCCAAATTGGTGAAGCTATCCGACTTGGCCACATGATTGTGGCTGATGTCCAGCTGGTATATATACATATAGCTGCTCAGCTCGTCGTCAAAGTGGGAGATGTGATTGTGACTTAGGTTGAGGCGCAGCGGAGTTGTGGCATTCGAGACATAGTGAAAGGACTTCAAGGATATGGAGCACAGTTGATTGTGCATCAGATCCAATGCCGCCAGATTGGGCAGCACCGTGAAGGCAGCATGCGAGATGTTGCTCAGGCGATTGTAGGACAGATCTATGTAGCGCAGGAATTCCAGATTGTAGAATGCATGACGTCCAATGCTGCGCAAGCGATTCGACTGCAGGTTCAACGTCTGCAAGTCGCCCAGATTGTGAAAGGTCTGCGGCTCCAGGCGCTCCAGGGCATTGTAGGAGAGCTCAATCTCCACCAGGTGACTGTGCGCATCGGGCAGAAAGAGTCCGCGTGGCAGTGCCTTCAGCTGATTGAAGCTCAGATTGATGTAGCTCAGTTCGCGCATTTGGGCGAACGACTCATTGGAGATGCTCTTCAGATTGTTGTTGTCCAGCCCAAGCCAGATGAGCTGCGACAGTGGCAAGAGAGCATCCAATGGATCCAGGGACTCCAAGCTCCTGGCGGGAAATACGGCAAACGACAGCTCCAGTATTTTCAGCGTATGCGAAACATTCTCAAAGACCAACGGATGGTGTATGGTGATGTCATTGAAGCTCAGGCTGATCTCCTGTATCTGCTCGAGGCCCGCAAACGAGCCCAGGTGCAAATGCGTTATCTTATTGTTTCTCAGCAGAATTGTCTGCAGGTTGGCGCCCCAGCCGTCCACAGCAAAGATGCCCTCGGGTATGTCGGCTATGGAGTTGTAGCCGATATTCAAGTAGGACAGCTGCGTATAGTTCTTGAGTCCGAGCACGGGTATCAGCGTAAAGTTATTGCCACTCAGGCTCAGTACCTTGAGATTCTCGGTGAAGGTGGGCAAATTGTTGAGCTGATTGATTTGATTGGAGGTCAGATACAAATATCTCAGGCGATGCAGCGTGGATATAGCCACAGGCACAGTGGTCAGATGATTGCGCTCCAAGTCCAAGTACTCCAGTGTGTCTGTCAGGCCCTCAAAGGCGGCTGGGTGCACTCGACTGATTGCATTGAAGGCCAGCACAAGGTGCACAATGCCCGTGGCCTTGAACACCTGCGCCGGCAGCTGAGCAACGTAGTTCTGCTCCATGTTGAGTGCGCGGATGTGCACGTCCGAATGGTTTTGCTGAAAGTAATCCGATTCCAGCTGCTCAATGCAGTTCTGGCCCAGGTCGAGCTTCTCCAGGTGCATGCGCAGCGTTCGCGACTGCGGCTCCTTCCACTGGACGCTGCGCAGCAAATTATCGCGCAGACTGACAATGCGCAGTTCAGGCAGCTGCTCGAACAGCTGCTGGGGAAAGACGCTCAACAGATTGCTGGACAGGTCCATGGTGACCAGCGAGCGTGGCAAGTAGTTGGCTGCCACGTGAGTTATGCGATTATTGGACAGATCGAGCCAAAGCAGCTTCTGCAGCTGCTCGAAGGGGCGACCGCCAGCGCGTTCCATTGCCCCAGCGCCAGCTGCATGCAACGCATTGCCCGATTCCGCGCGATTCTGCACTGCGGCCAGGCTGCTGGGCTGCGAGCTGTTATCGCCCGGACTGACAGCCGAGTCCAGAGCGCCACTTGGCGAGACTTCCGTAATGTCATTGCCGGCTAAATGCAGCGAACGCAGCGTATCATGCAGCGCCTCCCAGTTGCCGTCCAAGCTAGTTATGTGATTGCTGTTGCCGATGGGTTGTAAAGCAAGTTGAGTTGATCAAATTTAGTGAGCTAAATATTTATATTTTTTATATTTAAATATATTATATTTAAGTATTTATCAAATTGGTTTAGTTTTTAGATTGAAAGGCTATGAATGGGATCTATATCAATGTCTATAAAAGCTTTTTTAGCAAAAGCTAAAACTAATCTTCTTTGAGTTATGTAAACAAAAACTATCTATTTCTCTCTATATTCATAATTTTGCCAAAAAGTATCTGTGAGATACAAATGTATCTGTAACATTAGAATTGTTTTAGTAAAAGACAAAACTAATCTCCTTTGGGACAAGTAAAACTCAAGCTAAAGCACTCTCTACTTACTTAGTGAACGACCCAATAGAAATATTTATCTACTGCTTATAGCATATAAGAAATCTTAACAACCTTAAGCTTTGTTAATTTCTAGCTTTATTTCTCTCTGTGTACTTAACTCTCTCATAAAGTGTATGCAAAAGTATCTGAAGGATACTATCAGACTATCTGGTCTACAAAAGTTTCTGTGAGATGATTTCAAAGTATCTCAAAGAAAACTCATAAATACTTTAAAGACTTTTTCATATGTTTGACTCACTTAAAGAATAAAAAACTAAGTAATAGAATGAAACAATTGTGATAAGTGCTAAGTGTTCCATTAGCCCATTTCTCTCTGTGTATTTCACTGCCATTTGTCAACGGGCTAAAATTGAGCTGAATCCACTTACCGTTGCGCCACGAGTCGCGTCAGCGAGTGAAGTCGCTGCAGTGCCTCCAATGGCAGCTGCTGCATCTTGTTGCCCGAGATGTCCAGTGTCATCAAAGAGTATGTCATGGTGCTATGGCAGCGGAGAGACAGGTGTTAGTTATGTTGTTGTTGTGATATGTTTATAATACGAAAAGTTTTGCTAAACTTCTAAAGCTAAGCCCCGCTACGCCCAAGCGTGACGCCCCTCTGGTTATTGAGGTGCTGCCATGCCTTTTGACATAACCAGCACACAAGTCAGAAAACAAATATTTAAACTTAATTAACGCACCGCACACCCAACGACAGCGGCGATGGCAACGGCAACGGCAACGAGTCGTATGACCTAACCTAAGCCAGCCCAAACCCCCCTCTGGACACACTCATCGACATTTCGTTACCGCTGCACTCCATTAATAGTTACACATAAACACACACACACACCCACAGAGAGAGAGAATAAACAGCAGAAGTGAGCGGCAGAGCGGGAGAGCGCAAGAGAGTAAAAGAGCGACCTCAATTATGAAAACCACGAGGTTTTACAAACAAGCATCAGGCTGCTTTAGAGCTTGGGCGCCGCTGGTTCTTTGTTCACTTTGTTGTTGTTGTTGTTGTTGTTGTTGTTGTTGTTGTTGTTATTATTATAACTACTACACTGTTGTTGGCGACGAAGAATCAAACGCAAAACGCAAACCGAATTTTTGTGGCTCCTTTTACTTACGCGCTATCTCCCTCTCTCTCTCACCCACTCGCTCTTGCTCTAAGCGCCATTCCCCGCGGCATCAGTTGTTGACGGCGGCTGTTTTTCGGTTTGCGTTTTGGTTGCCATTTCCCGTTTACCGGTTGCTTGCTGTTCGTCTTTTGGTTGTTGTTGTTTTACTTGTGGTCTCACATTGAAGTTGCGTGCGTTGGAGTGTGTGTGTGTGTGAGGTGAGTGCGTTTGTCATCAAAAGACTCTATGTAAATATAGCGACTTCGCTGTGTACTCACTCAGGCATACACATATGCATATGCATAAGTCGAGGGTAGTACAAAAAGTAGCTTCTAAAGCTAAGTGGCAAGGTAAAGCAAGCAAAGCTTACAGAGCATATTTGTTAAGTTTATACTAGATTCATAAAATTTATATAATAAATTGCTAATTTATGAAAATACTTTTATTTATATCCGATTTTTACACGAAAATGCTGTCATGTCTTTGAGTTACCCTCGCTTTAGCTTTTTCTCATTTATTACAATCTTCAAAGAGCGAAATACTTAGAATTGTTGTTGTATCGAATATCAAATATCATATCCTTTCTATCTATTTATAGATTACCGAATACTGTGGCAACCCACATGCATGTGTGTATGTATGTATGTGTAGATATGTACATACATACATACATATGCACAAAACAAAGCAATGTTCACATTTGACGCCGCTGACGAGTGACACGCGACACAAGCAGTAAAATTCCACACGCACACTCACTCACACACACACACACACGCACTCACACACACTCGCTAACCTGCGTGTAAATTATTAATCACGCACACAATACAAACAAAAATTGGACGTAAGCTGGCTAAAGCCTTTCCGATCTCACGATAAGGCGAAATCTACTTTCATTGGGATCATTAGCAGTTGGCTAAGGCACCTGCTAGAGTTCTTGCTTGGTAATTTCATAGTTTATTAAGTAAAATTAGTTAACCAGTTGATTACGGGAAATTTAAGTTAAGCTGAGGGAATTAAAGGCCAACAAATCTAATGAAAAGTAAAAATTTTATTTTGGCAAAATTTTAAGGAATGTTTGCCTGATCTCTATTACTTGAATAATACTATTTATTAATGATTTATTTTTATTATTTATTAATAAAATATTTTGAATATTATTATTATAAAAATTGTTAATTATTATAATGGCTGATTTTAATATTAATATTTAACTATCTTTCTTCTTTTCAGATGATGTTTCAGTTCTTCTCAGTTCACCTCTCCGGGCTGGATTTATTTATTTATTTAACACATTTATATAATTGTTTATAAATTTAACTATGTATAAATATATTTAGTTTGTAAAGTAAATTATATCTGAATTTATATTATAACATTATATGTTCCACATGAGTGTGTTTGCTCAAATCAATAAAATATTCAAATAAATACAAAATCCAGCTAATTTTACTGCAAGGCTTATCAAAGATTCAAAAAATCAACGGTCAAGCTGCACTGGACAAGCGTTGCCAGATTTCTATTTAAATACAGGCAAACAAAAATTTGCATTGCGCCTCCATCGGGTGAATTTCTCTCAAATTTCAGTCCAAAGAGCAGCTTAAGACCAGGCGAACAGCAACGACTAGTAGGCTGTCAAAATGTTAACTAACAGTGCAATGTACTTTAACTGTCTTATATTATGTTAAAAATACTCTTATATTCTGTTAATTAGCAGTTGTGCTATGTTAATTAACAGGCCCATACACTGTTATTAAACACATTACTGTTAACTAACAGCGTTATCCGAAAAAAAAACATTGCATATACAATAGGGGCATTCGATTGTTAGACAACTGTAAACTCCGTGTGGTTTAACATTTGCATATTTCGGCTATTTCCCGCCCGATCTTGGCAAGATTTAGTTTTCTGGAACTGTTTAAATCTAATGAATAATATAACTCAAAGGATGACTGAAAAAGTTTCATACATATTTTGGCACCATTTCATTGCGTTTTTGGCAAGAATTTGGTGCTTTAGGTTATCCAGGACTATATCAATGGCATGGAATAACCAAGAATATTTTAATCCACTGGAAACCATTGAAGGTGGGGATGGGGTGGCCAAAAGAATATGCATACATATTTTGAATCTTCTTCTTTCGCTTTTTACAAGCGGTCACCACGAGTATATATGTATCTAGTATGATAAAAATCAAACAGATATAAAAAAAATATAAATTAGGAATCATTGACTTTCATCATATTTTGGTATGGGCTCATAGTAGCAGCTGAAAAATACAAAATATAAAATAACATTTAAAATAGATAACATTTTGACACACATTATCCACTCTGTTAACTCGCCTGTAGATAACAAAGTAATCTACACTCTTGATAATCGCTTGCTACCAGCTCTGTAATCCATGCTTTATAACTGACCCACTTTCGCACATGTGATTGCACTACTTGCTCTGCACTGCAATAGTGACAGAGCTAGCTGCCGATAAGGTATTTCCCGCTGCTACTATCTATAGTAATGTGCGCTTTGTGTATAAACGCTTCCTACCAACTCTGTTATCCATGCATTTTAGTTGACCCACTCGCACTCACATACTGTTATGCATACATTGCTCTGTTATGCCACTCACACTCCACATTTCTTGCACTCTTCTAGCACGAACATATGAAACGGGATCAAAAGCAAGAGCAATAACGGCGACTGACTTATTTCCCACGCCAAGCAGCGGACCCACTCGCACTCACGTATTATCCACATTCCTTGCTCTACTCCAGCACAAACATATGAAATGAGATCAAGAGCAAGGGCGATAATGCTAGCTGCCGAGTAAATGTAAATGTTCTCCCGCTCTCTGAAAAGTAACCGTACTCACACTTATACATATTCTTTGAGCTCCTTTTGCACAAACCTATAAAATGGAATAATATACATATGTACATATGTATATATATACTATAATTAACTGAGTTATTTCTTAACCTTTTTTATCAAGCAGACAACCTACTCACACTCACATATTATCCACATTCTCTCTCACTCCTCTTGCATAATGATATGAAACGAGGTCAATCGCCACTGTAAACAGCTGAGTTGCCCTCCACACTCTTTACAGCTCGGTAGTCTAGTGCTTACTGCTAGCGCAGTGCAGCATGCCTATCAGACGACCCACTCATACTTACATGCTTTACACATTCTTTGCTCTCCTCTAGCACAAACATTTAAAAGGGAATCAAAAACAAGAGCGATAATGCCAGCTGCCGATAAGTCAATGCTGTCCCGCACTTTCAACAGTAATGGCCGCATTGTGTATATTTTGCACTCTTCTAGCACAAACATATAAAACGGGATCAGAAGCAAAAGCAATAATGGCGAGTGAGCGAATTCTCACTCCAAGCAGCCAACCCACTCGCACTCACATACTATTCACATTCCTTGCTGTGCTCTAGCATAAACGTATGAAATGAGATCAAGAGAAATAGCAAACAGTAATGGTCGCACTGTAGGTAAACGCTTGCTGCCAACTCTGTTATCCATGCATTGCAAGCCACTCACTCACACTCACATATCATCCACTTGCCTAGCAGGCAACACACTCATACACACATGCATTGCTCATAGGTAAAACGGAATCAAAACAGAGAGTGCAAATTGATGCTTTCATACTTTGTGCTGAATTCCGTAAGCCGTACAGTTATCTCGCTCTACAGAAAACGGGATCGGCAAAATAGCTGAACTATCTCTTATACGCTCAACAGCAAAGTCTACTCAGTGGATGAACACTTGCAGACAGCGCTGTGATCCGTGCATAATAAATTGAAGCACGCTCACACACACACATGCAGACATATTACAGTGGAACGAACACATTTGTTTATTTGTAAATTATTTTTAATTTATGCTGTTAACAGCTTTAATATCTTTTTCTGTTTTGTTTTACAATTTTAATAATAAATAAGTTGACTTTCTTTAAAAGATTTTCTTTCTCTTCACAATAACAAATATGATGCCGACAAGACACAGAACACCAAGCAGACTATAGCCTGTATAGGCCAGCCATTTAGGTTGGCTCGATCCGTTGGCATCTTTGATGGAATGATCATACGATATACAGTTAAACGCTAATGAACTGCAAAACACTTGACAGTCGTCACCATACACAAGGCATTTGACCCAATCGAAGCAGGGCTTCGTATGATCATCCCCACAGAAGTTCAAGCAGTTCGCTGAGCTAAGTGACTCCAAGGAAGTTCCGTTCTTTAACCAGCACTGACAGCGGCTTCTACAATTGTCCAGCAACTTTGGAATGTTATCAACGTCCGCGCCTCTGCACGTTATCAGCGACAGCAATGCCCAGAGCCAAGCCTGTCGCAACATGTTAACCATTTGTATTCCTTACACTTTACACTTTACACTTTAGTCTTTAGTCTTTAGTCTTTAGTCTTTATTCTTCAACAGTCGATGAAGTGACAGCCAGCACGATCCAAACCCAACTGAACTGAGCAACCATTCAGCTTCCTCTTCTTGAGCAATAGCCGATAAGCAAGCTGTGCGCTGGCCACTGACTAACGAATATATTTTGAGTAATCATACGGGTCAATGGATTGTAATGAGATATAAATATATACATAATATATATACATACATATATACATATATTGCATAACTGATATCAGAGTGTGAAATCAATTACCATATATGTGTATGTATGAATGTATTTCAGTAGAATTTCTGCTTCTGTCATCAGAGTATTTTAAAATGATATTAAAAATTAAAGAAATATTTGTAACTTTGATACAAGTAAGTGGAAATCTGAATGTTGCTCTGTTTCATGTGAGTGCTTTTAGATAATTATTAACCTCATTTACAATAATAAGAATAATGTATGATATGAAACGAAATGGCGATGATAAAGCTAACCTAATTAAGGGTTAACGAGGGTTTCTTGAAATTTTTTCTTCAGTGTGAAGGCAAGGTATGGTGCGAGGGTTTCTTCAAACCTGTTGCTTAATGTGAAGATCAGCAATGGTATACAAGGGTTTCTGGAAGCCTTTTCCTGAATGATATACGAGGGTTTCTTGAATCGTTTTCCTGAATGATATACGAGGGTTTCTTGAATCGTTTTCCTTAATATAAAACTAAATAAGGGCATACGAGGGTTTCTTGAAGACTTTTCCTGAATGGTTTACGAGGGTTTCTTAAAACATTTTCCTCAATGATATACGAGGGTTTCTCGATGCTATTGCCTTAATGTGAATGTAAGGAATGGCATACGAGGGTTCCTTCAAGTCTTTTCCTGAATGGCATACAAGGGTTCCTTCAAGTCTTTTCCTGAATGACATACGAGGGTTCCTTGAGCCTTTTCCTGAATGATTTACGAGGGTTTCTTGATACTTTTTCCTTAATGTGTAGGTAAACAATGTCATACGAGGGTTTCTTGAAGACTTTTCCTGAATGGCTTACGAGGGTTTCTTGAATCATTTTCCTCAATGATATACGAGGGTTACTTGATACTATGGCCTTAATGTGAATGTAAGGAATGGCATACGTGGGTTTCTTCAAGTCTTTTCCTGAATGATATACGAGGGTTT
Source organism: Drosophila leonis (assembly GCA_035045365.1). Taxonomy (NCBI): domain Eukaryota; kingdom Metazoa; phylum Arthropoda; class Insecta; order Diptera; family Drosophilidae; genus Drosophila; species Drosophila leonis. Next base: position 3,050,882 of record JAWNPC010000389.1, on the reverse strand, counting down.
CTTGAATCGTTTTCCTGAATGACATATGAGGGTTTCTTGAAACCTTTTCTTCAATCTGAAGGCAAGAATGGCATACGAGGGTTTCTTCAAAACTTTTCTTTAATGTTAATAGTGAATGGCACATGAGAACTGCGTTAAGCCGTTTCTTTAATGTGAAGTTAATAAATGATGGTCTGAAGAAACCCTCGTATAAAATTCTATAAAGTATCTTCAAGCTAAAGGACTAATTCATTGCAATTTATAACATTATTTTATTATTGAAAAAATAATAATTATATTTATAATATATATATACAGTTGAGAAAAAAATAATATCACCATTACAAAACTTTGTCTAACTGGGGGAAAAAATAAATAAGTATTTGCAATATTTTAATAATGTTTAATACTGTTACTATTTATGTTACTCGATATTTATCCCATATGAAAAAAATATATTACAGCCGTAGGAATGCCTAACAACATTTTATTTGCAGCCCAAAAGTATGGAAATTTAAAATAGCACCACTCACGCTTTCTGTTGATTAAAATGATTTATTCAAACTATTTGACTTAAGTTCTCTATATGAAGTATATATATATGTATATAGACTCTCTTTATGAATAGTTTAAGCCTAACTGATTCAGCTGTTCATATTGCCCGCATCCATCCACGTGTGCCCATTAGAGTATTTTAAATTGAGGTTTTGCAACTGCTGAACTAACTTTTTGATTAACATGCGACGCAAGAGACACAGCAAATGAGAGAGAGAGAGGGAGAGAGAGAGAGAAAGATAGAGATAAAGAGTAGGTGTGGAACTGGAACTGGATGCTTGGCGTAATTTTAGCCACATTTTTGTCAGGTTTGTGCACATTAATTAGTTTGATTTAAGTTGAGATGTGGCCTGTTGACGAGCGACTCGTCTGTCTATTTGCCCGACCACACCCCTTGCAGCCGCCCCTCGCCCACCCCTCCTTTTTTTTGCCCCAGCTACTATCCTTTTATGCACATTATCTGTTTACTTTTGTATGTTGTGGTGGAGGGGCAGGGGCAGGGGGTAAAATGGGGGTCTTAAAAACTGCGCAAACTGTTAACGTGCGTCCATTTAACTTTACCAAATGTGGAGGGGGGAGGGAAGCTTGGAGTAGGGGACTTGGTTGCTGGTTTTGCGGTGGGCGGACGGCGAGGGGCTATGCGGTGGGCGTGTCTGGTTTGGTTTGAGTTCTTTGTGCTCGTTAAAAAATTTTCGCGTTTCATTTCATGCCGCCCAAAAGGAAAACCCAACAACTGCCAAATGCGGTCGAGTGGTAAAAAGAGAAAGAGAACACACAAAAGAGAGAGCCAGAGCGAGAGAGAGAGAGAGAGTCACACACAGTGTTTGATGTGATGTGTTGTGTGGGACCATAAAAAAGCTGACGAAATATGTGCTTGTTGTACGCCGTCCGTACAACACTCTCCATGCATATTTCGAGTCCGTTTGCCAGTCGTGCCACTTTGTGCCCCTCGTGCAGGGTATTCCAGCTGGCGAACAACACATAATTGCGGCATAGCCGAACAAACTGAATGCTTAGCAAAAAAAGCATAACCTAACTTAATATATATACTAGCGTCTCTTTGTGGGGAGTATCTCTGCTTTGCTATTCTGTCTGTAAGCAGCATAGTTTATTTTGATTTTTTTTTATTATTTATCTTTTACATTTAAATTTTCAGGATTTGTTGACCTGTATATACCCTATTATTTAGATCGTGTATGGCTTCATATTGCTGAATAAGATTTAGTATTCATAAAATTAATTTCTATTATTACTATATGTTATACATTCTTTTTTCCCAATGTCTGTCTCTCTCTCTCTCTCTCTCTCTCTCTCTCTCTCTCTCTCTCTCTCTCTCTCTCTCTCTCTCTCTCTCTCTGTGGCGTATTCTCTCATTATCTTTTTTTTAGCGATCTCTTTATATATTTGTTAGCGCTTGAATATTTATATATCGCTATCTCACCCTTTCTCATATCTATGCATGTCTCTCTCTCTATATCTATTTCTACAGGTGCCCCTCTCGCTTTTTCTCTGTTTTTCGCTCCCTCTAACGCTTTTTCTCTTCTATCTCTTTGTATATTTTTGTTTCTTTCGTCTCTCTCTCTCTTTCCATGTACCTCTATCTTTCTCTTTTTCTATCTCTCTTTCTTTCTCTTTTCTTTCCCTCTCTTTCTCTCTGTTTTTCTGTTCCTCTCACGCTTTAACTGTCTCTATCTCTATCTCTTTTTCTGACTCTCCTTCTTTTACTATTACGTTGTCTTGCCCTCTGCCACTCTTTCGCTCTTTATCTGACTTTCACTAGCCATTGTTCTCTCTCTTTCTGTATAATGTTTCTCAATTATTCTGTATCAGTCTCACACACTTTCTTTCACGCACTATTTCTATATTTTTCTCAGTTTCTCACTCTCTGTCTCTTGGTGTCTCTCTTATTGTCTGTCGCTCTCCTTTTCCCTCTCACTTCCTATCATTTTCATTCTCACTCGCACTCTCCCTCTCTTTCATTCTCTTTTGCTTTCACTATCTATCTCTCTCTCTATCTCTCTGTCTCTCTCTCACACTTTCACACTCTCACACACACTCTCTCTCTCTCTCTCTCTCTCTGCCTCTGTCTCTCCTCTTCTCTGTCTCTCTCTCTCTCTCTCTCTTTTTCTTAATATTTTCCCCTGTTTCTCTTTCACTCACTCAACTTCACTGCGTCCCCATACATTTCTGCCTGACTCCATCTACTCTATCTATCCCCATCTGTAGTCGCTCATCTGTAGTCTTCATATTTATATATTTGCATATCTTTTTTTTAAATTTTCCATAAAAGGTATTTTTAATTGTCCGCTAAATGTTCATTGTTTTCTTTTTTCGCTAGGGTATTAAAATGTCGTTTTGCTGTAAGTTTATTTTTTTAACTCACATTGCTGCTGCTTCTTGCTTTTCTTTTTTTTTTTGTGATTATTTACACTCAAACAAATAGCGCTTGAAAGTTTTTCTTTTGCCCAGCCGTGTGTCTGAATGTGCGTGTGTGTGTGTGTGTGTGTGTGTGTGTGTGTGTGTGTGTGTGTGTGTGTGTGTGTGTGTGTGTGTGGAGTGTGTATTCTACTGTATTCGCCATGTGAGTTTGCATTTCCTGCCTGCATTTTCAGCCTGAGTGCCCCATGAAACACTCCCAAACAGTGAGCGCGCTGCACAACCAAATTCTCTCCACTCGCGCTCACCTCTCACCTCCCGCCTCTTACCCAGCTCATGCTAGTCGTTTGTTAAACTTAATTTTACGCCTTTTTTACAGCTTGCAGTTATATGTTGTAAAAATATGTGCGTGCCTGTGTGTGTGTGTGTGTGTGCACTACAAACACATAAACACACACAAAAATGCCAAAAAAAAAGGAAAAGAAAAGCGTGAAAAACTGCCGCACAGCGGCCATATAAATAGGCCTGGAAAAACTGTCGCATCATCAGAATAAATGAAATGTATATGTGCATAAGTGTGTGTGTGAGTATGTGTGTGTGTGTGTATATATACGTGTGTGTGTGTGTGTGTTTATGAGCCAGAGTGCATCAGCATGGCTCAGCACTTATGCGGCTCAGCACTAATCGCAAATGCCAGCACACGTAGCCCTAACTCCATTGCAACGCATAACAACTGCCACGCCCCCATCCCCGTTGCCTACCTCTGGCCCGTGTTGACCTTCACACTCACCTGAAACTGCGTTCGGATATGTCCTGCAGCTCGTTGTCGATTAGCTTCAGAGTCTTCAGACGCAAACCCTGAAACGTTTCATCGTCGACGCTCTGCAGATGCGTATTCGACATTTCGATATATCGCACGCTGCTGTGTATGAATTCTGCAAGAGAGATAAGAGAAAAAGAGAGTTAGTGAGAGGAAGAGTGACATGTGTGTGTGGATGTGTGTGTGTGTGTGTGTGTGTAGAATATATTGATGTGGCATCGACGACCAAGTCAAAGTGATGCTGCCTGCCGCCGTCGACGCCAGTTCATCATTCAAATTGATTTTAAACGGCATTTGAAGCGTTTCCCATAACCCGAGGGAACAGTTCAACCACGCCCCCCGCCCCCGCCTCGCCAATAGCCCCGGAGAAGACTGGAGCTAACGATGATGGCTTTTGTTTTGGCAGTTTGATAGCAGGCGCGTTAAAGCAAATGGGTCATCAGCGAGCCATTGGCCCACACAATAGACCAGAAAGGGGGAAGACAGAGAGAGAGAGAGGGCGGGAAAGAGCTGTTGGCTAGCCTGCCCAACGGGGCAGGACTTTGATTTTTATGCGCTTTTTCCTTTTACCATCACCCCATCCTGCACCGCCCCAGCAACCACCCGCCATAATAGGACAACGACCAAAGCAATTTAAAAAGGCACTTTAGATATATTGGAAGAGTGACATCGTTGGCAAAACAAACAGCGCGCAGAAAACGCTTGACTTGATTGCCCAACAGCAACAACAACAAGATGACGCAGAAGACGCAGAAGACGCAGAAGAAGAAGATGGAGAAGAAGAAGAAAAAGAAGCCACAGCAGCAGCAGCAGGAGCTGCAGGCGTAACTAAGAACTGCACAAAATTTATTTAACATTAAAAACCAAATAGCTAAGATAATTTTGACCAAGCGCAGAGAAATATACGTCATATAAGTAGTAGAGAGAATGAAGTAGGTAGAGAGAATATCAGAAAAAGGATTTTTAGACATATAATGAGAGGTGGATATATGAACTAGATAACTGTTTATATCATAGCTGTAGCTAGAGAGCAATACTTCAATATACAAAAAGATTTTAAAAAGAAAATCTAGATAAATTCTAGAGCGATTAGACATGAAGAGATATGTAAAATTTGAATATATTTATATTATAGAATAGATATAAAATATAAATATATAAAAATATAAAAGAGAGAATTGAATATAGAAAATTTATATAAATATATATATATTTTTAATAGGCATATAGATTATGTACAGGAATACTTCAATATATGAAAAGAATTTGGGATAAGACATAAAGAATATTTGGATAAGACATAATGAGATATGTAGAATTTTTACATATTTATATTATAGAAGCGACAAATATAAATGAGAGAATTGAATATAAAATATATATATAATATATATATAAATATATTTATACGTATATAGGCATATAGATTATGTACAGGAAAACTTCAATATATGAAAATATTTTGATAGAAAATATATAATATTTATATAACAATATTTATATAATATAATAGAAGTGAAGAAAAAATATATATAAATATATGGGCATATAGATTATGTACAGGAATGCCTTAATATATGAAAATAATATTGTACAAAAAAATAAAATAATTCTAGTAAGATAAGACATAATTAGAAATTTTTGTTTTTTTTTCATTCATTATTGCAGCTTATTGTCTAAGACTCTGTAGCGCAATTATCTCTAATCCTTAACTATTGAGTGGGCTAGTATGCCGGTATAAACTAATCATAACAATGATAATAATTACTAATAATAATAATTATTAATTTTTTATTCAATCTATTCTATAATATTCAGAGATCAGATGGTTCCCCGACGATCCAAAGGCTGTAGTCTGTTTAGTCTTCGTGTGTTATTGTCGATGACCAGATTAACTGCTATATGATTTGGATGCACAGCAAGTCTTTCCGCGTATCTGGAACTGTGTCTGTCTCCCAATCAGTTCTGCAATTGTAGGATATATTGTAGTATTTCACTAATTGCCAAGCCTATAGTGAGCGTATGGGAAAAAGTCTGAACACTTTATAAGATATCAACGAATACATGTTTCAAACTGCAAGTTTATAACTTCACTAAAGATGGACGGAAGCAAGACGAACATTGCACAAGAGCCCTTTTTACTTCGTGAACGAGTTTACAAATTGCTAAAGTAATAAGAAAATAATATTTTATTTTTAATAAATAAAATAATGTTTTTATTTATAGTAAGTAGAATAACATTTTTTATTTTTTATTTATTCACATTAAATTATAAAATACATTTTTGTGTGTTCTAATAATTCTATTTACAATTTTAGATTTCAGACTTTATTGTCTTTTCTACTATGCTAAATTGTTTACTTATGATATGTACTGGAGTTTCGAAAGAAGTTTGTGCTAAGGATCAAGTAGAATATAAATATATATATCATATATAAATCATAATTCACTAATGAAACTGATTATACAAGTAAATGCCGTCATTTCATGTCAGCTATCATGGAATACATTTAATTCATTTTAACTGAGAATCTTCAGCTCGCTGCTATCATTGGCCAATTCGAATTGAAATTTCATTGTAGGCCACACTCCCTCACTCAATCCCTCCCTCACTCACTTACTCACTCAGTCATCTTCTCTCATTGTTTGGCCATCTAAATTGGCGTGTAATCCGTAACTGGGCAAACATGCTGCGGGTCAAAAGGCCAAGCACCTGCTGCATAGTTTTAATGGGCGCAACAATAGCGCGACGCGGGGCAATGGTCGAGTGTCGCAATTAATTTGCGATTCGCTGAGCATGTGTTAATTAACAATAGCGACAAGGTCCTTCGAGTGCGCCTCCAGCTAAACACGGTCCCTACCAGCCCCCCACACCGCCGCTTTGGGGACGCCAGGCTGGCGTCGGGTGACCATGTGTTTTTAGCCTGATTATATGAAATGCGGCTCCAAAGGGAATTTCCGTGTCATGCCTGTCAGCTTAAATTATGGCCTGGCCTTAGCTCAAGTATAGCGGCAAATGCGACGCGCCACGCCCACAACATTCGCAGCTACGCCCATTGGCCGAAAAAAAAGAGACACCATTTTGTTGTTGTTGTTGTTGTTGTTGTCAGCCGTGGAACGTGTGGAATGGGCAAAGCGAGCGGAACGACCGAAATGCAGCGGCCAGCAAACTGACGTGCAACATGAAAATGCACTTTTCGCTTTTAATTGAAAATTTTTTACGTGAATTGTCATTGCGCTGCCTCTGACTGTGACTATGGCTCTGCCTCTGCCTCTGCCTCTGCCTCTGCTGCTTCTTTTTCTTCTACTACTATTTTTTTTATATATATTTTTGTTCGGTTTCATTTGGTTTCGTTTTGGTTTTTGGTTTGCGAAATTTCAGCTTTTTATGCGCGTTCACATTGAGAGAGAATTGAGGTAGATTGGTTTTTGTATATGGATTGTAGATTGACTGGAATTGAAGGTATGATATATTATATATGAATATGTGTATATAGGCTCATCTTGGTGCCCACTGTAGGCGTGGCAAAGAGGTAGTTAGATTATTAATATAGCTGCAGTAGCGTAAGATTTATAAAATATTATAGAGAGGTTCAGCAACATTGGAGTAAATACTGCGTAGAGATGGATAGATAGTAGATAATGCCAGAATAGAGATATATATAATTTTTGTAATATTTATTTGTATTATTTATAATATTATATTTAATTGTAATATCTGGATCCCACAATAGAAATATATTTAGTATAAAATATACATCATTCTTTTCGTCGCATTGGAAATTCAAAGAAATCTTTTATCTTCTATAGTTTCATAGCCAGCTAGCTGGCAACTAGCTGACTGTTGATCTACTCTACAGATCAGTTCATACAACAGCAAATTATATGGCCTACATATGCTGAGAGCGTGTTATATCCACATTACTATATAGTGTAATAAATATAAATTATATCTTTCCTTTAGGACAAATCGAGTCAAATCATAAAAGCTGCATTTTTTATAATATTTTATAGCTAGTTTTCAAAGTGAAATTTGACAACTGACCTACTCCCGATCATCTCTATTGTAAGATATTCAATATATGGCCTAATGACCATAGCAAATCTGACAAAACTGTAACTTTCTGACTATAAAAAAAAATAACTGCCATGCATTAACATGCTATACATCGCTCCTAGATACACATCACTAAAGAAGAGATTAACACCCCTTTGGGAAAATGTTCAGTAAAGTTCGTAGCTCTAAAGACTTTCACTGTCTTGAAATTGCAGACCTTAAACTTGACAGCTAAATTACTATAGACCTCCTTCTTTGATTAACTAACAATAAATGATTTTTGCCTGCTGGAAAGTATAATACCTTTTAAGCTTATTCATGAAATATAGACTTTTGCCTACTGAGAGCATGGCAAAGCAGAAAAACTCACGAAAACATCATCAACTTTTGCACTTAGCTCACTATTAAGCTGCTCTATGAATAAATGTTAATTTGATCCAGTGAGCAAACATTTCTCATTAATTCAATACATGACAAACCCATTAGACCATGCCCCATTCCAAATTATGAATATTTACTTTAATTTGTAGCTATTTTTTCACCATGGGCAAGTATTAAGCAGTTGGTTAAGCTCGTTCCATTTGATTTATTGTTGTTGCTGTTGCTTGACTCGGTTTTCGCTTTATTTTTAGTTAGCAGGCTCAGTCTGACAGCTTTCAAAATAAGAGAAAGCGACACACACAGAGAGAGAGAGACATGGATTGACGTATACAATATGCATGCGAGGATATGTGTGTGTGTGTGTGTGAGAGTGTGTTTGTGTATGTGTGTGTGTGTGTGAACTAAAGTCAAAGTGAAATGCGAATGCGATTGCAATTGCAGATTGTTTGGGATTGTCATTGATTTGGCCATGAACATTTCAGCAGAAATTCAACTTTACAGTCGACTGCACTTAAACAATTAATGAACAATTACGTCGAGGCACCGAAATTAGTTCAGCCAAATCTCGAACAACTTTTTTCTCTCCTGTTATCCTTCACACACACGTAAACTATAGAAAGTTTCTATAGAAATTATTAATTGAATTTGGTCTTCGACTTAATCAATTCATGGCCTCAACACATTGAAAATGGAAATTGAGGCTATAAAGGGTTTGTGCATGTGTATGTAACAGACGGAAGTAGGCGTGGCAGATACCATAGAGTATACATATCTCGTATCGCTAATAAAGGTATCGCTACTGTAATGGTAAAGAGTCGAGCAGAAGAATCTGAATAACAGAGTCAAACAGCAGAGTCTGAGAGCGGAATCTGAAAGCGGAGTCTGAGAACAGAGTCTGAGAGCAGAGTCTGAGAGCAGAGCCTGAGAACAGAGTCTGACAACAGAGTCTGAGATCAGAGTCTGAGAGCGGAGTCTGAGAACAGAGTTTGAGAGCAGAGTCTGAGAGCGGAGTCTGAGAGCAGAGTTTAAGAGCAGAGTCTGAGAACAGAGTCTGAGAGCAGAGTCTGAGAGCAGAGTCTGAGAACAGAGTCTAACAACAGAGTCTGAGATGAGAGTCTGAGAGCGGAGTCTGAGAGCAGAGTCTGAGAACAGAGTCTGAGAACAGAGTCTGAGAGCAGAGTCTGGGAACAGAGTCTGAGAGCAGAGTCTGAGAACAGAGTCTGAGAGCAAAGTCAGACAGCAGATTCTGAGAGCGGAGTCTGAGAACAGAGTCTGAGATCAGAGTCTGAGAGCGGAGTCTGAGAACAGAATTTGAGAGCAGAGTCTGAGAACAGAGTTTGAGAACAGAGTTTGAGAGCAGAGTCTGGGAACAGAGTCTGAGAGCAGAGTCTGAGAACAGAGTCTGACAACAGAGTCTGAGAACGGAGTCTGACAATAGAGTCTGAGAGCAGAGTCTGAGAACAGAGTCTGAGAACAGAGTCTGAAAGCAGAGTCTGGGAACAGAGTCTGAGAGCAGAGTCTGAGAACAGAGTCTGAGAGCAAAGTCAGATTGCAGAGTCTGAGAGTGGAGTCTGAGAACAGAGTCTGAGAACAGAGTCTGAGAACAGAGTCTGACAACAGAGTCTGAGAGCAGAGTCTGAGAACAGAGTGTGACAATAGAGTCTGAGATCAAAGTCTGAGAGCGGAGTCTGAGAACAGAGTTTGAGAGCAGTATGAGAACAGAGTCTGAGAACAGAGTCTAACAACAGAGTCTGAGATGAGAGTCTGAGAGCGGAGTCTGAGAGCAGAGTCTGAGAACAGAGTCTGAGAACAGAGTCTAACAGCAGAGACTAACAGCAGCGTCTCTTACGGTTACATTAGTGTTGGTGTGAGGCTGAGAGCTTGTACAGAGTTGTTATGGAGCTATTATCCGAATGAGTTTGCGTCTTGGCTGCACGCTTCTCAGTTCTGGCTTGTGTGCTTACTCTGTGAGAGAGATAGAGAGACAACGATAGCTGCAGCTGAAGGTGCTCTCGGGTGTTGCTGAACGAATCAGTTGGCTATGGAAGTCATTGTGTAGTGGACGAAGAGATGCGACTAGAAATTAGCATTCTGAAAGATCAAAAAACAGCACGTTGGGAATTCGTTATTGGACGCGGCCTTAAAATTAGACAATTTAAATGGAAGGTGGACGAAATAATATAGTTCCGAAATATAAATATATATTCCTGATCAGCAGAAGACGCTGAGCCAATAGAGCTATGTCTGTGTGTCTGACTGTCTGTCTCTCTGTCTGTTCATCTGAGTGTCTGTTTGTCTGTCTGATGAATATTGTGTAGACTTCTGTGATGAATTCAGAGATGTGTGCGTGTGTGTGTGTGTAAAAAAAACGTTGAATGCTTAAAATAGCAGCTCTGCGCTGGGTTCAGGGTATATCCTAGTCGAGCACTCCCCATTCGAGTATTCTTCTACATACAACTTATAACTTTGAATACATTTCAAATTGAAATTATAAATTTGTCTTGATTATAAATTTGTGAAACAAAGCTCGGCCCATAAGAGATGCAGTTATTAAAAAATAAATTATTCATAAACACATTTAATAATAATTTATTTATTTGCACAGCTCAGATGTGGCTCATTGCTTTAAGACTGCAGAATTACTTTCAAATATGTGTGTGTGTATGTGTGTGGCTAATACACACACACACACGCACACGCACGCAGAGTAAACGACGATATATGCAAACAACTTACATCTTAATTACATATCGCATATTAATACAATATTAATCATACGCCCTGTTGACACGCGCGCACTGGCCAACTGGCAACGTGGCTAACAAACGCATTGGCTATGCATGATGGCAGCTTGGGATGAGGGAGGCAGAGAGAAAGTGTATGTGTGTGTGTGTGTGTGTGTGTGTGTGTGTGTGCTGTGTGTGTGTGTGTGTGCTGTGTGTGTGTCTATAGAATGTGTGCATATCTAAGCTATACAGCTGTTGCTGCTGTTGTTGTTGCTGTTGCTAGCATTGCTCTTGTTATGAGTGGACAACACACACACAACACACAGAGAACACACACACAACATATGGCGTTAATAAACTTCTAGCTGCTGTGGCAGTTTGTGTTTGTGTCCATCGTGCATGTTGGCTTGCATTTTATGGCCTCAAGTCAATTCCCTGACAAATGGTGAGCATATTTATTTATTTACTTTGGCTGCCAACGTCGCCATTTGCACCAACCCCCAACCCCCGTTTGGCCACTCGTTTGCGTCACTTGCCAAGTGTTTATTCAACTTGCCAAAAGCAAGCAGAAAACAGAAAAAAATGAAGTCCAAGGAAATATATACATCTCTCTCTCTCTCTCTCTCTCTCTCTCTCTCTCTCTGTGTATGTGTCGCAGTAAGAGTGGTTTGTGGCTTTGGCTTTGTCTGAAACTATTGCAAATTAATATTTAAATATGTTTTGCTGCTCCTTTTTTTGCTCTCCAGTTGAACAGTATTAAATAAAATTTGTTATGCAATTTGTGTTTACTTTTATTTTTAGTTAAATAATAATAATATTCATATTTATTTGCTGGCAAACCAAACCATGCATAAAATTAATAAAAATAAACTCAAATAATTCCAGTAATTATGCTCTACAACACATGTCGCACGAAACAATTCCGATGAAGGGGAAAAAATCTGTTTGAGTCTGTCAAATACATATTTATTTCAAATATGCTTTGTCGCCCGCCCACAAATATATGTTTCAATGAATTCTATTTAATTAAATAAAACTCAAATGTGCATAGCAAAAATGCCCAAAGCGCAAATTTATTGAAATTCCCTTTAACAAAAGAGATTTTTAGTCTTTTTTGGGGAAAATAAAATCAAGCAGTCAAAGGGATAATACAAATATTCTTGTATTTATTGAAGGATTTGTTTTTTTTTTTTAAATATGAATAATTTTATAAATAAATATAATTTGAAAGCATTCTGAATTGTTTTTTGAACTATCATAAAAGCAGTCAGGCAAAAGGTGGGAAAAATGTTAAAGGTTAAAGGCAGATGAATACATAATACTTGCTTACTGTTCGAAATTGCTAAACTTAATCAAATATTGATCAATTGGGCGCACAATAAGCCTTTGATTACAGTAGCTTAATAGTAAACCGCAAAAGTTGTGCATCTTAGCTCAAATAAAAAGGCAGATTTATATATGTTTTTACGTTTGCCACGGCTCTCAAGAAGTTGCCAATATATATAGGAGTTTAAAAATAATTCAGTTAGGAAATCAATAGTTTTTTGGCTGTTAAACTGCGAAAGATTTTGTGTTACGCGATTTGCCTAACAATTATTCAATCTAGAAGTATAAATAAGCTGACAAAATAAGCGCAATAGGAAAAGAAATGGCAATAAAACAAAGGCAATTTGAGATATATTTTGATTTCGATTAATATTTTGAAACTTGCTCTAAGCCATTACATACATACATAATACAGTTTCTAAAGTATTAAGGTTAATTTTGAATGACTCTGTTCAATATTACGAGTTTTGGCGCTGAATCGTGTTTTCTGTGTATTCTTCAAAAGGGTTGCATAAGTGGCTAAATTTTCTTTACTTCACAGCAATTTCCAGCTGTAGATTAAAAGACTTTCTGCAGATTTCAATAAGCACTAAAGACAACTAGACAACTACAATTATGATTTGACCTCAACCACTGACACGAAATTTCTATTTATATTTGTCAAATATTTCCATACGTTTGACAGGCTTAAGTTAATTCAGAATCAAATGGCAAATCTTATTAAACATTTTGACAGCTGTTTGTTATCGATAACTTAAACAGCTGCTGAAATTTAAATATTGCAAATAGTTTGACTCTTGCTGGGTCAGCCTAAATTATATTACAAATTCCACGTCTCTAGCTTCGATAGCAGCGAAATGCTTTGCAAAGAGGCAGATAGATAGCCAGAGAGATAGACAGACGGACATACAGTCAGATAGACAGATAGACACACATACAGACAGACTGACTGACTAACAGCCAGAGAGACTAGTCTGACGAAGATAAGAGAGAACAGCAGCATCGCCATTGCTTTAAGCCTATATAAGCCATGATGTTATCAAAATTCAATTTTTGTTTTCAAAAGACATTTCCAAAATCAATTTTCAAGGCATATCTAAATACCTAAATTTAACTTAAATATATAAACAAAAAACTGTTCAATATTAATAATATTTGTATTATTTTTGCTGCTATTGAATTAAATCAAATAAAATATTTGTTTTTTCAACTTTGGAAATATTTTTGGGGCAGTTTTAAAAAAGTGTTGCGAAAAGAAGTCGTAAATCAAGTTTCAGCTCGCATTGGATAGTTGTGAAACTATCTTTGATCTGAATGCTATCGCAGTCGGAGCAAAAACACTTTCAATTTCCATAGGCTGCCCATAAGGGTCTCTCTCACGCTCTTCCTCTCTCATTCGCTCGCTCTCCCTCCCTCTTAGCCTTTGACCTATGAACGTATGTGCTGATGAAGATTACGTCAGCTGAAAAGTTATTGTTTTGGTCGAGGCATTCATTGAGGCAAGGCGGCCAAGCATAAGCAGCGAGTGTGAGTGTGCTTCATTTATATCCATATACTTTTGTGTGTCCTGCGAAGCTGGAGCTGGAACTGGAGTTGGAGGATGTCAGCAGCAGGAAACGTGCAGCAGCTTGTGTAAGCTGCCTGCCTGGTTGCCTGCCTGCCTGCCTTGCCTGGCCTGGCCTGGCCTCTGTTAAGAAATAGTTTCAGCATGAAAATTGTGGCCGAATTGAATATGGAGCGAATGCCGTTGCTGCTGCTGCATGTGTGTGTGTAGCAGCTGCCCTGGGGGCGCATCAGCAACACTGGCCAAGCGTGAAAATGACCAGAAAACATTAAAAATAAATCTAAATTGCACATTTGTGGCTTAAATATCATTTACGACCCGAGCACAATACAAAATTTTCACTTTAAATTTTGCCCCCAGAAATTGGCTAACATATTTCGTGCTTCGGCTCCCATTGATGTGGCCTGAAGGCATCTTTCTAAATATTTTGCATGCGAAACGAGCAGAAATAGTTCGATTTTTGTTAACTAGATTCACAGGGTAACTCTCTGACTCATTGACTCATTGACTTCTGCCAAATGGCGCCAGGCTGGCTTTTAAGCCGCTCTATGTCGTAAGCGGCTTGGCAGCTTAAAACATGACCAATTTTGAGAGCTTTAGTTCACTTTTGATGTTTTGTGCTGCGCATGCAGGAGAAGCTAACAGAAACTGATGGAATCAGAGCTTAAAAAGAGTTGTGAGTTAACGTTGCTATGGGTAACATGTTGAAGTTGATAATTATATGCATATATAGCATAAGTTATGAAAACTTTGAGCTACTTTTTAATATATTCCATATAATTTAGCTGTTGATTCACTTAGCCATCTTCTGTCAAATCTTTGAAAATTATTAACGTATGTTGGTGTGCTCGGCGATTTACTGCTAAAGAATTTGCATCAAATTTTGATTGAGTCTTAGTTTCGACGTCATAACCGTATACCCATGTTTCGTCACAAGTTATGACCCTTTAGAGGAAATCAGGAACATCATTGACGTCATTTAGAAACTTCTGAGCGATGCTCATGCGACGATTCCTCTGGTCAAAATTAAGCTGCATCTGCTGCGGTCCAAGCTTCATCGAAAAGGCAGCCACACAGCGCTTAAAGGGAATTCTACAGTATTGAATAATACAGTCGCAGCTACAAATTTTAGCTCCCTCATGAAGAGTTGACGGTGTAACTGCATGTTTATTGATAACATGAACTGCAGAGCAGAGCAACTGTCAGTCAAAGCAGTGAATATCAATGGATGAATGCAGCAGCTGTGATAGAACTTTCAACTACTCCACACTTCCGAAGAATACAAGCCGATCACTTTCCGCTTGAATTTACATCAAATCTTATGCGAGATCTGTGCAAAAATATTAAAGAATTTCCTATTTGTGCCCTTCAAAGTAAAGTTGATCAAATATTCTTCATACTTGAAACACTTCAATAAATTAAGTTTTGTAATCAGGTTCAGTTACTCCTTCTGCTGACTGTTATCGTCGCGACGAATCACCCTGTCAGCAGATCACCCTGTGTAAAAGGCCCCACTGTGCGTCGTTCTTTAATGGGCCTCATCAGTTTTGGAAGCAAGAAAAAGTCAGAAGGGGTCTGGGCCAAGGCAATGCGATGACAGCGGCATCATCATTAGTGTCTTGTTTTTGGCCAACAATTGGATACAGATGCTTGGCTGCATTTTTTGGAATAAGTAAAAACTGAAGATGAGCTAAGCCCAATAGCTGACTAAAATGGGCGAATGAATGAGTACCAACATAACTCCTTACCTAAAATCTGAAATGGAACTCAAAATTCTAAATTTTGTGATACTTTTTGAACAGACCTCGCTTTTTATAAACATATTGAAGACAGTGAACTGTATAAATTAAAATTAGACTGCAGCAGCTCAAAAAAGTTGTAGCTATGAAGCTAAATCTAAGCTACTTTTGTCTACCAGCTCTAGTTAGTTAGCTCTATGAGCAGCTAAAACTAAATATAACTCATCTATATATATAGATATATGTGTATAATATATATGTATATATGAATGTATTTATATATATATATATATTTATAGTTTTGAGAGCATATTTAACATGTCAGACAGCGTATTTTATATGCTCTGCACAATTCAAATAACTTTTCTTCTATCTAATTTTTATTTTATTTGCAACGGCAAGACATATTCGAATGTTTTGCTGTTGCTGCTGCTGCTGCTGTTGCTGTTGCTGCTGTCACATATTTTTGGCAACACAAATTTTGGAATTTTTAATGAATTTCAAGTCGTTGTCATCGTCATTGCAAATGCTCCCCGCTGCTGCCGCTGGTGCAGCTGCTCGTTGCATATTTTTGTGCGCTGAAAAGTATGCAACATCTGATGTGTGCTGGCCAGGACAGGGCAGGCCAGGACAGGACAGGCCAAAGCCAGGCAGACAGACAGCCAGGACAGCCAGGACAGACAGGACAGACCTGGTTCGGCATGCCAGTGGTTGCTGTGGCCAAAAGCAAACCTAGCCACAGCACAATGTCCAGCTGTGGGCACTGGACGGCGGCTTTTGCGGGCGTGGCACGCAATTAGCCAGACTGTCAAGCAAAGTGTTTTTTGGCAACCCCCGCAACCGCCCCCGCCGACGCTCCAGCTCGTTTTTTCCACATTAGAATTGCTAATTGGCACAAAGTTTTGTGCATTTGCTGCAGTTTCTTCCAATGCAAGACATAAATTGCATTCAAGTGAGACATTTGTTTGAATATATTTCTACATAAATATATATATATATATATATATATATATATATATATATATATATATATATATATATATATATAGATATATATATATATATGTAAGCGAACAGATTGTAATTGCAATAGTTGTAACGCCCGTTTGCCCCCCAAGGGCAACAGATTTGTTAGCCAAGCTAATCAACAGCATGGGGCCGAGCTTGGCAACTCTCTGAACAAACGCGTCAAATCATATTGAATAAAACATTATTATTTGAATACAAATTTCATGCATTTCATGCTCACAGAAATTCCAATGGAATTCTGTTAAAGCATCTTCTCGAAATGCATAAACGATTCAAATATCTCAGCTGGAATTCCAGCCAAATGCAACAAAATTCAGTTTGAGCTGACTTTAAGGTATTTGCCTTCTGTTTTTATTAATTATGAAAAAAATTAGTTTGAATCTAGTAAAAAACATTTATGATTTATTCAATTTATTGCAACCAAAAAAAATTAAATAAAAATAAATATTTTTATGATATCAAATGTTTTATACCATGAAGTGAAGAGGGTATATTGGGTTGGTACAATTTGTTGGTTGCTCTTCAGTTGTCTCTCAGCTAGACTAATGGGTCTGTGTGCTAATCAGTCTCTCTGTCAATCTGTCAGTCAGTTAATCAGCCTGTCTGATTGTCTATCTGCAAAGCCTTTCGCTGCTTTTCAAGCTAAAGAGTTGACATTTGTATTACAATTTTTTTTTTGCTGATCAAGCAAGAGAGATAATATTTTCTATAACTCTATTTATAAGCTCAAAATTTAACAATTAATTTACTGTGGACCTGCTCTAAAGATTAATTTTAAATTATATATATGTCGTATCGGTATGATATCATGAGGTAATGTAATAATACTGAAGAGAATCTGACTGCTTGTATTAGCCAAGTAAGTTTGCATTTTAGTGACAATTAAAGGAGTTATTGTCATTGCGAGAGAGACAACTATAGCTGTTGCTGAACGTAGGTTGCTGAGTGAGAGCGAGAGGGGAACTTATGCCTTTCTCACAGGATCGCTCTGATTTCGATAAGCGATGGGAAATGCGACTAGAATAATAGAGTCTGACAAAAGGCTTCAAAAGGGGGACTTGGTGCAAGAGTGTGGAACGAGACAGAGCGCTTAGTGAAAAGAGCAACTTTGGCAGTACAAAATTCGTTAACCCAGCCACCGCGAATTCGTTATTAGGCAGAGCTATAATTATAATGGAAGGCGATCAAATAATTAACGCTCCGACATATATATTATTATAAAACAAGTAAGAAAACGCTAGTCGATGGTGCCCGACTAAGAAATCCCCTGAACCCCGTCCTATCCTATTATAAAAAATAAATAACAAATTTAAGCTTGTAAAATTAAATAATAAAAAATACAAATTTTTTTTTCCGGTATCAAAAATATAACAAAAATCGAAATTGTATAAAACAAAAATTAATCTAAACACAAAGTTTGAAATCTCTAGCTCTTATATATTCTAAGATCGATGCGTTCATACATACGGACAGACGGACAGACAGACAGACAGACGGACAGGGCTAGATCTACTCAGCTCGTCTCCCTGATCAAGAATATATGTACTTCATGGGGTCTGCCACGCCCCCTTCTGACTGTTATGTACATTTTCAATGGGTTCAGGGTATAAAAAACGTAAATTTCACAATCAAATTATTTTCCTGAGCTGTTCTAGAAGTTGACAGCTTCTTGGAAGATGTGGCAATTGGCAAAACACATCTGCCACAGTTTCGAAATTAAGATGAAGTTGATTGACCTAAGCTACAGATAGACTTAATACTCAACTATATGGTGCGCCCTTTGGGACACGTTCAATCCGAAAATATCCATATTAGATTAAGTTGAGCTGCTTGAAAACACAAGGCAAGTATTATGCAGTCGACTGCGCCCGACTGCAACATTTTTGCTAGTTTATTGCTTTTGTTCTTTTATTGCAGCTTTAAAATTAATCAAAATTCTTTAAAGTTGCATTTATTTCTATAAACATTTATGTTATATATATGTATATAATAATATATAAATTCAATAAGATCAATTTTGCCACAAGAAATAACCCAGATAAAAAGCAGAAAGTCGCTGTAAAAAAAGCAAATGAAATTTTTCAAATACGTCGAATATTTTGATAGATTAATTGGCAATGCGGATAACAGCAATGGAAGGGCGCACAGAGCAGGTCAGGCAGGGGGCGTGGCAGCCAGCGCCGCACTCACCCAGCCCTAAAAGCCAAAGCAATTGTAAGCCAAGAAAAGTTTTCAATTGCTCGAGCGTTCATATCTGACAGTTGCCTGGACTGTCTGTCAATGTGTGTGTGTTGTGTGTGTGTTGCGTGTGTGTGTGTGTTGTGTGTGTGTGTGTGTGTGTGTGTGTGTGTGTGTTTTGGTAGTCAACAGTTTTTGGGAGTATTTGCAAGTTTATGCCGCAACTTGCCATAAAAAGGGCGGCAGGCGTGGCTCGTTGTTTGCATTTTGCAGCACTGTAGCTAATGGCAATATTTTTGCGGTCGAGGGCTGGAGCGAGGGCAGTTCAGAGAGTTTTTTCTTTTTGTGTGGGGGGGTAACGAATGCGCATTGCTAACGAAATGACAATGGAGCACAGAACTTGCCATTCATTACTTAAAAACTACAAAATTAGCGTTGAATTTTTGCCACAGCAATCGTTAAAAAACTTTCCAGAACCACAGCGAGGGACACAGTCGAAAAGGGGAGGGGAGAGAGCGCAAGAAGAAGAAAACTTTATTTTTACAACTAATTGGCAAACTTAAATGTAAGATTTAATTTTGTTGTGGGTAACACAGCAACAGCAGGCAGCCAGCCAGCCAGCCAAGCAGCCAAGCAGGCAGGACAAAGCCGTTTGAAGCTTCATTAAAAAATTACATTTCGCTGCAGGCGACAGAGTGAGAAAGAGAGACAGGAGGAGCGGGGGTAGGCAGAGAGAAAAGCAGCTAGTGGCAAGTTTCATTGTCGCCCGAGTTGGCAACAAAAATATTTGCCACATAAATAAAAGCGAGACAAGTTGAGTGTGGCCGCAGCTGCTGGTCCAGCACATATTGACAGCAGCTGAATAACTTCAGTACATATATCTATAGATATATATATATATCTTTGACTTACCTGGAAACTTGTACAGGGCCACCTCGTTGCAATTAATCTCAATCAGCGTGGACGTCTCGTTGGGCAGTCCGGCGCACTGGCACATCGAGTTGAGTGGACACGCATAGAGCACATCCTGCTGCTGGCTGCCAAGCAGCGCAGCTGATCCTCGCGCCGGCGGCGGGCCACGTGCCAAGGCACGCGCCGTATTTCGCACATTGCGATGCAACCTCTGACCCCCAGCACTAGCGCCTCCGCCATCAAATTGCCAGCAGTGGGCGGCGCAGACGAGGCACGAGATCAGCGCTAGGTACAGGTGCATGCTGAAAGCAAGTGAAAGAGAATGCGGAAAACAAGTTAGTTAAGTGTTTCATTTTGGGAAATATTTAAGGGGCAAAACTTAGTCGTTGGAGGTGTATAATCTCACGGATGAATGCCAGCTCAGCTTATAGATATATATACAAAATATGCTGCAGACAGGATACTCGCTCACTAATCAGATAAGCATATATAGAAACGTTTGGAATTCTTATTGGTATTGCTTCTTTTGTAAAAGCTTTAACTATAAAATTCGCACTTGGTTATTAGAGCTGTTAGAACCATCGATGGCTCAATCGATAGTATCGATTGACATTCATTTTTGCGATAGATCGATGGATTTTGTGCGATGTTGATACATCGTCTCTTCCTCTGTCTCTCTCTCTCTCTTAGTCGATAACTGAAACAACACTAAGTGTTCCGCTAGTGAACTGAAACGCAATTTGATATTGAAGAATTCTATTATTGTAGAAATTTCTTACAGATTAAAACAAATGAATTCAATTGTCTTGCTTATTATGCCAACCAATATTTGTGACTATTTAATAATTAATAATCATTTAGGATTTAATTCAGCAATTCAGTGTTTTAGTAGTAATGAAAAGTTAATTTTTTTAGTTTTATTAAAATATATTTTAGGAATTAAATTTCAGTTTTATTTTTTCATTATTTGTTGAAGATAATCAGCTAGGAAAAAATGAGAGCTAAATTTCAACTTTGAACATATCGAATAAGCAAATAAATATGCAATATAATATTATTATTATATGATATTAATTATATTAATATAAATTATGAAAGTAATAAATATATTTAAGACTCGCACCACATCGGTAAAAGCAAGTGCTTTAGTTTAAGTTTTGAGCTAACGTTCAAATATAAATTGGCCTAGACTCAGCTTATGTTAAGACAATAAATAAACTTAACTTTCATTGCTCAGTGTACTTCACTTAACTTCAACAGAAGTTTATAACTAACTACAATCTTTTAGCTTAACATAGAAAATTGTCAAAAATATTTACATGTTTAAGAAACACACAATTTAAATAAAATATTTTTGGCTTGTGAATGTTGTTGACATATCAAAAGTGATTTCTTTGCCCCATTCAATGTCATCAAAATAAATATTGCTGTAACTCGTTTTATTTATCATAAATTACAGAAAGAAGAAAATAAAAAACAAATATTTATTTTCATAAAATCAAACAAAGCTAAACAAAAACACAACACAAAAAAATTATGAGCGACAGCTTTTACTTTGGGCAAATAAATGAATAAGCTTGTCGGCAGCTCAACTCAAATTGTAAAAGACCATTCTTAATAAAATATTAAAAGCTACTAAAAATTTCAAAATTTACAAAATATTTTTTGTGGTTTATTACAAAAAAATAAAAATGCTAAATAAAACAGGAGCAAAAACTGTCAGCGTCATAAAAGTTGTAAGGGAATGCATTTGCAAAGGACCAGCACTTAGTCCGTAAAGCTCACACAAACTAAAAGCCCCATAAAAAAATTAGTAAACAAAATAGGCAAAAAGAGAGAGAGAGAGGGCAAAACAAACTGAATGCAAATATTCGAAACATTGCAATATTTTGTCTGGAATATCAAATAAACACGTAGTGGAGGGCAACAGTTTAACAATCTCTCAATGGTTGCCCAAAACAAATTGAACATTCAAAGAAAATAAAAACATTTAAACTACATAAATATAGTTGATGGTTCGAAACAGTTTGGGGGATTTTCTAATATTTCCATTTCTATTTGTTTGCAAGTAAATGGAGCGTGGAGCTTGGCGCATGATATATGAAGACGCTCATTAGGCGAGCTCTGGCAGACACCTTTGCTCTAGGCATTTATTTATTTGTCACTGCTTAGCATAAATCGCACGTTAGGGTGAATAAAATGGCATAAAATTAACGGTGCTCCCACCCCCCCAATAGCATGAGAGCGCCATTAAAAGTCGCAACTCAATAGCACAGTGGTGCAAAACATGATTTGCACATAAAAAGGAAAATATAAATTGAAAATAATTTAAAAATAAAAAAAGTAGAAAATAAAATAATTAAAATAAAAACTAAAAATAAAAATAAATTTTTATAAAAATTGAAGAAAATTTATTAAAAAAAATAAGTAAAAATATATATAAAAACATTTGTATATAAAAAATAATAATAAAAAACATGTATATGTATAATATATAATGAAAATGATGGAATAATAGAAAAAAATTACATAAAGTAAATAAAATAAAAAAGGCTTAAAAAAATATTAAAAAAATATATAAAACTTAAAAATTAAAATGTTATAATTTAGTAAATATTATAATAAAATAAATAAAAATACTTAAAATACTCAAATAAAACAGAATTTAAAATAACATATTTAAAGTAAAAATATATTAATAATTATTAAAATATTAATTATTTATTAATATATTATATTTCTTTAAATATAAAAAATGTTTAGTTCACCTTTAATAAAAAAATTGTGATAAAATTTATAGTGTAAGAAATAAAGCACAAAAAATCCTTGAGTTTATGTTTATAATTCTGTTTAAGGTATTATAGCAATTAGTTTCTTATGCAAAGTTTTTTTATATGTTTAAATAATACTTGAATAATTATTTATTTTCACTAAAAATTTGTTAAAAAAACAATTTTCATGACTAGTAATATCAACTGCATACCACTGTGCTCACACATTGTCGCCTTATGAGCAACTCCTCAGCTCGACTTAGGGTGAAGTTCACCTAAAAGCTTGCGACAATTCATGCAAATGAGTCGCAGTCACACACGAGCTACAGCACTCACACTCCAATACACACACACACACACACACACACACACACACACACACACACACACACACATACAGTTTTACATACTCGCATTCAAATGCCTCTAACTTTAACAAAAAAAAAGTGCGCAACCACAGCACGTAGAAGCTCGCACACTTACACTCACACACACACACGTGCACACACACACACACACACACACGGAGAAAGGACGTTCATAGAGCGCTGGCATATAAAACATGTTTCATGTACGTAGATGTGTGATGTTTATTTGACACGCCAAAGTATATAATAACAAATAAAAACTTTGGCACACCAGACGACGACGTCGACGACGACGGGCGACAACTGCTAGAACTCTGACAAGGACGACGTCGACGAGTACGGCCCATTAGCACGATTGTTGAGCTTTAAGGCTTCGATGGTTTGGGTACCTCTGCACACATTACGAGGCGCCATAAAAGTAGAGACCCCCGAAAAAAAAAAAATATATACATATATACATTCCCTTACTGATAGGCACTACGAAAAAGACGGGAAGAGAGCCGAGAGTCGAGAGTCGAGAGTCAAGTCCCAAGTCAAGGCATGTGCTCGAGTTATTTAAGTCAGCTTAGAATTTGGAATAAGTAAAATATATGTTGCCTAAGTCCCAAGTTCTTAGCAATTGAAACATGTGCTATAGTCAGGTATTTGTTGGTAGACTAAAAGCCTGGACTAAAAGCCAAGTTAAATATGTCGTTAAGAACCATTTGGCTTGGCTAGAAAATAAAGGAAAATGATCAAGAAATCAATTATTATTCTTTATTCTATATTCCTTATTCTATATTTCATATTTAATATTCCCTATTATATTTTGTTTATGCTAATAAAAATAACTATCGATATATATCGATAGATTATTGTATAAACTAGAGAAAATTCTCAAAGTCGCATCAACTCTGCCAACCATTAAACCTCGAGCACATTTGCAAATTGCAAGTTGGGTTAAACAGAAAAAGTTCAATTGAAGTTTGTGCAGAAAGTTAAAAAGGTTTTCTAATGGCGGAAAAATCAAGTGCTGAGCAGTTTAACTCTAAAAAACTCAAGCTACCACTAGGCAAATAGAAATTCTCTTGCTATATATAAGCTTTCTGTACTTATTGAAATCTTTTCCACAGATGAATACTACGACAAGCATGTGCGCACTGATGGGCCCAGGCGTGACTCTAATGGAGGCTCGCAAAACGCATGCCAGACAAGCAGTACAAATGTTTTGGACTTAACACTTGGTCAGTTAGAGCTCTATTTATAAGTGGAATAATATAATATAATATATAATAATATATATAATATAATACATAATATAATACATAATATAATATATAATATAATATATAATATAATAATATATATGTATATATTTAACTCTTTTTTCCTCTATAGATGAGTATTATGACGAGTTTGTGCTGCCCAACATCTTGGCAGAGAAAGCCGAAGCAGAGAAAAAGAAAAATCAAAATAAACGCTACCACTACTATGGGCCGGGCTACATTCAGCCGCGTCATCCCAGACACTAAGCAGTGAGGGCTAATGATGAGAAAAGAGAAGAACAAACCAAAAATATATGAATCGAAGCAAAGAGGGAGAGAGAGAGCGATAAGACCAAAGTGAAATTGTATTTTAAGCTACAAAGCGAGTCAGAGAGAGAGAGAGAGCGAGACAGAGACAGAGAAGGGACACGTGCTTTCTGGAGACATTTTATACATTTTTATTTGGTGCTAATAATGTGACAACAGCTTGAGAGAAAACCACTTAAGATATTTTAAATGACAGCAAATATACTTCTCAATACAATTTGAATTTAATTTTAAGTGTTCTTTTGTTTTCTGTGCGAGAGAGACTTCAATGTGTTCTGCGAAAGTTGAAAGAAAATTAAATTAGCTCAGACTTAAGTAAGTTTCTTATGCATATTTAGGCTGAGCTAAACCCGAACCCATTGAAAATTGCGAATTCAATGTGTCTAACAGGCAGAAGAAGACTTTGAAGAGCCCATTAAGTAAGTATGTACATATGTATATTGATCAGTATATGTATGTATGTTATTCATCAGAAGGTTTAGCTGAATGATTCTAACTATGGGCGTCTATCTGTGCGTTTGAGTTTCGCCCTTTCGTTAACTACAAAAACGAGTGACTTTAAACTATATATTAATATATAAAATGTTAAAACTGTGTCGGAAATATAATTATTTTTATATATGTAATTATTATTTATATCAGTGTTAGAGACAGTGTTGTATAATTTGTTTCAGCGGGATGTTAGTGCACACTCGTGCACATCGAGTACGGCCCTGATGGAGCTGCCAAATGAGAGTGCTTAAATGACGTGGTAAAAAAGCGGATGGAGAGACATTTCATATAAAGGGCAACACGTGCAAAGACTCGCTGCACCTACACACATTACAGATATTAATCGATAGGCATACAGATATTTAATTAAGCGATATTTACTTGCATGTCATAAGCTTATCGTATTCTTATCGAGATTATTTATTATTTCATTTTCTTATTATCTAGAAAAGTCTATATTAAAACTTGACTTTTTAAACATAACTTTAACTAAACTTAACACGATTTAAGCTGGAGACTTTAAACTTACTTTATAGATTTCTGTGATGAACACACAGTTTATAAATAGGTTGAATGTGGGATACTTTCACTCATTCCCATCAAGAATGAGGGAGTTTTAGGCTTTGTATATAGTATGTAATTTTGCCACTCAGAAAACTTCGTAATGAAAACGCATCCAGCATAAAAGTTGTTCAATTACTGCTTTCCCGTAGTCAAGTAAATAAAGTGCGCAGTCTATTTACTTGTTTATATAATTTCATATCAATATATTTACTCAAATGTTAACAACTGTCGCAAAATTTAAATACATTTTGTTGACATTTCATATTTATTTATTTTGAACTTTTGCTTTTCTCAATATTTCTAGATGTTCGCTCTTTTGCCAAATATTTATTTATTTCAAATTAGTTAATTTTTATGCAAATCCTTTTATATTTATATTTATTTGAAAGTGTTTTTCCGTACTTGCTTTTATTTGCTTAATTTTTGCTGCCAATTAGAATGCATTAAATAGTTTTTGCAACAATTGAATTGGATTTGTTTCGTTTGCCTCCTCTCTCGGTGATTCTCAAAGTGTTTACCTAATCCTCGGCAGGCGCTGTCATATGCTGCCTGTGCGAAATGATATCCAGCTTGGCTCAGCTAAATCAATATCAATCTACAATTGCCGCCTGGCATTTTACTGATTGTTTTTCATTATGTTGATGGTGACAAATCGAATCTGACTTTTGCAACATTTGGGCTGACCATGTAAAACCAAACGATACATCACACAGTTGACTGCGCGCGTGTGTATGAGCATGTGTGCTGCTTCTGCTGCTTCTGCTTCTTCTTTTATGCACCTTCAAATATATTTCTGCTCAAATACACACACACACACACACATACGCACGCACGCACGCACACACATTTCGCCCACAGAAAGTCAGGCAGGCATTCAGTCAGAACGGTCGAGAGTTGCGCCAGAAAAGATAAATATGTCGTAAAAGTTTTTTATTTGCGTTTTATTTTTGATACAGCAAATGACTAACTTGTTGGCTGACAGGCAGACAGACAGAAAGCCCGACAAAGAGACAGTCAGACGCAATGCCCATTGCCAGCAGGTACAACAGGAAAGGGAACAGCTAGATAGAGTGAGACGGGCAGGCTACGCGTAAAACAAAGCAAACTGGCAAGCAGCGTGTGACAGGCGGAGCAGCGTCTGTCACGCACAGACCGCCAGTTGGCCCAATGCGGGCGCCTCATAGCCTGAGTGGCTGCCTGCCTAACTGACTGCCTGACTGGCTGGCCGACTGGCAGCTTGACCCCCGTCTACGCCCCGAAGCGTTGCGTTGACACTTTAAAAAAATTTGAAAAAAAATTTGGCTTTTACCAAACGAATTTTTGATACACTTTAAGAGTTGCTGCGGAGAAATGACCTAAAACTGTGTAGAAACTAACTTTGATTCCAAAAATTGTTCCAGTTTTGAATATCTTTAAAAGATTTTATTGTAACATCAGAATACACAGCGCATGCAATCATAGAATTCTCAACTGGTTATAGCTTAGCAAGAGTACCAAGACGGTACTCCTTCGCCTTCCTACCCTTGCTAAGCTATAAACAGTTGAGAATTCAAAGTTGCCAATAGTATTGATCTGCTGATGATAGAATGAAGAGGCTCTTGAAACAGCTAGACAGACGTACTTTATTAATGATCTCTAGCACCAACACAAGTCAAAGTAAGTTTCTGTGAAAAGGGGATTTACAAATTGAGAGGCGCCTCAAAAAAGTATTTTAAATACATATATAATTTCAGACTCCGAACTAAGCTGTACAAATGTATTTCTAAATGTAGATTCAGATTGATGGCAGTTACAGAAATTGAAATTTTGAAAACAGTTAGAAGTAAAATACTAAGACCTTAGACAGCATTTTACAAATGAAAATATTTGTTATGTTTCAAATGAAAATTTACATAAATAAGTAATAAATAAATAAAATAATAAATAAATAATTATAAATAGAAAAAAAGCTGTTTGTTCCATTGTTGTTTCTTATTTATATCATTTTCTTTATATGTACTATTATTAAATAAAGAATTTTATTTTATTTTGTATGAAATGAAATGAAATGAAATGAAATTATAAATTTTAAGATTAAAACAATATATATGTTTCAAAAATTAATAAAGTGAGAGGGCCAAATAATACTTGACTCCAAAAGCTTTTAACATTTTCCAATGTTTATAAAATTTAAATAAAATAAAAATTTTAAAATGGAATGTAGCTTAAAAAGATTTATTACTTGAATACATTTGGGATTAGGGAGATGTAGTTTAACTAAATAAAAATACTAATTACCACAGTGAAATTTAAAGACATGAAATAAAATTGTAATAAATTTGTAAGAGCGAATAGCTGATATTTATTGATCACTTTTCTAAGTCTACATAATTCTTTAGCTACAGAAACTAACTGAAGAACAAGATAAATACATCAAAAATAATACATAAAAAAATAATACATCAAAAATAAATACATAATGACATAGATTTAGACAAACAATTTTAAATAATAAATACAAAAATCTTTAAAAATGTGGAATAATACTTGATACTAAAAATAGCTCAAATAAAATGATTTTCTTTTTTTTACAAAATCGCTAAAATGACTTTCTTTTTTTTTAGAAGCTAAAAGCCATTTAACTTTTGTTAGAGTTTTGCAACTTTTATATAAGAGGTTCACGCCGACTCTTGCCTTTAGTCGACCATTGCCTAGTGTAGCGCCCTCTCACTTGCTTGTCATGTTTAAGTGATGTCAGAGCAAAACACCTCACTTTACTTTAGAGTAAAACAAGCAGCTGGGAAAGCACAAACAACAACAACGACGAGAACGACAGCGACAACGACAACAGAACAAACTGTCCCTTCTCGTGGCCGGCACCAGTTGAAAGCTGCAAAGTTGCCATGGAAAAGGTCAAACTGAAGGCAAGAAAGGCTGACCGCAAGTTTTTATTACGCATATTATGCCAGCGATTTGCTCAGCTGTTCTCTCTCTCCCACACTCTCTCTCTATCACACTCTCACTCCTAAACTTCAGCCTGGATCAAGGCTTGGGCAGGGGAGTATGGGATTTCAGCATCATTTTAATACTTTTAATTTTTTATGCCGCTGACACAGTGACATCAAATGTCAACGAGCTGCAAAACAAACAGCAGCAACACCAACAGCAACCAACGAGTCCTGCCACTAGCATAAATATGTTTAAGTATGAGCGTCCATTGGGGGCAGCGCAGCAGCAGAGGCAACAGAGGCAACAGAGGCAGCGCAGCAAGAAAAATGCTGAAAAACGTAGCATACATTTGGGAGCCGTTGCGCTCGGGCGAAAATTTGCGAGTTTGTGCGATAATAACATATGTAAGTTGCTTGTCCATGCATGTGTGTGAGTGTCTGTGTGTGTGTGGTTGTGTGTGAGTTGGTAAATGGCATGCAGGTTTTAAATTTAGCACATAAGCTGGCTCTGCCTTTGCCGACGCTGCTGTTGCCTCTGCTGCTGCTCTTTGGCCGCGGCAAAAATTTAAGCAGCCGCTCAAAACTTTAAATGAACCTAAGTAAGAGCAGAAATATATATACATATTCAGCAGTTGGTACGCGTAGATGTAGGTATCACGTATCTGTGAGATACGTTCGAGTTAATCGCCGTAAAAGCGCTTCAAAGTCAATTAGATGGAAAGTTCATGGAATTTGTTTCGTTTTTGTTTTCTTTGATTTTTGCAAAAACTCAAAACAAAACAAGAAAACATTTTATCAAAGAGTATTTCAACTGCTTTCTGGTAACAAAAATAATTCAAGAGTTTGTTTTGCTTTCTATATAAGTATTTAAATATTCACATTTAATTGGGCTTTTTAATTGCTCTTAGTGTGTTTTTTTTTTTTTTTATGGCAATGCAATTTTTGGTTGCATAAATTATTTACACTTCGCTTGTGCAAGCGAAAAAATATTAATTATATTAATAATTAAATATATATGACACTGCAGCAGCTGTGGACAATGTTGCCATAGTTGTGGGACAAACACAACAAAAAATTGGAATTAAATTATAATATTATATGAGTGTGGTAACACTCTTTAAGCTTTCTTTTTTTAAGGGCTGTTAACAGGGATGCGGGCCATATGAATGACAATAAATAAATAAAGAAGCAAAAGTGGCTTGTGGCTGGTAGTGCAAAAGTAGGCGATAAGCAGAGATAAACTTTAACGAGCTGTTTTATCCCAAATAATTAAGTGCTTTGCAGCTATTCCTGGTTAGCAAAAGTTTGATAAGCAAAATACATAATTTTTATAATTTATATATACCTTAATAGCTTTTAGATACCAAATATAATGCCTATAGCTCTTATAGTTGTCGAGTTGCATTAAAAATAAATATAATAAAAATATATAAATTTTTATAAATAAATATCTTTATATAAATAATAATAAAGTATACATTGATCCAGCATTTATCATGATTTAAAATATTTATAATATTTTATTTATAATATTTATATACTACTAGAGGCTAAAGAGCAAATAATATAGCTGCGTAATCATTATTGCTTCTAGATCATTATTTACTCTTAATCTTCATCTACAATAGTTATTGATCGCAAAGCATGTTTAAAGAAGCTATATAAAAATCAAGAATTAATTGATAGGTTCTCTTCAACCTATTACCTAAATTTATAACAAAACAATATGCTGCCCCCTCTCCCCACTTGCCAATCTATACAAATTAAACATTTCCTTTTCCGGCCAAGCACTTAAAAAAAAAAGCCCAAACAAAATTGTTCTGCATTCTTTTTGCTTTTGATTCAATGTAATTTGATTTACCCAATTTTCAACTGGCCTTTGGGAGCGTCGTGTAAGCCATCTAAACTGTGCCTTAATTGCATTTGGTTATGCACAGGCAAAGCACATTGCGAAATAGTCCATAGAAATGTTGCATACGAATTGCATTTTTTTGCCTTTTTTTGTTGCTGCTGCTCCCCCCAAAAATATCTTTGTGTGTTTGCTCAGTGGCCAGAAACCGCAAGCCAAAGCCCAAGACTCTGCGTGCAACTGAAGCATTTCGAGCTTTTCGTTCGCTTTGGTAATTAACACTGGCTGGCAGGCATATAAAGCCAAATAACAAATCCAGGCATGCAATTGTTTTTATAGCCACAGCTGCACACACACACACAGAGAGAGAGAGAGAGAGAGAGAGAGAGAGAGACTCACACCCGCAAATCATATGTCAAAATCAAAGTTAATCCCTTTGTGTTATGTACAACAATTGAAATTATGTGCTTAAAGGCTTTAACTCGGCCTAACAAAATACAAATAAAAAAAAAATATAACAAAAAGCAAAGCAAAGCCAAAATGCCAATGCACAAATTGCGTATGCTACTTCATGTAATATATATACATATACATTTATATATATCTACACAAATATATATATATCTCTTTTTTTTATATATTTTTCAAGTGCTGCCATTATTTTTGTTTTTATTGCGCAATCCACGAAAAACAATCATAAAAAAAATATATACGTATGTACAGAGCAGCGTGAACAGAAAAATGGAGTTGAGAGGCGCAATTTGAAACAACTGCGGCGGGCACTTGAATCCATACGGCTGACACAACAACAACAACAACAGCAATAAACAACAATAACAACAACAGCATATGACACAGTGAGTAAGCATATTAGAGTCAGAGCGTTAGCAACTGCTTAATACTCGCTCACGTTAACCAAGCTTCAAAAATTGTTAAATTTACGCGCAAATCAGTAATTTCAGCTGTGCCACGCCCCAATGGGCGGCTTATATTTTTAGATCTAGCTGTAGAGCAGGTTATCAAGGCTTTAATACGGTGAGAAATGTAGTTAGTTTCAATTGGAATTAACCAATTAGACAGGCATACATAAGTTGTGCTCACTCTGTAGAGGCAGTCAACAGGTAAGTCTAATGTTAAACTCAAGACTTTTAACTGCAAGACTGTGCTAGCTATAGCTATGATTTGCCCCTAGAGAATCACAAGCTTCTAGCATCAAGACTGTGCAAAATATAACTGCAATTTGCCACGCCCCAAAGAGTGTATATACAAAATTATCTTAGATCTGTAATGGTAATCCAAAAGCTAAATTTGCAGCCTCTACAACCAAAACTGTGGAAGATATAGCCAGAACTTGCCACGCCCTTAAACAGTGAACACAGAAACATTTTGTCGATCTGTACTGAAGAGCAAAAGTAAACCGAGTGCCACATTTTAGGCTCTAGCTTCAAAGTGGCTATGGAAGATAGAGTTTTAACCGCTTTGCTACAATGCCAAAAATTTTTTATTTGAGTTACTGCTGAGGCTAACTACAGAGAGACATATCTCTCTCTCTCTTTCTCACTCTCTCTCTCTCTCTCTCTCTCTCTTTCTCACTCTCTCTCTCTCTCTCTCTCTCTCTCTATACTATATCTATACTATATTATAAGATATATACTTTATACTATCTATAAGAGTATCTTCTTTTCATATGTATTCACTATTATCAATAGCAACTACAAAGAGACAGACTAGCTGAGACACAAACAATAACAATAAAGACAATTTTGGCTAACAAATGCTAATATGCTCTCTTTTACACTTGCTAAACGAGCATCAAAAACAACAGAAAACAACAACAAACAATAACAGATTTATTGCATATTTCGCACTGGTAATTGAGATTAAACAGTTCAAAAAAGCAGCCGCTTGGCATTTCATAAACCCGCAGGACACAACGCACACACACACACACACACACAGACACACACACACACTCACTCTCTCTCACACACACATACCCACACTCGTACACACATGTGTGTCCATAAAGCAACGCATAAATTTAAGAGCTCATATATCGTTTTGGCCTTTGTATCCCAGACCCAACGACATGTTGCAAAACCCTTTTTAATGCTCGCTCAGTCAGCGTGCGAAAAGGGAGTATATTCGTTTGACTAGCAATTGTCAAATATTGTATACAAAAAATATAAATAGAATTGTTAATAGGAAGAGAAATTGTTATACAAAATATAAAGTGGTTTGAGATATTTTTATTTACATTTTGAAGTTACATCCATAAAATATGGAATAACTCAACATTCAACTGGGCAATTTTGAATGGGTGTGCAAATAGCAAAGCGACTTTTCTTCTATATAATACAATATTTAAACACATTTTGCATTTCATGCCACTGTCCATCTGCATATTGACTGAAGATCTAAAGAAGTCAGTTTCAAACTTTTCATGCATGCAGGACAACCCATTTCAGGAGGAAATTTATATTTGAATTTTGGGTAATTTTTAAAATTATTATCATTAGTTTTTCAGATATAAAATAATTCAGGATTAAATGGCGTATATTATAGAATATTTTTAAATTCATCGCTTATCGATAACTTTGACAACTGCTGAAATAAAATTATAGTAAATAGTATCACTCTTCTTTGGTCACTCTCATTTATGCTAACTACTTGCTCTACGTTGCTCACCTCTTCTGCTGTCTAATCTAATTAGAAATATAATGAGACTTATGTCTAAATACTACTTGAGCAGGTATCAAACAGTCGATTAGATTCACAACTAAATACCAACAACTTAAACTTTTCAGTTTACAGTTTTTCTCTCTCTAGCTAGCTAAGCATAAGAGTCAGATTTCTGATGAGATATTGCTTTCAATTGATTAAATCGCACTAACTTATAGAAAAATATATGCCAGCTATACTCGCTCTACATCTTCGTCTTTTTTTATTCATTTTTGATAAATAATATAAATAAAATAAAATAAAATTTTGATGACATATGACTTGAGCGAGTATCTAGCAGTCGATCAATTTACAGCTATAAGCCAATTCTAAGCTTACTCTTAACAGTTTCTATTTAATTTCATTTTGGCATATTCCAGAAAATTTACTTTTTTATTGCCCACAACTTGAGCGAGTATCTAGCAGTCGACTCCAGCTAGCTTCTCGTTTTTTCTGCTCTTTGTATTTGTGTGCCCATTGCTCTTTAGACCTTTTGGCTTGGGGACATCATTTCATGCGCCCAACTTGCATGTAATTCGTTTTAATAATTGTCAAGTTGTTGCCTTTATTTATGGCAAACTTTTAATAATTTAATTGTTGTTGCTGCTGCTGCTGCGGCAGCAGCTATTGTTGTTCATGTTGTTGTTCTTGTTGTTGTTCAATTGCTGGATTTGCCGCATTCGCATTTAATTGATAAATGCGTCGAGCAGCGCGCGTGAGTTTTGCCAGCTGTAATTATGAACGATTTGAATAATTCAATGCTCAGGCTTTAGCCACGGCCATTGCGTTTCTGTTTACGCAATTAATTGTGTGGCGCACAGTGGTATGAAATTGATTGAAAGTTTAACTAATAGTTTTAGCAGTTTAAATGGGCGCGGGTAGTGGGACGAAATACTGTAGAAAATTAAAGAAAAATCTAGAAGTGGGTTTTATGTGTTATTTAGCTTATGATTTAAGGTAAATTAGGGTGACCATATTTAGTTAGTGTTTTAGCAGGCCAAACTTGATAGCAATTGTGGAACTGCTAGCAAATCAAGTTTTGTTACTCTCTTTGCCCAATAGGTAGATCTTTGAAAAATTATAACAAATTTTGCAGAACTTTAGATCTTTGAATATTGAACTTTTGTGTAAAATATGTTTTGTGCACGTGTAAAAATCGAGCAAATAAAGGCGTTGATAATACATAAAGTTTATATATTCACATATTTAATAAGAATGTGAAACTGACTAGATATAGTTAAATACATTTGCCTATTTTCGAAACTCTCTGTTTTCTGTCCGTATGCATGCAAAGATCCGGTAAACAACTGAATTAAGAGACTTCAAAATTTGAAAGATATATTCTTCTATGAATCTGCGCAGCATAAGTCAAGTATTTTTGTTCGATAACTCAGCGTATTTTAATTGTATAAATATTCAGACTGAAGTCCTCTTAGCAATATTTTTATATTTATTTATATACTTGTATTTAGGCAAATGTATTCCATAATATATATTTTACTCAGCGAATATTATCCAACAAATTTCTATATACAATCCTTTCAAATATTTTAAAAGTATAATAAAAAGCTGTTTAAAAATATAATAGAACCACTTTAACTCTACTGAGCTTCCACTCAAAGATTTATAAATTGAGGTTGCTTTTCTTAAGCAAATCTAAGCGCTTTCATCTCAAACAATACTAA
The DNA here is from genome assembly GCA_035045365.1 of Drosophila leonis. NCBI lineage: Eukaryota > Metazoa > Arthropoda > Insecta > Diptera > Drosophilidae > Drosophila > Drosophila leonis. The sequence continues at coordinate 3,016,292 of JAWNPC010000389.1, read as the reverse complement.
GTTCATGTCGCCAATTTATCTCAATCTAAAACCGCTTTATTTCCTATACATGTTCGCCTTTCATTTTCAGTCAGTTCCCACTCGCTTGTGTACCACTGTGCGATCGGGTTGCTTGGTCATCATCTGTTTGGTATTCTCAACTTCAGTTCTGCACTGTCATTTGCTTGATAAGCATTCCGCACACACACACACACACGCGTCCGACCACACCCCGCGCGCGACACGACACAAACTGGCACGCCTCTAACAGCCAATAGGTGGCGCCACACACACACACATAGTTTGCCCACACAGCCAACTGACGACTGTCGACTGTCGACCGTCGCTCATAAGCAATTCATGTGTTTGTAAACAGTTCAATTTAATTTTAGTGCCGCGGGTGCGAAATTGCTGCTCAATTATTAAGGTAAAGAATTATTAGAGCGAGTGGTGAGCGGCGAACGGTGAACGGTGACGCGAAAGCGCCTTTTGTAGACCCAACATTAAAGAGTCCAAATACATATATATAATAAGGTCTATATGCTGGCTAGTCATATTTGCCTAGCTGTTGTTAAGCTTCAGGTGTGTGTGAGTGTGTGTGTGTGGGTGGCTGAACTGTAGTTCGTTTAAGGTTTTTACCGTTTCGGCACATAATTGCGGCCAAAAACTGGAAGATAAATTACCCAAACTCAAAACTTTGACCTAAGCGCCGTTTCCGTGAGTAAGATTAATGATGCGGCAATTGCCAGCCATATAAACGCCAACTATCACAGCAACAGCAACAGCAACAACAACAAGTTGAACAAGTTTATGGGATTTGAATCAAGGGTTGTTGTTGCCGCTGTTGTTGCTGTTGTTGTTGTTGGTCTGGGCCGAGTGGCTCACGGGCTAACAACATAATCATTTTAACAGCAGGCCAACTGTGTGTGTGAGAGACTGCGCCACATGTGGCATACGCCTAGGTGCGAATGGTTGCATATTTATGGATGAGAAGATGCACACACACACACACACACACACACACACACACACAACACATACACACACATAGTTAGTGAGTGAAAGATACATTTATTGCTTTGCCATAAACTTGAGTAATAAATTTTATTTTTATTGTGCAGCTCTCTCTCTCTCTGCCTCTCTCACTCCCTCTCGCTCTCTCAGTGACTCTCCAACTCTGACTGACTGACTAGCTAGGGAGCTGCTGATAGCTGTATAGCTAGGGAGTCAACTTTATTTTTTTCTTGGCCAAATTGGCATATTTATGACCATGGCGAAGTTCATGCGAGGCGTTTTGCCAAAAAAAAAAGAAATTCCAAAAACGATAAACGACACTTCAATGAACTGAGCGTACGTAGCGCTCGCATCCTGATTTATGCCACCAAATCTGATTTCAAGTTTAAAGTGAACAAGATGAATGCACCCAAAAGTATCTGCTCACCATATATTTGGCTAATGGTCTTTGAAAGGCAGCCAACTGCTCGGCATTGCCAAATGCTCAACTCTGGCCAACGTGAAGTGTACTCAGAAATTCCATTTCATGTTCTTTTGTGCTTAAAATATTGCAAAAAAAAATGCATATATTCAAAGAATTTTTGCAATTTATCCATAATTTTATATAGATAAATTGCAAAAATTCTTTAAATTTCATAATCAATTTTAATTAATTATACTAAATGTTTTTTAAAATACAATTGGCTTGGATGAAATTAAATTTAGGCTACACTGAATGGTTAAGCTGAGTATTTTGTGTTTGTTAAAATGTATTTTAGAGCCTGAGGTAGACTTTGGCAGACACCATTAAGCATATACATCTTGATAAGGATTGACAGTTAAGTCGGAATCATATTCGTCTGTCTGTCCCCACATCTTTTCATTTGTCTGTTTATCTGTCCTTCATTTTGTCTGCTGTCTGTCATTCTGTCTGTTAGTCTCTCTGTCTCTCTGTCTATGTCTGTGTATCCATTAGGTTTTCCTGACTAACTCTTCGTCCGTCTAACTACCTGTCTGTCCCTACGCCTGATCGTCCGTCTGAATATCCGTCCCTCTATCCGACTATCTGTGTATTTGTTGCTCCGTCTGTCCGCTTGGTTTATTGTTTTACGTTTATCAGTCCATCTCTACATCTGACCAACCGTCTGTCCGTCCGTCTGCCCGTCCGTCTGTCCGCCCGTCGGTTTGTCCTTCAATATATTTGTCTCTCCTTCCGTCTGTTCGTCTGTCAGTTCACCTGTCTGTCCGTCCGTTTATATGCCTGTCCGTCCGTCTGTTCTTCCGTCTGTCTGAATCCAGAAACTTATCGATTTAGTCACCCATAAGAGCTATCGCCTTGAAATTATACATATTTCCCTTAAAAGTTTGCTTAAATAATAATAAATACTAAATCATTGCTAACGTTATCTATTTTCCTGAAATTATTTGAATACGCTTAAGCGATAGACTTCACTAAAGTGAATTTGAATTTGTAAACTTTAGTTTACTTATTTCTAATATTCACTTTGCTACAATTGAGATTGGTCCAATCAAAGCTGAAAGATTTCAAAATTTAATCTCTAAATTTTAATTAAATTTACTTAATTACCATTTCTCTTCGAATAAACGAAAATCCATTTCAAGGCCAAGTGTTTCGTGTTGAAATTGAGTTTGGTAAATCTTGCAATAGGTCAACACTTGGCTGAGGCAATAATTGCTTCATTATGTATTAAAATGGAGCTCATGCCACGCCCCTGACAGCGGCTCAGTTTGTTTGGTGTTACGTGAAATTTATGAATTTGTGGCATGATTCAAGTTAATCACGTGACACATAAAGCAGAGCGCAAAAAAGCATTATTTAAATATCTTAATGCGTTTAATTTACGAGTATATGCCATGTGTAACAGCATTTGTATGTGTGTAGTTGTGTGTGTGTGTGTGTGTGTGTGGGTGTGTGTGTGCGTAGCCTATGCCTATTTGGAAATATTTAAATTTTTCGGGCCAGGTGTATAATTAAATTGGAACTTGCGAACAGCTCAGGCGATATCTGGGCACGCACAGAGAGAAAAGCCGAAAAACGAAAAGGAAAACCTCAAAGAACAAGGTGAAAATGTTTTTATTTGCCCTTTTTCTATTAATATTACTTTTTTTTTTGGGTATTTGAACTTCTAACCAGGCATTGGATGATTATGCAAAGCACTTGACCCGACAATGGGTCCACAGAAACAGAAATCCTCAAAGTTTTGGTAAATTGGAGTTGGGCTTAAGCTGAGGCGCTTAACTTGTATGCTCCCGGCTGACAGATAGCCCAGCTACATAGCTAGCTAGCTACATACTATAGATAGATGGATGGATAGATATGTAACATTGTAATGCATACGAAGTCTCCAGGCAATTTTCACATGATATGTGTGTCAATGACCCCCACGGGAGACCAGCAACTCGAGGGCCAATGGGAGTCAATGCATAGCCAGAACCTTGACGCCGACCTGGACGGAGCTGCTCAGCTCAGACGCTGATATGCGTGTGCCCCTGTTATAAACTTAATTAATGTATTAAACTTGCAAGATGTGCTCTACTCGCACTACAGACCTACGTACGTTTCGTATTTTATGGGAGGGATGTCTAAACAGCTTTCGAGCTTAAGCAAATTTATATAAATGAAAGTTTTTCCTTTGCCAGATATACTATATATGTATGTATATAAGAGATGGATATAAAAACAATTTATATTGGGTATATAAGTAAGTTTTGTGTGGCGGGTTTTGGTCTTTGTAACTGCAGAATTTATATGTGGAGCGAATGAAATAAATGTATTGTATTTTATATGTAATATACGTAAAAAATATTTATATATATATTTTTTGTATCAATTTTAAAAGTCAAGAATGTTTATATAGAATAATATATTTTATATATAATAAATAAAACTTAAATACATTTAAAAAACCGAAAAGATTTTATCAATGACTTTTTATATATACAAAAGCTTTCTTTTTTATTTTCTCACATATAAGCAGCTTTAAAAACGCAGCTTTTAATCTGAGATTTGAAGACACATTTCTTTTTGTTATTGTGTGCAGTAAGTGCTTAAAGATTATTTTCTTCTTTTTTTTCTTTATGAAAAGCTGGAAGAAGAAAGAACAGATTTTAAGAAAGATGAAAGCAACATATATAACATAAATATATATGTATAAAATATATATATAGCCAAAATATATATATCAATTTATAAAGCACAAAATGAAATTTAAAGTAAGCTATAGTAGACTCAACTAAAGTCAACTGAACTATTACAATGCAAAATTTCAGTAAAATATTGTATAAAAAGCAAAGAATTTTTAGCATAAATTTTAAAAATTATTAATAAAGTACAATATTTAAACAAAAAATTAAATTAAATGATAAAATATATATACAATATAAACAACAATTACTTCTTCATGTTCTAAAAACTATTTTTTTTTTAAATCCTAAATAAAATTTAATATAAAATAAAATTTGTATAACTACTTACTATTTAAAAAAAAAAATTAATAATAATTAATTAATATATTAATAATTGATAATTAATTAAAAATAATAATTATAATTTTTAATTAAGTTTAGTTTTCTAAAAATTTACATAACAATTTTTTTTTATGATTTATAAGTTTGTAATACATTTTTTTTGATTAATTTCGAAATTCTTCAAAGCTATATAGGCAATTGCTAGATCAGCCCTCGTATGTCATATGTGTCGTTTATATAGCACTTCTCTCATTAAATGCGTAAATTTAATTGGCTCAACGTAGCACGCGTCGTATAATTAATGACGTGAGTCAGAGCAATACTGAAACAGAGACAACACAGACTGAAACCGAACCGAACCGAACCGAACTGAACTGAACTGAAATGAACTGAGCAGAGAACAACAGGGCACAGAGTGAAAGAGCCAACATCATCTGAATAAGTCATAAGGTCTTGGCTTTTCAAACAACAACAGCAACAGCAACAGCAACGTCAACAACAACATTAGCCCAAATAAGCCATATCTGTTTCTGTATTCGTATTGACTGGCAGTTAACATGGCCGGGCAAAAAGTTTGCTTGAGTTTTCAACTGCTAGCAAAATTGTCCTGTGCATACCAAAAATAAGAGAGGAAAAAAAACACACACACAATTGCAACTGTCATCCATACACACACACACACACACTCACATACATATAAAGTAGACAATATATATAGAGTATAGTCGGTCGCATGTATTTGGCAACAATTTATAAGGGCAATACGTGCAGGGCATATGCCGGCGAGACTTCCTGTCGGGAGGACAAGCGTTGACTGCAACGACTTCAACTGCAAAAAGACGTGAGCGGCAGAGGGGTAGAGCGGCAGAGGGGCGAACTTGCTGTGGCATATAAAGTATGAGGTTGAGGACAACTATGCGAAGTCCACGCGTGTGCATACCAATTGCAATGTTGGCAAACATTTGAAAAAGCCAAAAACGGAACTCGCAACTGGTAGCTACAAATGCAACTTATGCGGGAAACCTGTCCCAGCAACTGCACCAAAGAAATTGACAAGAAATATAGCAGTGAGTTGGGCCAAGGGGTATGCACGACTTGAAACATACATGTAATATGAGAAAAACATATTTTTAATGGAAATTTTGCTTGTTTACTGAGCAAAGTAGAAAAAGTAATTTTTAAACAAATATTTGTTTATATATATAAAATAAAAATAAATAAAATATATATATATTAACAAATTTTATTTATAAAAAAAATATAAAATAACTTTTTTTTTAAATTTAGAAGCAAAATAAAATATTTGTGTATATATAAAATAAATATTTAAAAAAAGTTTTTTAAACTTAAAATATTTAATTATAATAATTCATTCATATCTAAATCAAATTATAATAAAAACAACAACATATACATATATAATAAAAAATGTATTCAAAATAAAATAATTTAAAAATATTTCTAAATTTTAACATGTTTAAATTCATACAAGAAAATTATATATATACAAAGTTAACAATTATTATTCATTTATTCGAAACAACGAACAACGCATGCCCGCTCCACACATATGTTTACATTCGTACAGGGTATCGCACAGGAACAGGCAAAGCGAAGTTCCAGAAATTGCTCGCACTGCGTTGGCATGTACCGTTGCTGTCGGCTAACTGTTATTCCCCTCCTTGTTGTTGCTGCTGCTGCTGCTGCTGCTGCTGCTTTTACACAATTCGATAATAAATATTACAAGCTAGACAATAACAGCAACAACAAAGAGCTAAAAAAAAGAAGAGGAAGGGAAAAGAAAAGAAAGCAAGAAACACGAAAAGTTGAGCGCACAAAACGAGCGAAAACAAATTAAATTCGGTTTGCCGTTTGTCGTTTTCTTATTCTTTTCTTTTGCTATTCTTTTTTTTTTTTTTTGCTTTTGCTTTTTACACAAAAAAAATTTTAAGCAATTACGCGAGGCGTGGCAGGGGGGCCTGGCCGAGGGCAACAATTTGCATAAGTTGGCAACTCTCGATGGTGGAGTGAGTGAGAGAGATATATGTAAAGAGAGAGACAGAGAGAGAGAGAGAGGAGCATTGATTACAAGCGTGAAAGTGTATTTCGCATATGCGACGGAGCGCCGCAGAAAATACGACCAAGAAAATTGACAGCACAAAAAAATGAAATAAAATAAGTAGGAGCGAAGGCAAGGGAACGCCGCAAGGTATGCTATGATTTTTGATTTTGTGGCCTAGTCCGCAACTCAAGCAAATCCCAAGCGCGCGTTTTTTTTTTTTTGTTGGGCACTTCACAAAAGAAGAATAACCATTGTAATAAATTTAAAAGGGTTTGACAGCTGTTCGTTAATTGAAATCAAAACCTAAGCTGAAAAGATAAAAGAAAGCAGAGAAGAGGGAGAAAGAGAGAGAGCAGATTTATAAGGACAGGAAAACTTTGTGTAATAACATTTAAGTAGAATGAAAACAATTTTAACTAATTTATGTTCGGAAAGATACAGCTACAAAATATGGTTTAAGTAGTTAGAATTATATACAAATAACATTTATTTTAATTAATTTAATTTACTTGAATTTTAACTAGCTTTTAAAATATATTCTTAAAAATTAAAAATTAAAACTCAATTCTTTGTTTTTATTTTTAAAATTAAAACTTAAAATTCAATTCTTTGTTTTAATTTTTAGCAGATTTTTTTATAGTTTTTTAATTATATTTCTTATTAATTTATGAAGTTTTAAATATATTCACACTAAATTGGAGTTCTAAAATTTCTTTTTAAATATTTTTAAAATAAATTTGAAAATTGGGCCATAAACTTCATAAAAAAACCCTGTTAAATATTATAATTTTTATAATAATTTGATATATGTTTAAAAAAACATATTTAATATTTTAAAAAATAATTTAAATATGAGTTTTAAATCTATATTAAATAATCCAAACCTATCTTTTCATTTGTTTCATTGAAAACTTTAACTAAGACTTGCTTACTTCATTTTTTTGTTGTATATAAAAGAATTCTTTAAAAGCTTTAAAAAAAATATATATACAAAATTTAAAAATAAGTCATTGAAACCCCCAATTCAATTCTGAAACTTTTTAATATAAATTAAATTATATTATTATTAACAATTGATTATATTTAAATATATATACTGACAATATTTTTAAATATAAAATTTGGTGTAAAAAAGATACAAAGAAGTTTATTGTTATTTAAAAATTCTTTTTTCTTAGATCTATTCAAGTATTTCAACAAATACTTAAAAGAGAATTATTTATTTATTATTTATTAATAATTAAATATTATTATAAATATTTTCTTCCACACTTCTTTCCCTTAACGAAAAATCAAATTTTAGCTTTATTTCATTTATTTATTTAAGCTCTTGGCTTGCCCAACCTTTTGACCTTTTCATACAAATTCATCTATAACAACTGCTCAGATTCTTGAAGTGTATCTGTGTTTCGCTACAATTGCCAAATAGCTTTCAATTTTGGTTTCCTTTTTTTATTTTTTTTTTTATTTCTAATATTATTTGTTATTGTTGTTATTGTTGTTGCTGCTGTCGCATGTATTCGCAGTCGTCTTGAAAAATGTACTTTTTATGCTTCATTACGCCGCGTCTTCCTGTTGTCAGTTTTTCTTTACATTTCGTTTAACATTTGTCACTTTTATAGCCACATGTGAGTGAGTGTGAGTGTGTGTGTGTGTGTGTGTGTGTGTGTGTGTGTGTGTGTGTATGTGTGTGTGTGTAGATATATGAGTCTGTCTGCATATTTGTACATATGCCTCGCAGCTGCCCATCTTCATTTTGGTTTGTATATTCTTTTTTTTTCGTGTCTGAAATGCTCTCATGTTATTGTTGCTGTTGTTGTTATTATTGTCGCCAGCATTTCCATCAACAGCTGCTGCCAGCCCAGCCCTGTACAGGCCAGCCCAGCCCAGCCCAACGCAGCCCAACCCAGCCTCTTACAACTTGATTTAAGGTTCAGTTGATATGTCGCCATTTCGTTCCATTTCTGTCTTTATCTCCTGCCACTTTCTGTCTGTCGCCCTGACAAATGTCATGTTCAAATTGTAGACTGAACTTTTGACTTTTGACAACCTCTCTCTCTCTTTGGCTTTGATAGATAGATGGACTTGATAATGTATAGAGTCAAGGTCACAACAAAGCACAGCCAAGCACAGCTAAAAAGTTCAATCAATTTTACAAACTATCATGAGTTGAGCTTTTTAATTTGATTCGACTGCAAAATGTACAAGGAAAATGGTGAAATTGGTAAGAAAATTGATATTGTTTACTTCATATCTATATATGCCACTATTACTATATAAATATATATATTATATATACATAACCATAACTATATTTTATCATAAAATTCTATGATTTTTCTTAACTCTTGTTCCACGAATTCTTGAGCTTTCAGAACAACTTTTCGTAACTATATTTAACTTGAATGTTCTAAAATTTTTATAAATACTTATGCCATACCCCGAATTAATATATTTAAGTTTAACCAACTAAATTATAATAAATATTTCTTTTGAGTTTCTCATCTCTTATTACTTTGGCTTCGAGAGCTGCTCCATCTCTGCAATAGCTTGACTACAGTAGTAGCTGCTCTTTGATTGCATAGAGTTTGTGTGTATGTGGTTAAGGGTCTGTCATTAGGCACTCTATTGATCTATCAACAGTTTGATAGGGAGCTAAAGCTCAGCATTCAGCTGGCATCGCATTAGCGTGTTAAACTACTTAAGGCACACACACACACACAGAGACACACGCACACACACACATGAGCCTGTACCCGCAAGATATCCACACCAAATGTTCCATTTCAGTGGGCGTGGCTCGTTGCGCCTGATTGAATTAATCAGCTTCATTATTTTCGTGCTATTTGGCTTTAATGTATTTACGAGCATGTTTCAATTAGAGGTACGAGCCAGCGAACAAAAGCCCCGGCATAAATTCCAAGACATTGAATGACTAATATATATATGTATATATATACACGATTTATATATATGTATGTATATATATGGCTAGGTATGCGAGCATTAAAGAAGAGCTCAAAGTGAGGGAAATTTATGTGGCTACGTGCAAGGCATTTGGCCAAAAATCTCAGTTAGACAGCAGCTGGATGTGTGTGTGTGTGTGTGTCTGCATGTGTCCTTGTGCATGTGTCCTCGAGTGTGCATTTGGCATTTGTGGCATGCATATTTAATGTGATCATGAAGCGAGCCATTATTGAAATTGCTTCACAATAGCAAACAGACAAATAAGCAAAAACTTCAACTCAACTACAAATAAATAAACATTTCCAGCTGCATCTGTGACACTGTGTGTGTGTGTGTGTGTGTGTGTGTGTGTGTGTGTTTGGGTAGTTTAATCAAAAGCTTTGACAATATTTTCATATCATATTTTGATTAAGGCATACAACAAACAAATGCTGTAAGCAAAAGCCAAATGCCAGACTAGCTAGCTTAATACCCTGTACTAGCTAACTTAACCAATCAATTTTGTATAAACTTTAGACTGTATTTTCGCAATTTGCCACGCCCCCAGAAGGCGTGAATATATAGCTTTTGGCCAGTCTTTAAATGAAGTCTGCAGCAGTATAACTCCCAAATCTTAGGGCTAAGAAACCAAAACTATTGAAGATGCAGCTAATTTTTGAATTGTCGCGCCCCCCAAAGCGGCTCTAAAACTATGGCAGATAGAGCTTTACCCAATTTTCGACGCCCCCAAATAGGTGTATTTATATCTACTATATATCTTTTATCTTGGGTTGTCAAAGTGAGTATATATATTAAAATTTCTCTAGCACCTTAAATACTAACTTTTCTATTATACCAAATTTAGTATTTCCCTATCGAAGAAACCCTCCAAATTCTAAAAGACAAGAGTATCAACAGATATATGCTCAAAATTTCAAATTTCTAGCATCAATAGACCCCATTTAAAACTACGTACAGAAAGACATTACACAAAACCAATATGCCCCCCTTTTCACTCCATGAGCGAGTATAAAAAAATAAATATATGTAATATAAATATCTATAAAATATATCTTAATACATCAACCCCAAGCCTAGGCAACTCTGCCTATGCCTTTACATATAGCATATATAGGGTATTAATATGACAATTGATGATAATGTTGATAGCGAAATCATCATCATCATCAGCTGCTGTTGCTTGTTGTGCCATTTGTTGTTGCTTTTTTTTTATTGTTGTTCAAATTACGCAAGCAATCAATGCCATCGCACCGAGCGCAGCCCCTCAGACAGGTGACAAAGCGCAGTTACAGATACACGCATTTGGGTATTGGATAACACACACACACACACACACACAGTCGCAAGATGTGCACACAACAAAGCAAACCACACACACACAAACATATTATATTATTTTCAATAAGCAGGCGACATATTGATAACAAAAGCTTTGAAATATATACAAATAGGAAGAGAGAAAGGGAGAGAGAGAGGGCGAGGCAGAGGGACAGATTCCAGAGAAGCCCTCGCGCTTTGGTGTAGAAAATATTGAATATACACTAAGCACACACACACACACTGGCACACACACACACACAAAGGAGCTGAGCAGCTCGAAGCATAAAACATTTTGAAATTGTGAAAAAATTGTATGGCTCTGGCATTGTATTGGATTTTGTATTGTCCAATTGGAGTAGGGGTGTGCCTGTGTGTGTGTGTGTGTGTGTGTGTGTGTGTGTGTGACTGAAGTAGAAATCTCATTGAACATATGTTGATATGTCTCTAACGCTGCCGTGGGATTAGACTACGGCATGCACCACAATTTCTATTATATGAAAAACGAGCTCTAGCAGACAAGAGAGAGAGAAGGTTTGGGGGTTGGGTGAGACTTGATTCAGTGGGTAAAGCTGAGATGATGCCAAAATGATACGACTATGAATGCAATCCACTAACCGCAAAAAACCATTTAAAACTGCCAGAGCCAAAAAAAAAGTAGTAGTAGCAGTAGAAGTAGAAGAAGAAGTAGAGTATGAAAGCTGCACCGGAGGATGCAAATGAGAGCGTGTTTTCGACAAAGTCAACGGCATCTCCAACTGCCACTGCCACTGCTGCTGCTGCTGCTGCTGCTGCTTCTTCTTCTTACCCCTTTTGAACCATCTTTCGTTGCCACAAAACACTAGCTAAAACGTCGCTTTGTTGCATGTGTCCCCCTATCCCCCACACCTGCATATGCTCTCCTCTCTCTATCTACAGAGTCTCGCTCTCGGTCGCTCTCTTTCTCTGTATGTGTGCTTCTGCTGCTGTCACCTAATCCCCTTTTTCAATAAGATTTAAATTTGCATTTGACACATATTGGACGACGACAACGCCAACGACAACAACTACAACAGCAACAACAACAACAATAACATCGACAACAACAACGACAACGCAACAAACAGCGATTGCGATTCCAAATACGAATAAATATTGAAAACGGAGCGAATAAAAATGCAACATTTGACAGGTCGAAGATTACCTGCTCTATAAAGAAAACATTCACATGGCTTTTGGTTTGTATAGAAGCTGCCACCACATAAGATTTAAATACCTATATATGATCTTTGCTTACTTTTCTAAACTAGAAATTTCTATGCAATTTTTATAGTAAATGCTAAAAACTAGGCGGAACTGAAGAGCTTTTTTAATACAAATATTTGTTTTTAATAGATCTAAGAATAGATATATATGAAAAATTCAAATTAAAATCTTTAAATAAAATATAGAAATCTTAATATTAAATATATTTCTATATGTGAATATAAAAAATAAAAAAATTATAGTATATTTAATATAAATTCAATTTTAATTTAATATATTAAGTATAAAAAAATATTTTTTATAATATATCTAATATAAAACTATAATTTTATATAGTAAATACTCAGAGCTGTTAAAAATTCCATTTGAATGGAAATTCAAAATGGGTTTTCAGAACAAAAACCCATTTTGAATTTCCATTTCAGAACAAAAACCCATTTTGAATTTCCATTCAAATGGAATTCTTAACAGCTCTGTAAATACTAATAAAATAATAATTATTTCACAATTACAAGCAACTTTAAAATGGAAAATATAATGTAAACATAAATACATATAAGATTATGTATACACTTATTATATATAGTTATATGAAACAGTAAATAAAACAATATTCTAATATATGAACAATAAAAAAAATAAATGTTATATCACAATTATATTTTATTATAGTAAAAATAAAATAGACCACTATAAATATATATATTTAGATAAATTAAATACAAATTATATAAGTATTACATATTATATCAAAATTGAAATTTCACAAATCAAAATTAATTTTTTTGAACAAAATCTTCAGCATATAAATTTGAATATCTAAAGATTCTAACCTACCTGTTAGACAGTTAGTGAAAATGTTTCTAAATAACTATTGTATTTTTTAAATATTTTTAAATAAGTATGATAAATATATTTTTATTAATTTCAATTTATTTTATAAGCAAATACATTTATTAAAAAATAATTAAATTATTCGAATATATCTATAAGTCTGGAAATCTCTACTAAAGCATTTCAAGAAGTTTTTTTTAAGCAACTGATAAATTAAATTAAATGAAATTTAATCAGATTTAAGCTGTTTATGAACAAATTCACAAGCTGATATTTTAACAAAATGTTTTAAAATTTAAGTTAAAATATAAATTAACAAATAAAATACATTTTACATATACAAACATATATAGAAAACTATCAGGATATAAATGTAATAATATGAAAAGAGTAAAAGTATATATAAATATAGAATATATATTATATATATTATATATATGTGGTATATATACATATATATATATTGTATTACTTTCTCATAAGACTCGAAATGCACTCAAGTGAACTCAATTCAAAAAGCAAGTTGAAAATGCAATTTTCTACAGCAAACAATAATGAAAATATCAAATACCATAAAAACCAAAAATATATAGACCAAACAATGCATAAAGCCACCCAAAAAGAAAAACTGTAAAATAAGCAGGTGGAAATGCAATGCGTTGCAAAAGAAAATGTTGAAAAATGTGGGCAATGTGGGCAACGTGGGCGACAGGTAGACTCTATGAGCTCTAGAGCTGCATAACTAAGAGTATCTAGGCAGCTGTAGGTGGAAAATGGCAGTGTAAAAGAAAATGCGCGTTATTAGCATAGCTGCAGGGGAGGCGGGGTTGGGGGAAAGCAAAACCCTTGAATTGGGTTTTACTTTGGCTAGTTGCATAGTTGGATATGTTGACAGGTTGGTTGGCTGCTTTGGCTCTGACTGTGGCTCTGGCTGTGTGTGGCGCTGGCTGACATGTTATGTGATTTGATTTGGTTTCACTCTATGCCAAAGACAGAGAACAGAATTACAATGGGGTAAGTACGTTTTGGTACGGAAACCTCATTAGCTGACATTCCATAAGTCAGCGTACAAATGGACATGACAGACAACAAATGTCTAACTAGCTAGCTGCCTCCCTGGCTGGCTAACTGCTGCTGCTGTTGCTGCTGGCTGTTCTAAATAGCTGACAATAGCTTTAAGCCCCACAGAAGGGCAATGCCAGGTGAGCTATAGTTATGTGCTTAAGGTGATTGAGAAGGTCTTAAAGAAATACCTTGCATTATCGAGTAATCCATATCAATTTGATTGAAGCTCTTGCGAAACTTGAAAGCGCCTTTTGTCTATAATAATTTCGAGCTAATAGTCATTGTTCAAGCATGAACATGTTATTGACGGCACCCGCCTGAGGCTTTCAAGTGGACTGCGGGTGAGCATTGAGGAATTTACGATCGAGTATAGAGGCATACCTAAGTAAAACACTTGTGCTCTATGCTGTGTGATTAAATTAAGATGCTGGGTAAGAATTATAAACAAAAGACGACATGCCAAACAGTGTAATGCAATTCATTGCAGCGCACATAGTTATATAAGACAACTTCAATCTATTGAGAAATTATGATATATTAATATATATAGATTTAGATATAGATATATAAATATATATATTTATTATATATATGTATAAGAACTATCAATCTACATAACCAAAAAAATATGTATCTTTTAAGGGTAACAAGCCAACAAAGTTATTAAATTTAGTTATTTAAATAAAATTTAATCGCTTTAACGTAAACTAAACTAAGTCTTCATAGATTCATTCCTTGAATTGAATTCAAGTTTTCTCTTGAAAGTGCAAAGTATTTATGCTCGTTAGAGAAGTGAGAAGAGTTGCTGGCGCTCGACTGCAACATTGTTACTTGTTTTCAGTTGCCTTTGAGACTTTGTAATATTAAAAGTTTCTGTTTCGTTTATAACATTTTAGCAACTACAAGTTTTACCCATCTACTCCTCGAAAAACCTTTTTTTAATTTATTTAAAACCTTGATTTATCATCGAGATTTCATTTGTTACCTTGCTTACACTGAACAGCTGCCTCCGCCTACCTCTGCGCTTCTCAAACTCTCTCAGCCTCAAGCTCATGAATCCCGTACGGAAAGTCCCTTTTAAGAAGCGAAAGGAAAAATATAGGCATTTCCACAAAGTTACCAAAGACAGTGAACATATTTGTCAAATTTTAATTATTATTGATAAATTATATTTAATAAATTAAATAAATTAAATTTTCCAGCTTGCAAATTAACTTTATTTAATAATTACAAGTAAATATATGAAACATAATGAGCCCATACCACTTCTAGCTTAACCTCCTCCTTCCACATATTTCACTTAATACTCAACACATAATACTTATATATTTCATATATACCTACACTTCATACACTTTGCCACCTTTTAGCTATTTTCTTTGATTGGACATTTTCCTTTCACACACGCACACAAAACCATATATTTTTTTATATATATCTTTCATTTCACTAGGATTTTTTCTTAAGCGCTTTTGACTAATTTCTCAATTTTGTTCTGCTCTGCTTTGCTTTGCTTTTCACTCACCTCTTTGGCATTCTCAATTTTCTTCGCTCAATCGGAACTCACACACACATCATTTGAGACCTCTTTGACAATTTGCTTTTTTTCTGCTTTCCAATTTTTAACAACTTAATTTAACTACTTTTTTTCAGAAACTTTCTCCCTCTGCGCTCCTTTAATTGTGTCTCGTGTAACATTCAATTCCATTTTTTGTTTTCCGATAGCTTCTCAACTTTCAACGGCTTTGCCACGTTCTCACACTTTTATCTCTCGTGTGTATCTCATCTGACAACACAGTCGTAGCTGGCGTTGGCGTTGGGTCTGGCGCCGGGACTATTGTGTTGCATGTATCCTACTTGGCTCGCTTCATTAAAAACTAAGTCCTTTTAAATTGGCCCCCGCACCAATTGGAATTCATAGAGGGAAACAAACGGGCGAGCATTTTCCCACTCTTTTTCCACATTTTGTTTTTTTTTTTCGTGTGCGTTTTATGCTCCGTAGCAAGTGTGTGCAACGGGGTATGATCAAGTATGAGCACTTTATGATTGTCAAATGTTCAAATGGCAGGAAACTTTACCCTCCTCAAAACATATTTGTTAAAAATAGATGTAAAGCTACTTTCAGAGTGATTTTAGCTTGTCATGTTCTACTTGTTCTAAGGCAATTGTCCAACAAATCGATAAATGTTGAGCTTGTTCAAGAGGAACTATATAACTATATATTACAATTCAACTAACAATAATGCGGCTATAAATGAGTCAAGCGCTCTCTAAGCAAAACTGCTATTTTCACAAATCGATAAATATCGATATACACTAATTCTATTCTATCTTGATTAAGTCTGGCATATGCATTCAAATCATAAGTAGCTATAGCAAAATTATCAATCAATCAATCAAGCACATTTCAATCAAAATAAAAAATCGATAAATATCGATATTCGGCTTTATTCATATTTCTTGCATAGCTCTGCTATAGATTTAAAATCTAGAAAGCTCCACGAAGCTGATTAATAAGTCGAGTTGTCTTCAATAAAAACACGATTTATAAATCGATAAATATCGATAAATAACTCTTCTCGTAATTCTTCACAAAGTCTGTCAAATGAGATACAATTATGATAGTTTATATATAATAATATGATCAGAAATTTTACTAGCAATCAGTGAAGTGCATTTTAATCAAAGTTATACGCAAACCGATAAATATCGAAACTTAGGTGATCTTATATATACTATAAGTCCTATATGTATAAGTATATTTGAAGTAGCTGTAGTGTAGGGTATTTACAAGTAAAGAATCTGACTAGCTCTCATGACTCTCTATCAATCAGTCTACAATTAAACTTTACCCCCAAATCGATAAATATCGATATATAAACATCCATCTTTAGATTATAATTTTAAATATATGTTTATCTGTAGCTAGGGTATACTTAAGTCATGAACTCCCTAGCTAAATTCAAATTCTCACTTGTTTAGCTTTTTTTTAAAATAAAAACGCACTTTTTTTATTTCTTTCAATTTAGCTACGTGCGTGCGCCCTGCTAATAGAAGCAAACGCAATGCGCGAGACCCGCTTTTCCAGCTATTTGGCTGGCAAATATTTGAGACCATTTGGCTTCTGGCCAACGAGCCGTTGAGGCGTTACCATTGCCATCGTCAAAGGGTATGCCTAGCTATAGCTATAACTCCGCCCCAGCCCCAGCCTCGTCCGCTTGCCTGAGCAGCTGTTTGTCATCCGTGTCTGGCGGGCAATTTACGTTAAAGGACAAGAGAGACAGAGAGAGAGAGGGAGAGAGACGCGCCGTCAAATATGTTAAATAACAAACTATTTTGCATTTTTATTTTTATCTAACTCTTGTCTCGCTGTGTCTCTCGCACTTTCTCTCAAGTTTTCTTTGTATTCGTATCAATGGCCAAGCGCCGGGAATTAGGCAAATGTGAATGCGAATGTGAATGTGAATGCGGCTGTGTGAATGTGGCTCAGTCGAGCGTTTCGAATTCCTTAACGCAAATTTGTGCGGCTGGCAGCTGCCCCCATCCCCATCCCCCCTAACCCCTTTTACCCCCCTTTTGCCCGCTGCTTGTTTTGCGTTTTTGTTTGCACAGCCATGTCAATTTAAATCTATGTCAAAACACACGGCTTAGTTGAGGTTTATTTATGTCGGTCCAACTCCCAACTCCAACTGTCTTCGTCTCCTTCTCTCTCTCTCTCTCTTCCTCTCTCTCTTTCTGTTTCTCTCCCCAACACTTTTGTGGGCTGCCATGGCAATCTGACTCTGCCTCTTTCATCTCCTCTCTTCCCATTTCGTTTTTTAACCGAATTCAATAAAAATGCAAACGCTTTTTATTTGCCTTTGCCGACATCACGTAAATGGATCTTTTGCACTATCTGAATAATATTCGATTTCCACAAATTTGTAAAATTGGTTTGGCAAACGTTTTAAGTGCGTTACCTCAGGCCCTCGGATGAAATTCTAATTTAGCACTCAACGCTCTTTTTTTGGTATTTATTTGATTAAACTCAACTGTGAACTGGCTAAAGATTGAATATTCTTCAAATCTATATTCTGGATCGAAGATATATGAAATAATTCAGATTTCATAGTTTATTTTCTATATATATGCTGATGGGTTCCTAAGTCAAATATTAACAAAAATGCGAACCAAGGTGGACTTCTTTATATAAAAAACTGATTGATAGTTCCTCTTCAAAGTATACAAAATATTGTTAAGATAATGTTTAGCAATTTCATAAAAAAAAAACGTTTTTTTTAATTTTCTAAAATAATTCTGAGCTTGAATAAACCTCTAAGAAATTTATAATAATTAATTAAATAATTAAAGTATAATTGAACATTTTCTTAAATATTTAAAAATAACTGAAAAATCTATTTCCTATGAAAGTTATACAAAAGTTATATAAATATATTGTAAAACTTTATTTTAAAGTTCAAGATCAAGATTTTTAATAAAAAACATTTATAAAAAGTTACTTTCTATGCAAGTTAAAGCAAATATTATCTAAATAGTAAAATTATTAATTAAATTTAAAAAAAATATATATAATATAAAATAATTTATACACTTCACAAATTTTGTCTTAAAGGTTTTTTTGAGTTTTCTCAAACGTGTTCGGGTTACGTTAGGCTATTTTCTCAGAAAGTCTAAACAAATATATTATTATGATATTTTAGAGTTTTTCTGCATTTGCTATAAGAAACCTAAAGAAAAAGCTATTGACTATTAAAATTAATGCAAAATATGCTAAAGTTATTAAAGAGCTCTTTTTTAAATTTCTAAAAGATAATTGAAAGTGTTATTTAATTATACAAAAAACAAAGAGAAGAGATTTTAGAGTTAATTTTCATATATTTTAGATAGATAAGATATGATTGTTTGACTTTCCTAAAAGAAGCCTGTGCAAAAAGATAGTTCTTATAGAACTTGTAAAAAATATAATTAATAATATTAGACATATTTTTTGGTAATTTTAACATGAGAATAGGTTTCTCTTAGAGAATATTAAACAAGAGAATTTTGTTTTTAATGCAAAAACCACATTTTTAATCTTGTGGAGCCCAGCAGCCAGCACTATGATCAGCAGTTGAATTTACTCGCACATACAGACATATAGTTGGCGAATATGAACTGAATGTTATAAATATCCATAACTGAATATTATATGTAAACTGAAAAATAATATATATATATATTATATATATATACAGTATATATACATTTACAACTATCCAACTAGACACTCGTGTAACTCATGGCAATCCAACACATTCTGTGGCCAAACTATTATGCGCTCGTGGGCAGGGCATAAAACTGTTTTGATGGATGTGCCACACAATCACAAATTGTTTAGTTTTTCGGCTTTTTGGGCTCTGCCCTGAAAATGTCCAACTGCATTCATATGATTAACATCAATCAGGGCGGTTGCCCAAGGGGGCGTGGTCGCTGTGGCCCGCACTCTTCCGCTCGTAATTAAAAATCAATCAGCGTGTGACATAAAGCTTAATGCTGAACAGCAGCAGCAACAGCAACAGCAACAGCAACAGCAACAGCAGCAGATAGTCCGATAGACTTGTACTACTTGTCCCACCGACCGCTAGATGGCGTTCCACTGCAATTGAACTTTGTTGCGCGGCGAACGAAGTTGGATTAAGTGCGGTTTGAGGAGTTCAATGAAGGGGAATTTCATATAACTGACAAATATTTGATTGGAATTGATTGTTATTATTTAGCTTATGAAAAGATTGAGGGCTTAAGTTGAGTTAGCTAATGTTTCTATCAAGTGACATTAAGACATTAGAGAAGTTAATCAGTATTAAATTGTTTTTTTTTTTTTGTTTTTTTTTTGGAGTGAATAGTTTTGGTAATTAGACGATTCGGCTTAAGTAAAGTTTGAGTCAAATATTAAGATATTAATTTATGATAGAAACTTCTATAATAACTACTAACTATTAGGCATAGGCATAGATGTATGGCCACTCGCTAAGAGTTAACTGGACTTTGTCTAACTATTTGTTTTTTAGATATTTTGACTCATATAAAAAAATATTTTTTTTTAATCAATTCTGAAAATTTCAAACTGATTTTTAATTTTTTATAGCATACTTTTGAGAGTTACGTAGAGAATTGCAGAGACTTACAGAGTGGGTGAAAGAGAGAATTACAAATATTTTACATTATTATTTTTGTTTATTATAATTAATTTTTAAAGTTTTAATTAAAATTTTGATATTTGTTCAATTTTTACATGATTTATATAAAAAATAACAGAGAAATACTTTAGAGGGAGAGTGAAGTAAAGACAACTAGAGAGAGCTGCAGAAAAGTAAGTTTTCCAATTGCCAAACCAACTAAAATCTAACAGAGACTTCATAAATTCTTTGACTTTCGGCAACAATATGAAATATTTACCAATTACAAGCCCTAAGGCTTGCAATTTAGAAATTGGCCAAAAGCCGAAATGCCGTCTGACATTTTCAGAGTCCCACTGCTCAATCAAAACTGTTTCTAAGCCTTTGATTAACGCCCACTACACACATCAAAGCTCGAGTTTGACAGACAGCACCCAAAGGCCCGACAGCCTCTGGCTGGTATTTATTTGTTTATGAAATGTTAATTAGCTGCAATAAACCAGACCAGACCAGACCAGACGTAGCCAAGAATCAAAATACTTTACACAACCAGCTCAAGACAATGGTATTTCAGGTGTGGACGAGGTGAGGCGAGGCGAGGCAAGGCGGATGCAGATTTTTACCTAAAAATTATAATAGACACAAAACTCGGTTTATTATAATTTGCACGCTTGTCTGAGTTGTGGAGACCTTTTCGCTGTGACGCTCGGTGACAACGATTTAACCTTTATCAACTGATAAGGTTTTTCTACTTTATTCTATTTGCAGGAGGAGAAACCACAAAGAAAGGAAGAAGAAGACGAAGTAAGAATGTTGCAATCGGATGGCACTGACTACATAATACGCTTTCAGAGTCTAAAAATTGTTTAATTATTCTTGGTGCGAGTCTCCAGCAAGTTAACTGTCCAATTGTGGAGATCTAGCTTTAGTATTTCTTGGAATTTAGTATCTACAATAGTTGGAGTTTTTGGAAAAATCTTTATACTTTATAAAACGAGAGCTCAAAATTTCTAGTCTCTTGGCTTCCGTTCATACGGATAGATCGTTCTTCCGACAGACGGAAGGACAGACGAAAGGACAGACAGAAGGACAGACGGAAGGACAGACGAAATGACAGACGAAAGGACAGACGGAAGGACAGACGAAAGGACAGATGAAAGACTCCTTTCATTTCATGAACAAGTATAAAAAGAGTTTGCAAAAATCTATTTTTGAGGATATGTGAGTCAGAGAAGGAAATGTAAGAAAAACTATACAGAATAAATATATACACTAACGCAATGAAATTATTTTGAATAAAAACTTTTTATAATAAATCTAGTCTAATATAAAAATAAAATAAAATAAAATAATAAAAAAATATATATTCTTCAAATTTCTACTTCGTCTCTCTAAGCTTTTCAAACTTTTCTCAGCTTGACATACTTCGAATATTTAGTCAATTAAATTAATTTTCCTAAATCTAAACATATTATTATTTTTCTTTTTTTTTTTTCTTTGATTAGATAATTGCTTTAAACATATGAACTTAAGATCACATTTTAAGCTTGTTAACTTTACTTACTATATATGAAAACCCATCAAAATAGTTCAGTTAGCCATTTGATTTCAAAGGGTATTTTATGTTTGCGGCACATAAAAAATGTCAAACTTTTCTTGCGCTTTCTACTTTTTTATTTATTTTCTTTATTTATTTATTTCCTCATAGTTTGTCGCATTGTCCAGAGGCCAAAAAAGCATAAACAGATCAATAAAAGCAAAACAACAGTTATGGAGCTGGGTTGGCGACATAAACTACTGTCAAGAGCAAAGAACAAACCCAAAAACCCGAATCAACAACGACAGCAACAGCAACAGCAACAACAACAGCAATGAAGCAACTGTCGCAGTTCCCATGCAAATTTCAGTGGCGTCCCTTAGTAACCACCCCCACCCCCGCCCCGCTCTAACTGTCATTAGAACTGTAGTCCATGTCTATTTGTTTGCACAAATAATGTGTAAGCAGGCATATTTTTGTCAACGAGGCTAATTCCAGTCAGAGATTTACGTGACAATGGCTTCGGGCCTGGCTGAGAGCAGGAATTCTTTGGGAATGCCAACGGACGTTGGACCATAAGAAAAAGCCAAAAAAAAAGAAAGCACAACAAAAACAACAACAACAACAACATGTCATGCAGCTCAACACAAAAACAATTACAAAACAAGTTCCATCAAAGCGCTGCTGCGAGTGTGAGAGTGAGTGAGAGGGGTTGGTGGGGGCTGGTAGGCGCTGGTAGGGGGCGAGAGGGGCTTGGGTTGCATACTAAAGCTGAGGTTTGTCTTCGTCGTTTTGCGGCCAGTCAGTCAGGCCATAAAAAGCAAATACAACAGCAATGACAAGAGGTAGGCCGTGAAGAGACATCAGCTAAACTGGGTTAGGTGGCAAGGAGGAGGACAGGAGGGCAGGAGGTGCGAGGGCGGCTTGAGTAGTTGCAGAAGTGGAAGGTGCCGCTGCTGCTGGACAGGCACTCCTCCATTGTTAACGCTACATCTCTGTTGCGTTATTCTTGCTTCTTCTTCTGCTTGTTTTATTTTGTTTTCTTGTCGTGCTTCGCACCTATGCAGCATTTGCTTTGGCGTTGTCTCAACATGGTTTATTGTATTGCAAAATGAATGTGTGACACATATTCCAGTTAGCCAGTCTAGAACGCCGTTCCACTTGCGTTAAAGCCAACAGACAACAATCAGAGCGCTATCAACTGGGCAAATGTGTCAAATGTATTTTTTAAAATTTTTTATTATTTATTTTTTTTTTTTTATTAAATTTTTGCATCTTTTCAAATTTAGCATCAACACAATAAATTAAATAATGTCATATTTATATAAAAACTAATAAAACTCTCTTCAATATTTCTCAATGAGAAATTCATTCTAAATCTGAAACTGTAAATTTTGGAACATGCCAAAGGCAACTCAATACACTCGCATGCACTGACCAGCTCAATATAAGAGTACGCCTTGCTCTATTCATATATTTTTGTGCAGTCAGTCACATTAAGTACCGCAACTCTCCAGTTACTTGCCCCTCGGCTCTCCACTCAATGTGTTCGCCTGTCGCAGCCGTCGCTTGTTTATTGGCTGACAAGTGCTGTGCGTCCGGCTACTATTGCGGAAATGAGCAAATGACTAATGACTGACCAAGAGTCAAACGCCCAGTAGACGACGACAGCCGTCATCTCTCTTTCCCACTTACCCCTGCCATAGTGGCGTGTGTGTGTGTGTGTGTGCATGTGTGCGTGTGTGCATTGCGCTTCAATTAAAGAAACGCAGGAAATTGAACTTTTAGCGGGACAGGCAAGGGGCGATAAGGGGACAGCATCAATCGTTACGTTAAGTTACGTTACGTTACCTACTTGTCTCTCTGTCTGGCTGCTGTTTGGTGGTTTGCTTTGTGCTTAAAGCGAGACGCGTGTATCCGTATCCAGTTGTTGCATATAGTACAAGTATTTAAGTATGCGCTGCTGTTACAGTTTGAAGAGCACTTCACTTTAGCACTTTACACTTGCACATAAGCACACACACACGCACACACAGTCACTCACTCACACTCACACACACACTCACACACTCATACTCAGACAATAAACAATAATCACGCTGTGTGCCTTGAAATATCTTATGCGATTTCTTTGTACACCGTTAGAACTGTAACGCCATATTCACGCATTCACGTTCACCGCATGCCGACAAAAATACGACGCGCGCGCGTCTACGTTAAACGTCTACGTCAAACGTCTCCGACTTGCCGCAGCTGCTGCAGCTGCTGTCGCGCCAAATAACAAACGTGTACTGACACATCCGCACAACATTATGCGCATTTTATGGCCGACGACCTTCGCCATGGACTTCGTGCACATTTTTAGTACAGCCACGAAGTTGACGCGACGACAACACCAATCCGAACGGCATACAATCAAAAAAACATTGTCCTAGGCGCAACAGACGAACATGAAACGTGCCAAAAATGCAATGAGCCGCATTTAATGTGAGAGCGCCGAAGAGAGCGCGTGCCAAAGAGTGTGAGAGCATGCGCACTACATAACTGTTAAATATTATGAGCTGGCAATGCCCTGGCCGCTCAGCTGCTCAAATTCAAAAAGCCGGACACTGATTTGACGACGCTTTTGACAATGAAGATGAATGAATGCGAAATGTGTGTGGGCTGAGTTGTGGGGAGGGGGAGGGGGAGGGGGAGGGGGTCGAATGAGGCTAGTTGATTGAAGTGGAGTGGAGTGGGAGTGGGAGTGGGCGTGTTGTTATGTGCCCTTTGACCGCAGGTACCGGCCGACAGCTAATAAACTCGAAAACCCAAAATGTTCGTCGAATTTATTGTAAAACATTTCTAGCCCTCGGGCACTAAGACTGACAAATGGCCACGCACCCAGGCAATTTGCAAGTCCCACCCCCCACCTGCTGCTAACCTATAAAGTTTACGCCCGCCTCCCTTTCTGGTCATTGCATGTTTTATGCTGCTTGGTTTTTAATATACAATATTAGCCGGTAGTGATGTTTCAATTAATTTTTAAGGTAGTTCGAAGAAGCAGCAGATGATGATGAAGAAGAAGTAGAAGAAGGAGCAGTGGGAGGAGGAGGAGCAGCAGCAGCTCAGTAAGAACAACTTCTAACCGCATGCTAAGATATGATGGCAGCACCCAAACCAACAGACAAATAAATGGCTTACTGCAAAGGGTAAATTTTTCATCGCATTTCAGGGCTGAGCTTAAGAAATTGCTATGGATTGGATGGAGTTGAGGTGGAAATTGCGGTTAGCTGCATTGGTCAAGCGAATGAATTTAAGGACTTTAAGCGATTTATTGCGAAACTCAAATGAGATAGAAAAATATGTAGATGTTTGGTTGGGAATTTGGGACTGAAGATGCAGAGTGAAGATAGATAGAGTGAAGAGATATCCAGATATGTAGCTAGAAAGGGTATTACGAACTCTGAAACTCTTATAGATGTTTGTTTTTGAATTTGGTTAAAACTTTGATATGGCTAAGATGAAGAATGAAGATAGAGATAGAGCTAGATATATAGTTAGAAAGGATATTATGAACTCTGAAACTCTTATAGATATTTGTTTGGGAATTTGGGACTGAAGATGAGGAGTGAAGACAGAGGTAGAGGTAGATATATATTTACCAAGCTATAGCTAGAATGGGTATTACGAACTTAAACACTCCAATGAAAGGCTGAGATACAGCTAAGATGATAACCAAAGCTAAATTTAGTTATATAAATAGCTAGAAAGGGTATTAAGAAGTCTATACAAAAAACTTTTTGAAATAAGCAGGAAAGTTCTGAAACATGAAAGTTTTAGAAAAGTAAGAAACATGCTTATTTTGTTGGTTTAAAGAAATAGAGTTTATGTTAGGTATGTCTAAGTGTACCCCTAATAATCTTTTAAGTAATAATAATAATGATATTTCTATCTAAAATTAGTTACATATGACTTTTCGAACTCAGCTAGGCATTTGAGTTTCAAGTGAGTCACAAGAATCTACTTTCGTAACCCACAGTCTAAAACCACAGTCTAGTCTACATATGTACATATGTAGCTAAAGGCTAACTTACAAAGCTACTCATCTCAACTATATACTACTCCAATAAGTGTTCCATATAAATAAAAACTAAATAAAATAAAAAATAAATAAAATACTGCTCCAATATCAGTTACCAAGTTTAACTCAGAATAACTTTCTTGTCTTTCAGGAAATAAGATATTATTGCTTACCTTCAAGGGGATGATACTCCTACTCCACTACTCCACTTATAAGAAATGATTTGCCTAGTGTTCGTATTGGCAACATTTGAATACTTTTTAAGGCTACCAATAAGTATGTTCCAAAATTTCAAGTCTCTAGCTTTCATAGCGGCGAAAAAGTTTGTGTTCATAGGGCTAATCGGCAGTATGTATTGTCCGTCTGCATAATATAAATTTATAGATATTGTCCGTCTATCCATCCATCCAATAAGCAAGTAGTAAAGAGATTGTGAAAAGTATATTGATCTTGTCTTACTGTCCGTCTGTCATAAGCATAATCAGCCAGACGTACAATATCCATACATAATATACAGACGGACAATCTAAATATTTACATTATATATAATATATTATATTATATATTATATTTTATTTAATTTTATTGGAAAGATTAATATTTTAATTGAAACAGTTCATATTTCGCCCAGCCTTCAATAAAAAGAATTAAAAGAATTTCAGTGAGCAGGTAACACTCTAAAATACATTCAAAAAGACATGTTTTAGTGAAACAAACGAACATTTCCATTGCCAAATCCTTTACATAAACTTATCTTATCTTATTTAAATTAAAGTATAACTAAGCCAAACCAGTTGCTAAAATGTATTTTCCAACAATATAATTAACTACAGTTAATATATAGTTAACATATATATACAAGTATAATCATAAACTCCATCTCTTTACTCAATCGTTCAAGCTAGCCAAGCTTAGCACAATTTATTTAAATTCCATAAAACTATCAAGTTTATATACCCATTTCATAGTCCATAAATGCCTTGAGCTTATAAATCGCAGTGCTTTTGCTTAGTCGAGCATATTTCTTCAACTCTATATATATATAGGAATACCGTTATGTGCGATAGTCTTAAGAGCTAATCCCCGGCGGACTGAACATTTGCAAATTTTGCAATTTTCAGTCAATTGTGTGTCCAGCTGCCAAGCTGAGCGCCCCGTGTGGAAGACAATTTAAAACTCTTACACCATGCCCATCCCTCTCTCTCTCCCACTCTCTCTCACTCTCTCTTTCTGTTTGGCATGTTCTACCTACGTCGCAGTCGTAGTCGTAGCAGTTCCCCCTCAGCTTGTTGTGGTTTAATGGATTTGCAGTTTGCAGTTTCTTAACAATTCGATGTTATTTTCGCTCTTTCACTTCCTTTTCGCGCTTTGCCCTTTTCGTGTTCAGTTTTTTCTCTCTTTCTCTCTCTCTCCCCCTAACACTCTCTACTATATTTTTTTTTCTTTTTGGTAATTGCTTCCCATTGTTGTGCTTCGATTGCAAAGTTGCGCCCGGCTCCCAGGACTAGCTGGGCGAAAACCCCAAAGGATTCGCAGCATTGCAAATTGTGGTGCATTGTGCAGCCAGCTAAACATTTAATGTGCATACTTGAAGGACCAAATCGAAAGAAGATTAAAGCATTGCCATATAGAGCATATATATGTATATACAGATGTGTGTTCACAAAAATAGTAGTGCGAATAAAAAGCTTAACAAAATTCTGTGATAAACATAATATTTTGAAATTAATAATCAAAGTTCCAGTCTGCAGTTCTTAAAGCTATCGAGCTATAACTAAAAAGCTAAGAAAACATGTGCAAATTTAATAACACAAAAGAACTGGGAATAGAAATAGAAAAAAAAATTATTGTGTTCTCATGTCTAAGGTATATAGATATATCGATATAGGGTATATAGATAACTTCTGGTTATTAAAGTCTTTGAGGTATATCTAAAAAGCAGAACACAAATTAAAAATGTGCTGCATAATAAGAATAAGAATTTACTATATATTTGCTATTTATTGATTGTAGCTGTTGTAGATTTCGATGAACTCGTGCGGATGAGTAGATGAACAGAGAGACGGACAAGGCGAGGAGATATAATTTTCAATTATTCGTAAGGAACATCAGAGCAAACTCTGCGTCAGTCTCAGCCTCTGCCTCAGTCTCAGCTTCATGAGTGTGAGAGCAAGCGCACATAACTGTTAAATATTATGAGTCACAGCTTCAGTCTAAGGCTCTGACTCTGCCTCAGCCTCTGCCTCAGCCTCAGCCTCAGCCTCAGCCTCAGCCTCAGCCTCAGCCTCAGCCTCAGCCTCAGCCTCAGCCTCAGCCTCAGCTTTGGTTTCGGCTTTTGGCTCAGCTTTTGCAGCTTCTCAGCCTCTGCTCAGCTCAGCTTCGGTCTCAGCTTTTGTCTCAGCTTCAGTCTCAGTCTCTGCCTCTGCCTCAGCCTCTGCCTCAGTCTTAGTCTCAGCTTTAGTCTGTCTCAGCTTTTGTCTCAGTCTCAGCCTCTGCCTCAGCCTCAGTCTCAGCTTCGGTCTCAGTCTTAGTCTCTGCTTCTGCCTCAGTCTTAGTATCAGCTTCGGTCTCAGCTTTTGTCTCAGTCTCAGCCTCTGCCTCAGCTTCAGTCTCAGCTTTTGTCTCAGTCTCAGCCTCTGCCTCTGCTTAAACCTCAGTCTAAGTCTTAGTCTCAGCTTCAGTCTCAGCCTCTGCCTCAGCCTCAGCTTCAGTTTTAGCCTCTGCCTCAGCGTCAGTCTCAGCTTCGGTCTCAGGTTTTGTCTCAGTCGCAGCCTCAGCCTCTGCTTCTGCCTCTGCCTCAGCCTCAGTCTCAGCTTCGGTCTCAGTCTTAGTCTCTGCTTCTGCCTCAGTCTTAGTCTCAGCTTTAGTCTCAGCTTCAGTCTCAACCTCTGCCTCAGCCTCAGTCTCAGCTTCGGTCTCAGCTTTTGTCTCAGTCTCAGCCTCTGCCTCAGCCTCAGTTTTAGTCTCAGTTTTAGTCTCAACGCCAGTCTCAGCTTCAGCCTCTGCCTCTGCCTCTGCCTCAGCTTTGGTCTCAGCTTTTGTCTCAGCTTCAGTCTCAGCTTCAGCCTCTGCCTCTGCCTCTGCCTCTGCCTCAGCCACAGTCTCAGCTTTTGTCTCAGCTTCAGTCTCAGCCTCTGCTTCTGCCTCTGCCTCAGCCACAGTCTCAGCCTCTGCCTCAACCTCAGTTTCAGCTTCGGTTTCAGCTTTTGTCTGAGTCTCAACTTCAGTCTCAGCCTCTGCCTCTGCCTCTGCCTCTGCCTCTGCCTCAGCCTCTGCCTCAGTCTTAGTCTCAGCTTTAGTCTGTCTCAGCTTTTGTCTCAGCTTCAGCCTCTGCCTCAGCCTCAGCTTCAGCCTCTGCCTCAGCCTCAGTCTCAGCCTCTGCCTCAGCCTCAGTCTCAGCTTCGGTCTCAGCTTTTATCTCAGTTTCAGTCTCAGTCTCTGCCTCTGCCTCTGCCTCAGTCTTAGTCTCAGCTTTAGTCTCAGCAACAGTCTCAGGCTCTGCCTCTGCCCAGCCTCTGCCTCAGCTTCGGTCTCAGCTTTTGTCTCAGTCTCAGCCTCTGCCTCAGCCTCAGTTTTAGTCTCAGTTTTAGTCTCAACGCCAGTCTCAGCTTCAGCCTCTGCCTCTGCCTCTGGCTCAGCTTTGGTCTCAGCTTTTGTCTCAGCTTCAGTCTCAGCCTCTGCTTCTGCCTCTGCCTCAGCCACAGTCTCAGCCTCTGCCTCAGCCTCTGCCTCAGCCTCAGTGTCAGCTTCGGTTTCAGCTTTTGTCTCAGTCTCAACTTCAGTCTCAGCCCCTGCCTCTGCCTCTGCCTCTGCCTCTGCCTCAGTCTCTGCCTCTGCCTAAGCCTCAGTCTCAGTTTCAGTCTCAGTTTTAGTCTCAACGTCAGTCTCAGCCTCAGTCTCATTCTCTATCTCATTCTCATCCTTATCCTCAATCTCAGTTCAGTCAGCATCAGATTTCATTCAATAGATTCAATCAATAAATCTGTAATTATCTAAATCAAAATTTATATCTCTGATATTTATCTCAAATATTTATATCGCTCTGATTTGAGCTACTCGAATTGGCGATTTATCGCATTTCATTTATTTATTTATTTGTTTCGTTACACAATATGCTCGTTTTTTTCTGTTTTCGCTTTGATTGGGCTATCGAAATCACAGTGTTGCACAAATGAACTCCCCGAGCAGCACGTATCTAATTTCATTTCTCACTACATGAGTGCCACATAAAAAACTAATTCAAAGCGCTCAATATAATTTATATCGTGCGCTGGCTATCTCTGGCAGGGCCTTTGGGCCGCTCAATCGCACACGGCCACACGCACAATCGGGCCAAAAAGGCGAAAGAAATTTTTGTAATTTTTATGACCCCAAAAGACACATCAATTCGGCCCCCAAACGTGGCTCGCGGGGCATCGGGGGGGCGAGGCGGTGGCCTTTCTGCAACAACAAACATATTTAAAGATGTAAGCGCAATAAAATAAAATAATAAAAATACACAACTTTTGTCCAGCCCACTCCAAGGAACTTGTTTGTTTGTTTTGTTCGGCTATAGGGGTAGTTTGGGCGGATTTGGGGTTGGGGTTGGGGTTGGGGTTTGTCTGGGGCTGGACTATAAACTGTTCCAAGTTATCTAAAGTGTTAAATCACCTGATGCCGTCAGCATGAAATTTACGCACATAAATCTTTTAGAACGAGCCCAAAGCTAGGGCCGAGTCCGAGTCCGAGACCGAGAATGAGCCCAAAATAATATAAACCAAAACATAAGCAGGGCCCAAACTCGAACGAGGGTGGTGAGAGCAGTTGAGGCAGGCATTGAATGTGGGAAAAGATGAAAGCGAAAGTTAAAAAAAAGACATATTTAATAGAAACAAGTAAGAAAACTCTAGTCGGGGGTACCCGACTAGGAGATCCCCTGAACCCCGTCCGATATGCGTTTTTGAATATATTCCGTATCTTGTATACATTACAAACTTATACAAATTTTAATTAAATTGCGAATCTTGCACTTTCACAATCAAATAGCATGTTTTTATTTTTAAAGAATTTAATATAATTTTTAAAGAGTAATAATAATTTAATAAAAAAAAAAATAAAAAAAATAAAATATTAAGAAAATACGACATAAAAATATTTGACACCGGCTGGGTTTGAGCCCAGACCTGCAAGGCACGACGTGCCCCGCTTCTATCAACACCGCCACTGCACTGCTTAGACAAGCAGTAGCAAATTTGAGCTAAAGGCAGTTTAGAATTATAACAAAATTCACGCAGTCAGCTGTTATTGTTGTGATTCTTAGAACAGACAAGAATGCTCACATTCGAATGTCTCAATGTATGTGTGCACATGTATAGAAAAAATGAAAACAGGGGTGGGTTTCTGGTCACATGTTGCAATTGACAAAACGTTTTGTTTAATTACTTCTGTGATACTTAATGGATTTCAATGAAATTTTCAGCATATGATCTACATATTATATTGAATATCTTGCAGTTGTATAAAATTGCAAACTCATTCACATATTGGCTATATTTGCAACTAACCTTCAATTTGAAAATTTTTGAAAAATTTTGAACCAATATCCAAAATCTAACAAAAACCGAAATTGTATAAAATATAAATGAAACTAAATGCAAAATTTGGAGACTCTAGCTCTAAAGATGTAAGAGATATAATTTATTTACTTCAGTTCGATAAGGTTTTTAATCGATAACAAAAGAACGGGAATAGTTATCGATTTTCTAAAACAAACTCGATATGCGCGTGATATACAGGGACTTCCAAAAAAAATTTCAAGTCTCTAGCTCTTATAGGTTCTGAAATCGACGCGTTCACACATACGGACGGACGGACAGACGGACAGACGGACAGACGGACATGGCTATATCGACTCAGCTCGTCGTCCTGATCAAGAATATATATACTTTATGGGGTCTGCCACGCCCTCTTCTGCCTGTTACATACATTTGACAGCTTAACAAACCCATTTCCCTGATTTCCCATTTTCAATGGGCTCAGGGTATAAAAAAAAATATATTATTATTATATTATATATACAATATATATATATATTTTTTTTTTAATATAATTTAATATTTTAAAATTTAATATATAAAAAATATTATATAATATAAGCTATATAATCTCTTTTTAATTCTTTCGAGCAACCCTCGCACTTGCAGTTGCTTAAAAAGGTTGCCAAAGAGCCCGTTGACAGTGCCAAGGCTCATACTCCAGATTTATAATCCGCCTCCGCCTCCGCCCCCCATCCGTCCCCCATAGAGGCGCCCTGGTTCATCGATCGTTTTGAGAAAAGGTTACGTGCGTGTTCGTAGATGTTTGCTCTTAAATGAAGGGGGGATGGGCAGAGGGAGATGGGGGTGGCGGTGGGGGCGTGGTCTACCTGCTGGGAGTTGCGTGTATATTTTATAGGTTTATAAAAAGGCGCCTTCAGCAGGTGGCTGATGCGCTGCCTCACAACTGTCTGGCAACAACTGTTTCCTATCATATGCCCATTGATTGATGAGAGGATGGGATGGTGGGGGGGTTTGACAGGGTGGGTGGTTGGGTGGGTGGTGCCACAGCAGGAAGCTGTTCAAATAGTTGGCAATTGGTTGCGTTTCAGCAAACTCAGCCCGATTGCTATTGCCTGAGCTCTTTCGCTACGCTTTCGTTTCACTTTGGCTTTCCTTTTTATTTCCTCATTGAACTTCTACTGCTAACTTGGCCGAAAGCAGCACCTGGCCAAGGAGTTTTGCAGCTGCAGAAAGAAAAAACGTATTGGGTATTAGCAGCTGGATCAGCAAAAGCTGCGGCGGCAAACTGTTGGAATCAACGGCAGCTGCAGTAAAACAGCTGCATAAAAGTGGCCAAGAGAGAGAGAGAGGAGGGGGGAGGGGACGACGCACAGACACGCTGGGCGTGGCAAGCGTTTAATGTAATGAAAACGGCAACAGCCAGCGACAATAAAAAACAACATTCGATGTGGGGCAAAATGAGCGCGAAACGCGAATGGGAGAAGTGAAAAAAAGAGCGTTTAGCAGTCAGGCCAAGCTAAGGTTAGGGGTGAGGGGTGAGGGGTGAGCTGGGGGTCGAAGCCAGGAGTTGAGCGTTTATGGGCAAAAACTTTGTTTGGTCACAAAACGGTTTTGAGAGCTCAACAATCAAGTCAAAGCACAGCAAAAACAACAAAGACAAAACTTTGGATGGCGGGGGTGGGCGGGGCGAGGGTAGCTAATGATATGATGTGTGTGCTCATCATGCATTAACTTTTAGCTGTATTATTAACCCCAGCCAAATCTCTTACAATTCGCAACATAACACAAAGGGAGAGAGAGAGAGGCAGAGAGAGAAAGAGAGAGAGAGAGAGAGAGCTTATAGAAAGTGTGTGTTAATATTTGAGAGGTTAATAAAACAAGTTGCTAAGAGGTGAAGGGAGAAGGAGATGGGGGAGAGAGAAAAAAAAAAGAGAGAGAGAGAGTAGAAATATAATTGTCGATATTGTAGAAAAAAAGAGACATAGAGACGAAAGGAGAGCTAGATTGGGTGAGAGAAAATAGATTTAAAGAGAAATAGGATAAGAATGAGAGAAGATGAAAACAGAGACAGACAGACAGAGGGTATGACAAGTGGAAAGAGAGAGAGAGATAGATGAAGAGACTGATATAGAAAAGTGAAGAGGAAGAGGAAGAAAGATAGAAAGAGAAAAATAATGAGAGAGAATGAAAGAGAACAAATTCAAGTGCTATTGACAGACCGAAAGCGATAATGGAAGAGAGACAGAGATCTCTCTGCCAAACACAGGGGCAAAGAGAGAAATCTAGAAAGAGAATAAGACACACAAATGTATACATACAGAGAGAGCGAGAGAAAGAGAGAGAGAGAAAGAGAGAGAGAGAGAGAGAGAGAGAGAGAAAGAGACAGACGAAGAGAGAGAAAGAGCTAGAGAGGGAAATAAAGAGAGAGAGAGATAGAGAGAAAGGAAAGTCTAAAAGGTGCAGAGAAAAAGAGCGGAGGACAGAGAGAGAGAGAGAGAGAGAGAGAGAGAGAGAGAGAGAAAGAGAAAGAGAGAGAGAGAAAGCGAGAGAGTGAAAGTGAGAGAGAGAGCAAGAGAGAGAGAAAGAGCTAGAGAGAGAAATAAAGAGAGGGAAGGAGAGAGGGGAGAGAGAGGGAGAGAGAGAGGGTGAGAGAGACAGAAAGGAAAGTCTAATAGGTGCTGAGAAAAAGAGAGGAAGACAGAGAGAGATAGAGATGATTCTAAAAATGATAGACAGAGAGATGGAGAGGGATAGACAGCGAGGGACAGAAAGAGAGATAAAATATATATATTCATATATAGAGAGCGAGATTTATATATATAGACCTAGAAAAAGACAGAGTCCCTAAAATAATAGCATTTATGTTCAAAAATATATATATTGTACGTATATGTATATATTTTTCCCGGTTTGCACTTTTATCAAAAAACGCTACACCCGCAACTCTATTCCACATTTCAAGTAACAAAAATAAATTTTAGGAATTTGATTAGAAAGATAAAACAAACTTTTGAAATATTTATGTGGATTTACAGGTCTCAAAGCAATTATACAATATATATATATATTTTTTTATATATTTCAAAAAAAGCATAAATTTAAATATTTTATAAATATTTTTTTATTTATTAAATATAACAAATAATAACAAATATTTGTTCATTATTCATTAAAAAAAATACAAAATTATAATTAAAATTAAGAATCAAATTCAAAAACTTACCAAGAAAGTCTTTTCTTTCATCAGTTCTGTTTTCCACAGTAAAAGATTTTGCTAAAATGTAAAAAAAAAGTGGTTTACTATTCTGTTCATAAAAATAGTAGTGCAGCTGAAATGTTTGACATGTTTAACAAAAATTTGTGATAAGCCATTTTTTTATACTCGTTTCAAATTGCTTTCAAAATATAATGTTTATCACTAAATATTGCTGTGCAACGTTTCAGTTGCACTACTATTTTTATGAACACAGCTGTAAATATCTTTTGTATTTTTCATATATTTGAAGTTTCGAGCTTGAGCTTATAGTACATATTATATATTGATGTTAAGGTGGCCAAGTTTGATAGATCTTTGTGTTTTTCTATTTTCCTTTTTTGGGCTGAGCTGCGCTGGGCTGGGCTGAGCTGGGCATAAAGCAAAGCTTTGGACAAAGCCTACAGTAGATGTCGAAAGATTGTTTTTGGCCCAGTTTGTTTTTTGGGCTATCTGGTTCGGAATGTTACCCCAGAGAGTTGCTAAAACAAAAAGGCAACAGCAAAGAGAGAGAAAAAGGCAAGTAGCGAAGTGGCCTTGCTAACAAGTTTTGCAGTGTTAATGCACCTGCAGCACGCCCACAGCTCGCCTGCCCACCTGCCCAACTGCCCAACTGCCCAACTGCCCAGCTGCCCACCTGCCTCCAGCTGCAGCTGGAAGGGCAATAATGAAAACTACTTCAACATGCAATAAAGCAAAGTGCCAGGATTTTGAGCACAGCAAAAGCGAATAATAATGAATTAATTGATTACAGGTAAATGGCGCAGAGTTACCGTTAGCGTGGGTAGAGTGGCTGGGGGCGCAGGGGGCACAGGTAAGCTACTGCCACAAATAACAAAAACAAACTAAAGAACAGGCCACATCAAGTGCATAAGCTGCTCTAAGCGTATCACAAGCCCCAACTGAAACATGTTTAAATAGAAATCTATTTGCCACACAGCAAAACCCAAAATGGAAATGGCAAATAGAAATCGAAATGGAAATAGAAATAGAAATAGAAATAGAAATAGAAATTGTAGCAAAATTGGCATTGGCAACTGCCAATAGAAGAGACAGGCTAATTAAAATTTAATTGCACAGCTAAACGTAAATTTACAACAAACAAACAACAGCGAAACAACCAACGCGGCGCCAAAAGGTACCACAACACGGCCCATTTGCATCTACAAATATATATATTTTTAAATATATATATATATATATATATATATATATATATATATATTTTAACATATAACTATATATAAACATATAACTAACGATTCTACAAAGGGCCTGAAAACAAGTGGAAGAACATAGAGAGAGAGAGAGAGAGAGAGAGAATTAAGACGAAGAATAGATGCTCTCAATTTTATATTTAATATAAATAAAATAAGCAGAAATAAAGCCAACATAAAAAAATAAATAAATAAAAATATAAATTTCTATTTTATATTTTAAAATTTTAAAAAAATATATATTAATTAGATTGAATCTAAAAAAAAATAGTATTCAAGCATTGAGCATATTTAAAAATAAATATTTTATTAATATTAAATATGATATTTTATATATAAATCATTTTTTAAAGCAATACTTAAATATTAATTTGTAAAATATTTTTTCCTATATTTAATATTTACTAATACTTAATCTTTAATAATTCATACATAAATTTATTTATTTAATTTTATTATTTTTTTTTTTTGGAAGAATGGTATGAAAATTCAAATAAATAAAACAATCAAATAATTGTTCAATTAAGCTTCAAATAAAAATTAATCATGACAATATGCAAAATTAAATATATATTAAAAACTCAAGTTTTTTCAAATTAAATCCTTAAGGAAAATATTAAAAAATTATATATAATATAATAAAAATTAGTATTATTAATATATATTTTAAATATTTAAAAAAATATATATAGTAAAAATAATTTTTTTTATATATATATATTTTTTTTTATTATATTTTAAAATATTTTTCTTAAATATTTTATTCGCAAAAATTAGAATAAGTAAAAGTAATATTTGTAGAAAAAATTATATAAAATATTATTTTTTTTTTTAATAACAAACTGAATAGTAAAAATAATAAATAAAAAACACCTAATATTTTTATGCTATACAAAAAACATTTCGAGTTTAATAATAATAATTTTTTTAAAGAGAAAAAAAATTCAACAACAAATTTTTGTTGAGTTACAAAAACTAATTTTTTAACTTTTAATACAAAAAGTTAAAATCCTCATACTGCGTTATGGGATTTAACTCTAAATAAATTACGCATCAATGTGTTGTTAAAGTACTAAATCATGATGTATAGGCTCTACACTTAATAAATAAAAAAAAAAATACAAAATGTATTAAAGAAACTTTAAAACATAATTTTGTGTTTCTGTTTTAAAGTTTCTTTAATACATTTTGTATTTTTTTTTTATTTTATTTATTTATTTATTTATTATTATTTATTTAAGATACTTATTTATTAAAATTGATTTTAATAACAATATTGTATATACTGTACATATAAATTTTTAAAAAGTTACAGAATTTCTTATAATTTATTTATGATTATTATATTTACCATTGATAATATTTTTCACTTTTAAATAAATTAAAATTCCTCTCAAAACTCATGACCAGTTAGCAATACCCTCTCCACATAAAAAAGTAGAGTATCAGAAAAAGCCATCATTAAATGTTAAATTCAATTGCATTATGTAGTTAGTTGGCAAGTGGCATTTAGTGCGTGGCACTCCGCTAGACCCGCCCCCAAAGCACCCTGTACCATGTATAGCTAAACGTATCGCTCGCTGAGTGCAACAAATTTTCAAACATTTTCAAACATTTCCACAACATTCCCGTAGCAGCAGTTGTAGTTCATAGAGAATCGGCGCCAAAAACTATTCTTTACATAATTTATGCGAAATTTTGCACTAATTGCAATAGTTAATGCAGATTTGAAACCGCATTTGAATTTTGTTCATGCTCCATGCGCCTGTTGCCATAAACCACGAAATATCTCATTTACATACGAACCCATCCCGAAAACCAAAAAAAAAAACACATAAATAAATAGAAGGCTGACCAAAACAGCTGGAACAAACTCATGAAAGAATTGTGCAGCATGCCTAATAAATGTTGGTCATAAAAATTAAATAATTACGCATAAATAAATAAATAATTTCTTAAGCAAAAGTATTGCTAAATTACTTCGTTACATACTTTGTGACAAAATCTAAAGGCCTAAGGAGGAGTAGGGAAGTTAAGCACTCAAGCTCAAATACATAACTGCATTTCTTTGAGCATTTCTCAGAGCGCAAAAGTACACTCTTTAATAAAACTCTCAAACAGAATCCACATTTGGGCGCACAGAAGGCGTAAGGCGCCGATCATAAGTCAGACTCGAAATGAGCGCAAACGTTTGTCCGATTGAGACATTCTTGTTGGTGCGAGGGAGATGCCAGACATAGCGCCACTGCTAAAAGACTAAGTAATTCTCAGTCACATATGCATATGCGCCAATAACAGTTATTTATTTTTGTGTAGAGCAGTAAAATGAGAGCGCATGTGTAAAGGCAGCACGGTTGAGCAATACTGAGTCAACGCAATACTGAGCGGGCAAGCAGTTCAGCTAATGTGAGAGTGGAAATTATCTTTGAAATCTGCTCTCATTTATGTTTGTATTAGTGCAAATGCTATATATGTATGTGATTTTGTTTTCAAGCATTTGCACAGCTGATCAGTTAAAATTTCTGCAATTAATTTTTAATAGTTAACAAATACCTAGAATGCTACAACCATTCGTACAGTAATAAATCTCTATTTTTCGCATAATTTAATTTTTGACACCATAACAAATCTAACTGCTATATCATAGTTATTAAACAAATAAACCAAGTTGAGCAGCAGAACTATAATATTTAAAATACAATTAAAAGGAGACAAGTGCGCAATAGAAACAAATGTGCGTGCATACACATATACGAGTACAGTTATGGCTGTATATGTGTGTGTGAGTTGCATTAAGCAACGGCAGTAGCAGAGTTTTTCGAAGAGAGTGGGCATTGTTAGTGCTTTGATATTTGTGGACAGACTACAGCCTCAATTGAGCAATACTGAGTGAGTGAGCGGGAGGGGAAACTGCAATTCCGTTATTTAAGTTGTGCATTCTTTCTACATAAGAGACTGAACATTTTTAGTGCTTTTAACAGTGTGTGTGTCTGCAGAGCGAGCAATACTGAGTGAGTGAGCCGGAGGAGTAACTGTGATGCTTTTACTTTAGTTGCGCCTTCTGCTTATATAAAGTGTGAGCAGTGTGGACAAAGTGAGCGTGAGAATTACTTTTGTTGAGTGAGAGTTGAGTCTAAGCTGTTCTTGTCTGAGTGTTACATATTTAGTCTGACCGCGTCAGCCCTGCTGATCGGTTGTGTTTGCAGCAGGTGCAGAGAGTGTTCAAAGTGTAACAAATATTTTTTGAAATGTTCATTGCCGTAATAGTTTATAGAAAACTACGTGAAAAACTCCACCTCTTTACATAGTTGATGCGAAATTTGTTGCACTAATTGCAATAGTTAATGCAGATTTGAAACCGCATTTGAAATTTGTACGTGCCTGCTGCTGCCACAGACCACAAAATATCTCATTTACATACGAACCCATTCTCGGCAAATAAAAAATAAAAATTGCAAGCTGACCGAGACCAGCTGAAACACTCATGTGAATTGCATGAAGTGCGGCACGTGTAGCAAATGCATCTGTATACGGCCCCATTGACAACGCCATTGGCATCCCTATTTGCATCTGCTTGAGCGTTCTCCACCTCTCTCTCTTCGTCCCCTTGTTGGTCATGGCACGCGCAAACAGCAATTGATTTTATGGCGTATCTTGTTTTGCGTAAAGCTTTTTGACTCACTCTCTCTCTCTCGCTCGCTCCCTCTATTGGCACTTTATTAAACTACTCTGCACAGCATAGAAAAACTACAAAGCCAAAAGCAAAACATAATAGAAAAAATGTGAGTTTGGCATTGACGAAGTTGAAATACCCTAACTATGAGCATTTCTATATAGTTTTTGAAGAATGTTGTTAATTTGGCTTGAAGTTCGGTAATGTTTGCATTTTATCATTTTAATCATAATGAAATCATTTTAAAAAATTCACTGAATGATACCATTTAAAAATAAATAAGTTAAGAAAATATAAACAAATTAAGAAATTGATTAAAAATACAATTTTTAAATTTCATTATTTTTTTTTAAATATATTGTGTTGAAAATATACATAGTTATAGATCCTAAATAGACATTTACATTTATATAATATATTTCCGAAAAAACTTAATTTTATAAAGACTAAAATAATTAAACTATTTTATTTTAAAAATTTGTATGCTTTTTATTTAAAATATTTATTTTTTAACTTTTTTTTTCAAAATAAAATCAAAGCAATAAACGCAATAAAATAAACACTTATTCGCATCAAATAAAAATCTAAAATAAAATAAAATATGTAAAAAGTAAGTTTGATTTATGCATGCGACACTCATGTGAATCATGAATCATGAATATGATTCAGTTAAAGAGTTTTTTTTTTTATTGAATCAAAAGCAATATTGAAAACTCAAAAGTGTGTGCGACTAAAACAAATTTGTTTGTTATTTAAAACATTTGCAGCAAGTGAATTTGATAGTGCTTGCATACCCAGTGAAAATGTTGAGCTAGGGTATACTGATTTTAAGGCAAATGTGTGTAATATGAGCGAAGTAGAAGTGACTGAAACTATGTGAATTATATATATATATGGTATATGCATGTATATTATCTGATCTAATCATCTTCAGTCATCGCCTTGACTTCACAGGGTGACCCAATAAGAGCAGTAGCATTACAATTTGCAATATAATAAAAATTATTTGAAATATTATATTTTCTAAATTGATTTATTAAAGCTACATGCATGCCATTTTATATAATATTATCATACATTCTAATTTGTCGACTCATTACTTATGAAACTTTAACTTTTTCAGTTCTCTTTTTTCATTTCCTAAAAATATATCTTCAGGTTTTTAAGCCAATTTCTCACATTCAGCTGAGCACAGTACGAGCTTACAGAGTATCTGCTTGTCAGCACTTCGTCGACTTAAACTCTTTTGCTTCAGCAGAATACAGCGCAAACTACAGGGTATCTACACGCCGAGCACTCTCTGGAGCAAGCACAAGCTACAGCATCTCTCCAAGTCAGGCCTCCCACGACTTAAGCTCTCTGACTTCAGTAAAGCACAGCAGCAGTTACAGGATATCTGCACGTCATGCACTCTCTCAACTTCAGCTCGCTTACTCCAGCAGCTGCTGTAGGTCATTTGCTCGCCTCAGCTCTCTTACTGCAGCAGGCCACAGCTTGAGCTGCGGGGTATCTCCACGTCAGGCACTCCTTAATTTGTTTTTGCCTTGTTTTTTTGTAAATTATTCAAAAAGTTGCTGACACTTCCGATTTTGTTTTCAGCTTTTTTCTGTTTTTCTTTATGTGCTGCACAAAGCAGGCTCGACTGCAGCGCACCCCAAATGGCTGCCCAGCTTTAAATCGTGTGGGCGTGGCCACGCCCACGCACAAACACACACACGCGCGTTGTCCGCTTGGCTTGATTAGATTGTCACCCAGCTGACGGATGTGTGTGTGTCTGCAAGTTTGGTGTTGGCATTTGGCAAATGCAATCAAGATCAGTCTGCCCAGCGAAAGAGGGGGCGTGGCAGTTGGAGTGGGCTGACCCTCTCCCCACTGTCCCCTCACTCGCTTTGGGGTTTTTGAACTGCAGTTTTTGGGGTTCGGTTACGGTTTTGGGTTTTTGGCACGCCTCGCGATGCAGCGACAAAATTGAAACTGCCGTCACGCCCCCGCCCTACACAGCCGCCCCCTTTTCGAGGGCACAGTCCATACTGCCCTGTCGCCCACCCCCCTCCCCCCTCAAATAAATTCAACGATTTGCTGGTGCGTAAATCTGCAACCAAAGCAGCGCCGCTTAACAACAACAGCAGCAACAATAGCGAGCAAAGTCCTTGCTTGCGAGTCCTGGCTGGGCCCGCCGCGTCCTCAGCAGCTGTTCGTGTGCTAGCTCAAAGGATTTGTGCGGGATTTTGGGGCATAACGACAAAAACGAAGCACAGCCAAAAAACAAAAGCGAACTTTGAAATTAAATTTAACCCGCGGCTCTATCAAGTATATATATCTAGATATATATATATATACAGATTTATACAGATACATATAGCAGCTGAGAGTCGTAGACACAGTTGCAACTCGAGCTTTGCTCTGCCTGCTGTCTAAGCGTTTTCATTTTCATTTTTATTTTTTTCCTTTTCATAGAATTTTTCAATTTAAAAATGGGGAAAACATTTCCTCGGTCGCGCGTGCATTATTGAAAAAGTGCCAAATTGATTTGTGAAATTGGTAATTTAACATAATATCAAAACACACTTATGCGCACGCACACACACACACGCACACACACACACACACACACACACACACGCACACACGCACAATCAAGCACTGCAGCAGCATTAGAGATGCTTCAGTGATTGCCAATCACAGTGTGATGACAAAAAAGGCTAAAAGCGAGTTTTTAGCTTGAAATATAGAACTTGAAATTCATTTTTTTTTAAATGGCAAATCATAAAATATAAATAGAGTTGAATGAACAAAAATAAATATATGTATGTATATATAATATAAAAAAGGAATAAAAAAAAAGATTTTAAATTTAATTTTTAATATTTTAAATAAATAATAAACAAATATATTTATAAAAATATTAATATAAATAAAAATTGAGTTGAATGAATAAAAAAAATTTATATAAACAAATGATAAAATAAAAAAACTTTTAATATAAAATATAAAATATAAATGGAGTTTAATAAACAAACAAAACTTTTATATAAGTATATAAATCAGAAATAAAACATACATTTACATATTAAAATATAAAATAGGTAAAATTTAATGCACATAAAATATATGTATAGAAATATATTGAAATTGAAAAACAAACAACTTTAACTTTAACTCCATTAAGCATCTCAATTTACTAATTTGCTTTTCAATTCCACATAAGAATTTTAAATTATTATTTTGCTTAATATATTTAAATCTTGTTGACATTCTAGCATTTATTTTAATTACCTTCTACATTATATTGTATATTTTCATGTACGTCAGCTATACTATATAGTATGATCCCATCATTTCCAAGTTTCAAAGTCAATTACTTCGAAAAACTTGCACATTTCGCTTTTGATTCTGTTTTCCAACTTAAAATGCTCGAATATAAAATCGTTCGCATTTTTTCCAATCAGAAAAAAGCACCTAGATTTATTTCAAATCTTTAGCAATTGCACACAAAGAGCTTTTTCTCTCTCGCTCTCTCTCTGTCTGTGTATGACTGTGTGTGTGTAAACTAATCACAGTTTAGAGAATATCACTTGCGCTAACAAATCACCTTTTAAAGTTATCCCAAGCACACACACACGCACAGTAGTATACATATACATGTGTCTGTATATCAATTCATATATCAGTTGTCTCATCACTAATCCCGCACACCTGCAAACGCATTCATGAGTTGAAATTTTTGGGTGCTGCCCTCTGCCCGCTGCTCTTTCGGCTCTCTTGCATCAATTTCACATGTGCTGCGTGTGTGTGTGTGCGTGTGAGTGTGTTGGTCTGTCTGCCGCTTTCGATTCTGATGCCGATCCGAATCGAGTGATAGATGTACACAATTTTGCCCATTTGCATACGCAACTAAAGCGTAGCGTAAAGCGGTAGCAGCGGCGCAGGCAGAGCTGTGTGAGAGCGAGAGGGAGGGGCAGTGTGTGTAAGCGTAGCGTAAAGCAGTAGCAGCGGCGCAGGCAGAGCTGAGTGAGTGAGAGAGAGAAAGAGAGAGGCATAGGAAGTGAGAGCGCAAAAGAGGCGCAGCGGGAGACGTGGCAGCATTGGAAGATAAGTTGAAACCAGCAAAATGATTTTCATTTCAATTATTTATTGATTGATTTGCAATTTGTAACCGACCAAAAAGCTGCACACCTGCACACGCACGCACACGTGTGTGTTTGTGCGTATACATATCAATCGACTTACTGTAAATTGATGGACTGGGGCAATGCACAGTCGGCTGCTTGTGTGTGTGTGTGTGTGTGTGCAGCTGTGTGTTTGCGGCGTTGCGCATATTTAATTGAAAATGTTACCGCATTTATGAAATTGTCAATATGCAATACAAATACATGTGTGGGCACACGCACACACACACACACACACACACAACCGCACACATACCGCACACTCAATCCTCACACGCACGCACACTTATGCATGCAGGTGTTGACGACACACATTTGACATATTTACATACAATTAGTTTGCCAAATGTAAACTCAACACACACATACGCATACAAACATACGCACACTTAGCATACACACATATGCACTCACTCTCTCTCTCACACACACACACACATACATATACACCGCAAAACTTTTTACAAAGTTTAATGCGAATCATAAAAAAAAAAATAAATAAAATTGGAAAAACAAATTGAAAATCGCTGCAACAAAAACTTTTATCGTTGGAACTGAAACAACATTTTTCAAATTCATAAATAAAATATGCATTTTGCATAGATTTCCATTTCTTTCAATTAGCATGTTAAATAATCATATTGAATTCTATAGAAAATATAGAAAAGCCAAATCAATACGAATTTTCTTTCAAATACATTTTTTTTCTACTTTGCGCTGCATAGAAATTGACTTTAAAATATTTAAATACTTTAAAAATCAATAGCCATTAAATTGCTGCTAATTTAATATACAATAATAAATTGATTTCTAATTTAATTACATATCAAGCAACAAAATCATAAGACCTGCAAAAGCAGTGTAGTGTTGTGGAACTTAAGAAACACACACACTCACACTCTATGTGTTTTCTTAGTGTGAGTGCAAACTCTTACTCTTGGCAGTTATGCATAATCTCTTTGTTGCGAGAACGTCAAAGGAGGAACAAACAAATCAATATAATCCACAGATGGGCGCGCAGACCAATTAG
The DNA here is from genome assembly GCA_035045365.1 of Drosophila leonis. Taxonomy (NCBI): domain Eukaryota; kingdom Metazoa; phylum Arthropoda; class Insecta; order Diptera; family Drosophilidae; genus Drosophila; species Drosophila leonis. The sequence continues at coordinate 2,971,707 of JAWNPC010000389.1, read as the reverse complement.
AGCGCAGCTTGGATTGTGAGAGACGAACATTGTTATGAAAGATGAGCTTCGCACTGTTTTTAGCAGCTGAGCTGAACGCGCATTCGTATGTTAATATCACTCAATCCTCATAACATTTTATGGTGTGAGAGATGGAGTGTATGCGTCTAGTTGCTTACGATTGAAGAGGACTGCATACTGAGTCTTTTCACAGTGCTAGTTGCTTAAGTTATGCTGAGAGCGCATAAGCAAAGGCGCGTGAGCAGCACAGCTAATGTGAGCGTGGGAATTGTCTACCCTTTTTTTGCTAGTATAAGTGAGAGGCCAAGTCGCGAAAACCTGAGCTAAAAACAAACATTTAGTCTCATTCGGCTAGCTCTGCTGATCACTCACTTTTGGACGTGTGGAAAATAATTTTGAAAAATAATAAATTAAATGAAATTCAATGCAATTAGCTTGTGCTTTGCTAAAACTGAACTAGTATAGTTAGCAAATAAATAAAGTGCTATACACACTCACACACAAATAAATCTCTCTTTTTATGGCGCACAATTTAATTTTTGCCACCACAACAAATCTAACTGCTATTTTATAGTTATTTAACAAATAAACCAAGTTGAGCAGCAGAGCTATAATATTTAAACTACAATTAAAAGGAGACAATTGCGCAATAGAAACAAATGTGCGTGCAAACACATAAACGAGTACAGTTATGGCTGTATATGTGTGTGTGAGTTGCATTAAGCAACGGCAGTAGCAGAGCTTTTTCGGAGAGAGTGTGCATTGTTAATGCTTTGATAGTATGTAACCACGATCAGTGATGCCAACTCTTCAGGGCTTCGACAAGCCAAAAAAGCCAGAAATAGCTAAACATAAATAGAAAAATTCAGAAGGGTTTTTTTTTGTTTTGTTGTAATTTGAAGCAAACAACCGAATCACTTTACATTTACCAACTTCGTATTTTGATTGCCCATTATTTTTTTTGCTTGTTATTCTCAAATGCGAATTTATTTAATTATTATTATTTACCTCACGCTAAAAAGCCATTTAATAATTCACAAACACAAGCAGCCATAATTCCCGCCAGCCGCTATATCACTATATTTTTGCCCGCATTCTGTTTGTAAAACGCCAGAAGTGACGCGAAAATAGCTAAATTGGCAACACTGGTCATGATTGAGTGATACAGTGTCTTTTAGCAAAGAGCGAGTTGTATTGAGTGAGTGAGCGGGAGGGGTAATTGTAATGCCGTTACTTTACTTATGCATTCTTTGGAGCACTGTGTATAAAGTGAGCCGGCGAGCAAGAGAGCATATTATCTTAGTTGAGTGCTTTGCATTGGTGTGAATGCATAGAACAGCTGCTCTCTCAAAGTGACCATTTAGTCTGATCGCTTCCGCTGTGCTGATGGGTCGTGTTCTGATGCGCTGGATCAGCCGAATTAAAAAGAATTAAAAATAAGTTTAAATGCTGCAAGTATAAATGATCATTACATTTGGCATACAGTTATAAATGCTACTAGAGTAAATCAAGTTACATTCGCTGATAGACGCGCGCCTCGGGCCAAATGTATTCCATGGCATGACGCGAGGTGAGAAGCGTGCAGAGAGTCCTAACGGCAGCATTGTTGCTGCCCTGCAGCGATTGAATCTGGGGCCAAACGTTACACTGCCACATGACATGCAACAAACACTGTTTGCTATGGCAATGCTTCTCGCCCAGCAGAAAGAGCACGACGAGTATATTCCGCAGCAGCTGGATAGGCAGCTCCAGGCGCAGCAGCTCGCAGATGGCATGCAGAGCGCCGCAGTCAATAAAATAATCCAAGTAGCAGCGGCACAGGTGCAAAGCCAGACTGACCAGAGTCCAGCCGGCGGTCAGACGTACTGCATCATTTTTTTCCTGCTTGCTGGCGCAGTGGACAATCTTATTAAGCAGGCCGAGCTCCACGAAATGCTCCAACTTGATGCATCTGTTGTCTATAATGCCGCCCAGCAGCTGCAGCACGATCACACGTATATCTGGCCGGCCGCCCAGCACCAGGCCATGGACATGGAGCAGAATGCTCTTGGGGAAACGAAATAGGGCCTGACGTCGGCGATACTCCAGACAGACATTGGCCACCACAATGAGCGCCTCACGCTGAATCTCTGGCACGGGACTGAGTACAAAGCGTATGACGCGACTGAATAGCTTCGACTTGACCATGGCCGGCACCATGCACGAGTGGTATTCGGAGATGAGGCGAGCCAATTGCAGCGTGGGCACCAGCAGCTCCGCGTCCTGTGACTGATGCAGCATTGCGGGCAGCGCCTGGGCAATCTTTCGTATTGCAGTCAATGTGGGTCCCGGCACCTTGTAGCGCAACACCTGATAGAGCAGCCAGAGCACTTGACCCTTGTCGCATTGCTGTCGATGCGTCAGCATTTGTAGCAGCTCGGTGAGCACACCCGACTCCACTACAGCATCCCGCAAACGCCAGCCGTCGACCAGAATGTTGCTCAACAATGCCAGGCAGCAGCATTTGATGGTTCCCCGCGATTTGTTTAGCGGCAACATTTCACGCATCAGCGCGAGCAAATCTGTGGTCAGCACTAAACGCTTCAGATCCACCTTGGTGCAGTGCGTCGTCATCTCGTGCAGCACACGCAACGCTTTCACGCATTGACGCGGCGAACGCTGTGGACTCGGCTCACGCAAATAGCTCAACAATCCCGGTATCAGGCAGCCGCGCCAACTCAGCTCCATGTTGGCGAGCAGCCAGTGGGCATAGGCCTTGGCCGATTCCAACTGATTGTCCATATACTGAAAGTTGCCCAACTTTTCGCAAACATAATTTAACTCTTCTGTGGTCATGATTTAAAGTTGAAGTTTCCAATTAACACCTGTCTTTAGCAACTTGTAGAATTTCAATGTTGTGTTATTTGTTTCTCTCTGTATTTGAAATGTGAATTTTTATCCAACAACTGCTCGCCAGAACTATGTAGTTCTTTAGATGATATTATATAGATCTTAAGTTTGTATTATTTTGTTTGTCTTATTTTGTATTTGACATGTGTTTTTCATGGCAAACCCAGAGTGGGATATGTAATATTAGAATGCCTAGAATACATAGCTACTATACACATACCTAGTTCCCTTTTGGCCCCAGCTCACATGTTCGTGTCAGCGTTTGACAGGCAGTTAAATTGTCTATGAAATTGACAGCACTTGAGAGTGTTGAATGTAAAAGCTGTCAAACTATTTGTGAAACAGCTTATTTCCATTTATCTATATATGCAGATGATTGTATATTTATATACCCTGTAATATTCTATCGAATTGCATTGCATATGATATTATCTTAAGATTATTTTGTATTATTTCATAATGCATATCAAATAATATTATACAATTATCATTTGTAAGTTTTATTGACACATTGAAAATGTAATTACAGGGTATAATGCTAATCAGCTTGTAACAGACATTAAGAGGCATGCCCACTTCAGAAGGCATACGGCACTGTACACAAAACTTAAGCTGTTCATAGAAATAGTAGTACCTACAGTCGTGTAAAGACAGAGGCGTGGCTCACCTCAGAAGTTGAGTAGATCTAGCCATGTCTACCTGTTCATCTATTCATCTGTCCGTCTCTCTGCTCCCATTGACCTCGTAAGAAATAACAGCTAAAGATTTAAAATTTGATTTTTATATTTTTGTATAACATAAGCAGCATAAGTTAATACTTTTTAGCCAATAACTTATGCCACTTTTTTATTAGCCTTAAAGAAGAATATTTTGAATTGAAATTTCAAGCTAAACTCGAATAATCCTTAAATCTAAAGACAACAACTTTGCTATGGAAATTATGATGAATGTATAAACTATGAAGAATTGCGCTTTCAGATACTTTTGCCCATCTGACAATTTTTAATTTATACAAAATTTTATAATTATAATTATAATATTTAGAGCTGAATAAAGCGCAAAGAGATTGGGTTAAGGCGCTGTGGATATCGGAAAAAATATCAAAGTTTTTTTTATCCAAGCAGAGATGGAAGATTGAAGACAGCTTGAGAAGTAATTAAAAAGCTAAAAAGTTTTCAAATCAGAGAGAAAAACATATAGAGACATTGACTACCTACGGTCAATATAGATTAGTATATACTATATAGATTAGTATATACTAATCTAAGTATTTAAAATCTTTTTTCTACATTTTTTTTCTCTACCTTTAAGAGCTACCTAAAGAATTATTGCTTAGAAGGTTCAATAATTCCTACGTAATTATTAGCACAAAAGTTTGCCTTAGATCTAATTTCTATTTCATTTGCAATGCTAGGTCAACACCGTGTGGTTGGCATCGATACAGTGGCCGCAATAAGTTTGCGGAGCCAAAAAGAAATTGTAACTTCTGACCTTCATTTGTAGGCGCAGTACGAACTATCGACACTTGAAAGTTTTCCTTTCTTACATAAATATGTGTATGTGTGTGTGTGTGTGTATGGATATGTGTGTGTGTGTTTGCGTGTGTCTACTTAACGTTCAACTGCGCTTTTCCCACTCCATACCACTTGCTTTACTTAATTGCCTTGACTACTTGCTTTTCCGTTTCACTTTGGTTGCCTTTTCATCTGCTGCTGCTGCTTCTTCTCCTCCTCCATCACAAATCTCAGTTGTTGAGCTGTCCAGAAAGCTGCTCTGGACTTTTTCTCCCTCTCTCCAGCTCTCTCCCTCTCTTTCGCTCTCCATCTCTCTCTTTTTCTCTTATTAAATTTACAATTGCATGGATTATGTCAGACTGTGAAGCAGCGTTAAGGAGCTCAGCTGTGGCTCAATGTAGCCACTAGACTTCGATTTTTGCTGTCAGCCAGACGAGACGAGGCGAGAGCGTGGCTCCTTCAACAGCCACACAGATTTCCTAAAGAGCTTTAAATGCCAATCAAGCGGCTCTGATTGCAAAATTCTCAGTACATCTATATAGAAATAGACTTGTGTGTGTGTGTGTGTGGGTGGGTGGGTGAGTGTGTGTGTGTGTGTGTGTGGGTGGCAACTAGGTCGACACTAAAGCCCAGTTGATAATTAATAAATTTCTGGCGTTGTCTTAAGTCGATTCTCTCATGTACAGACACATACATAAAATCATTTATTCATTTCTGTGTGTTTGACATATTTACGAGTTTAATTGGACAGATACCCTATACATAAGGGCAATATGTGTAACTGAGCATAACAGCACTTAAGCATTTAGCACTCAATTATGAAAGCTAATTGTATTTAAGATGTTAGAGCAATTGACAATTGACAATATGGTAGGGTATCCAAAAGTCGAGAAAATTGTTATAATAAATGTGCAGGAATGAAAAAAAAACTAATTCGAGTCGATTTTACATAAAGCGAATTAACAAGAATTTCAAATTAATTTTCTAGTGATTTTAAATATAATTTTGGGATATCTTCAAGTCTAGTTTTTTGTGGAAAAAGAAATGTATATAATTAAACACAATTAGTGAAGATTTTATGTTCGACAATAATTTCAAATTAGCTTATAATATTTTTGTAGTATTTGCAGTATTTTTATAGGACATCTTCATGTCAAGTTGTTTTTGGGCAACAAAACTGATTAAATTTGACTAAATTAGAGAAGATTTTACTATATGAATTAAAATATGAGAATGCAAAAAATAAAAATTTAAATTTAGCTCCAGAAATATTTAAAAGCAAAAAAATTAAAGGGTACCTCAAGTTCGACTAGCAAGCGAAATAGAAATATATAAACGAAACTAAATTAAATCAAATCCCAAAGAAGAGAGTTCTAGACAAGACAAGCAAAATAACGAAATTTAAATGCAGCACAAATTACAGGATATCTCAAAGTAGAGTAGTGTTTATGTAAAACAAACAGCATTAAATAAGAGATGAACTTAAAGATGTTTCAGATTTAACAGACTTTGCTCTATAAAACTTCAGAAATTTCTACAGGCAAAATCAAATTACAGGATATCTCAAAGTCGACTTACCTAAAACTAAGAAACAGCATGGGATTTGTGCAAGCTTACCAGCAAATTTCCAAAGTGTATTTATGCATCAGCTATAAGGCAAAAGACATTATTTATTAGATTGCTTCATCAATATTTATGTATAGGGTAGTTGCAGGTCGATCAAACATTAGCAATTTGCTTAATTTTTGTGATTTGATATTAAAAATTTATTTTTCTACATTTGGTAAACTGCCTTTAAATTGAAAGTACTTTCGCTGGTCCTTAGAGCAAAAACAAACAAATTATAGGATAACTACTAGTCGTGCTTATAGTTGAATGAAAGTCATGTTAGTTATTAGATATTCCAGTTGCTATCTAGCTGCAGCTCAGTTAATGTTTTGTAGCGTATATGGAATATAAATCTCAAAATAACTTTTTATAGCATGTCTGCAAGTCTATCAAGCTTTTATTTGCACTTAAATAGAAGACAAGCCACATTTTTCATGAGATCAGCTTGAGATGAGATTAGATGAGATCAGGTCCCGTCAATAGGTAAAAATATATAGAACACACATCTCCATTTTAAGTTTATAGGATATCTTGTGGTCCATCAAGCTTTCATTTTAACCTAAAGTAAAGCCAAGTAACATTTGTTATTTGATATACCAGTTGCTATCAAGTTACAGTCCAGTTAATGCTCGATAGAATATAAATCTCAAGTTAACTTTTTAGAGGATATCTCAAAGTCTATCAAGCAGTTTTTTTTAAATATCTATATTATTGTTACTATATGAACATTGTTGCTTCTGTGTATTGTTGTTGTCTTTGTTCTCTGTCTGTTAAGCTCTGAGTTGTGTTTCATTACCTCAAATGAACTTTTTATAGGATATCTTGAAGTCCATCAAGATTCTAAATGAACTTAAACTAAAGGCAGGCCATATTTGTTATTAGATATACCAGTTGCTATCAATGTCTAGTCACATCGATAAACTATATAGAATATCTGAAAGTCTTTCAAGCTATCAATTGTTATCTATATATATATGCATATATCTCCATCTTGTTGTTGCTGTCGCTTTTGTCTGTCTGTTAAGCTCTGAGCCAACAATATTTTAGCGCTTGTCATTTGTCTCACGTTTCTTAATTAGCTGCTGGATAATGGGGCCGCAGCACGTGCTGCTGAGGTAAACAAACACGACAAAAACGAAAACGAAAACAGAAGCTGAAACAAAAACAAAAACCTGTATTTCGTCCATTAATTGTTACGCAATTTAATTGCAAAATAATTGGCAAAAAATTTCATTACAAAATTCGAAACGGGCTACAGAAAGAAAAACAACAAAATCAACAAAAAGCAAAGCGAAGCAACTCGTCTCGATATTGAGAAAGTGGCGCGTTGACAACTTCTGCAGCTACTTCGACTACGTTTTGCTCATTTTCTTCAGCTTTTGCTGCTGCTTCTGCATTAGCTGCTGCTGAGGATATTCGAGACAGGATTATAAATCAATTTGGTAAAGCTGCCAGGATGACAGCATAACGACAACCAATGCAAAAAGTTGTACCCACACACACACAGGCATCTTTAAGCTGCTTTTGATACAGTTGCCCCCAACTCTCAACTCTCTCAATCTATGTACGACAACATAATGTATGTAGAGCTATATATATATATACATATATACATCTAAAACGATATACATAGTCGTAGGCGTCGGCGATTTGTTTTGTTTGCCATTAGGTTTTCAGCTATTGAATTTCATTGTGCTGCTCCCTGTGCCGTAATAAATTTAATATGGGTCATTTGTATGACATTCTGGGGCGGCTCTCCAGTCTACTCCACTCTACCTAGCTGACAACCCCCATCCCCACTCTTGGTTAGCTTTTTTTTGTACTGCTCTCATCACATTGCGCCTGTGTGTGTGTGCGAGGGTGGCTCCATCATTATATATTTCGAGTAGGCGAGCGAAACCTTAACAAAGATAAACAAATTTAGAAACTGGTTAAGTTCAAAGCCTTTGAGCACTCCATATACATATGTATATTAAATTCAATCAAAAATTTCATATTCTTTAATGGAGTACCAAATGTTTTCTTTTCATCAAAATGCTATATGAGAGAGAAGCCTACGTAATATGCAGCTAATAGAATAAAGGAAGTGGAGATTGCCTAAATAAACGAATGTTTTATATTTATAACAAGTTCTTTCACAAAGAAAAGATAGCTTTGGAAATGAAATAAATGAGATTTCATGATGTCTAGGAGACAACGTTTTTTATAGATATATCCATAGAATCTATTAAATTTGTGGGAATTAATGTTAATTGAGATGCCATGCACAAAAAGTTTTATTTTGGAATATCAAATTTGACTTCCATGAAAGTTAATTTATCTATTAACTATTTACTAATAACTATTAACTATTAACTAAATAAAAAATGTTTATATACAATATAAAGATGCAAGTATTTCAGTATTCCTTTACATTTCTGTTGCACTATCTTTAAGAATAACATAGAAGTTGCAAATACTATTTAGATTTATGTATTTAAAAATATTTTTAAAATAAAAATATATATATATATTTCATTAAAATTTCAAAACTTTTATTATTCCCTTTAACACAAAAATGAATAAAAATGAATAAAAAATTGTATATCACTTTATATATAAAACTATATAAAATTATATATAAAACTTTAAAAATTTTATATAAAACTTTAAAAATTGATAAATCATTAAACTAAAACTATAAAATATGTAGGAGAAAAATAGTTTAAAATTAAAATCTTAAATAAATAAAATATAAAATATAAATAAATAAAAATGTAAATGCAGTTTAAAATAGCTTTCAGTGTAATGTATAATACAATATGTAGTACATATTTTTTTTTAATGATCACTAAAAAAGCAAAAAGCAACTAATTAACATGACAATGCATCAGTAGCATAGGACTGGAGTCCGCTTGCTATATTTATTGAAATGCTGTACTTTTTCTTATAAGCTCATAAAGAAAAGAAAACTGCATTCTCTTTTAATTATTAAATAAAATTTAAAACAAAAATTCTGAAGTGAATGTAATCAAATAAATAATGTAATATTTATAATGTGTTATATGTTATTTTTTGTTTTTTGTTTTTTTTTTATATAAATTTTTATATAAATAAATATAGTATAAATATAAATAGTATATAACATATATTTAACTTAATTATTTAAATATTTAAAAATGTATACAAGTTTACGTATTTCGAAATTTAAATATAAATATATATTAGAAATTATATATTAAAGAAAATGTATATACATTTTAAAAAAAATTGTTATAATATATTTATATTATAATTTGAACATAAATAAACTTGTCCATTATTTTTCTATTAAAAAAAAATATACAAATAATATATATTTGTTTATATATTTTTTATACAGTTGATTAACCTTTAAATTGTAAATTATATAATAAAAAAAAAATGTATATACATTTTTTTTAAAAATTTCTTATATATGGATATTGAAATTTGAAAATACGTAAACTTCTCTATTATTTTTCCAATAAACAAAATATACACATAAATATATATTTGCTTATATATTTTATATACTATTTTAAATATATTTATTAACCTTTACATTGTAAATTATATAATAAAAAAATGTATCTACATTTTTAAAAAAAATTTCATATATATTTCTATGAAAAGTTGAAAATACGTAAACTTGTCTATTATTTTTCTATATAAAAAAATTATAGAAATAATATATATTTGTTTTTATGTTTTCTAAGCAATTTTAAATATACCTATAAATTGTAATTTAAATATAAACATCTATCATTATCATAATATTAAGTATATTTATATAATATATATAAATACGTATAAATAGTAATAGAAGTTAATTTATATATATATTTTATATATACATTAACTTCAATTACTATTTTTCATTCCGTTTGAGCCGGATGCAAAAAGGCAACTAAATATTTGTGTTAAACGCTGAAACTTCATAGTGTTAGACGAGTTAATTTGCTTTTGCCTTTTCCTTTTTGGACTTAATAAAAAAATCTTTTTTTTTCGAGATTCTGCAAATGTTTGCGAAGGTCAAAATGTCTTTGCGTAGTTTTTTCGGTATTTCTTTTTGGTTGCTGCTGCTGTTGCAGTTGTCTTGAGACCAAGACCAAGTTCTTCTGTTGGCCAGGGTCTAGACTTTCTAAATAGTTGTTGATTTGCCCTCTCTCTGTGTCTGAAATGTTTTGCCTACGCCTTTTCTTGCTTTCTTCTACTTTTTTCTAGGTATATTTTGTTTGTTTTTTTTTTTGCTGCTGCGGCTGCTAATTTTGGTTTTTGCTTCGGTTATTCGGCCAAAGCCTAACAAAAGGGGCAACAAAGCGTATGGCGAGAGGCGTTGCTCTCCATCTCTCTCACAGTATGCTTCGCTTCTCTTTACTTTTCTTCTTTTCTTTTTTCTTTTTTGGTTAGCCAAGCTCTCATCGATGGGCCACGTCCTTTTTGCTTGTCTTTCTGCCAATGACATGTTGCAAATTAAAAAAGGGTATGCCTGAGCAATCCTGTTGCGGTCAGAGCTTGGAAGAGTGGCAAAGGGAGCCAAGTCCGGTTCAGTTCAGTTGAGTTCAGGGGTCAAGCGAATGCTCTGTGTCCGGTAACAGCATTTTAATGATGCCCATTTTTGTGGCCAGGGTCGACAACAACACAAACAACAATGACAACATTTGGCCACATAATTTGATGACAAACAATTTGAGCGTAAGTTTTTGTCTTTGAAGACGTTAAAGTTACATAATATATAAATATATATATATATATATATATATATATATATATATATATATATATATATATATATATATATCATACATACATATAAACTATATATGTATACAAATTGCAACAGTTTCAACTTTTGTCAGTCTCTTCGTTTGCATAATATAAAGACAGGCAAGAAACATTCTGAATATGCCAGAAAAACTTTCTACAGCTGCTGAAAATGTTCTTGAGAATTTTCCAAAAAGATGCGACGCCAAAAGCCAAGCCAAGCCACGCCACGCCCCATCAAGCGGAATTTAATAAATGCCATCCATGTCTTCTTCTTCTTCTTCTTCAGAGACGTAGCTTTGAAGTTTGGCTAAAAGTTGCTTGCCACAAAATTTGTCAACTAAAGAAATGGCTAAGGAATCTTAGCAAATCTTCGATTGCCAATGCAATGTTTGACAGTTATTATGAATAGAAGCATTTCGAATATTTGTATACAAAAGTTCAAGGAAATAATTATTTTGTTTGATGAATATCACAATACTCGTATTGATATATATATATTCCAATTAGCAAAAACTTAAATTATTTATGCCATGAAAATGTGTAGCATACCTTTGAGCGCAACACTTCAATATATTGTATTTAACAAAATCAAAATAAATAGCGAAAATTGCATCTGTTGCATATTCAATTTCAAAAATATGCTGGTGAATAAATAAAATACAAATACAAAATAGATAAAATACACATAACAAACGCCAATTTATTACGGTTATAAAATAATTTATTAATTTATGCCCTGAAATTTCTTTGTGCAAATCATAGCATACTTTTGAGCGCAATGCCATAGGCAGCATTAGCATCTATGGCGTATGAAATCAAATAAAAATAAATAAAAATTAAATATATTATAAAATAAATCAAACAAACATTAAAGCTTCAAAATTTGCTAATTGATTGATTGGTTGATTGATTGATTAATAACAAATATACAGAATTTGCTGATTAAATCAGTCGCCGACAGTTTTGTTGTCCTGGCAGCATAGACAATTGCCACAACGTGGAGTGGCTTACGCATAGACAGTGAGCTTATATTGTAGTATTAGTAGAATAAAATTAATAAAATAAAATAGATAGCTTTGTGTGTACTGCAGATGAAAACTTTTTCACCTACAAAACCTGACGATTCTAGCTCTGCTTGGGCTGATATAGTCTTTGCCAATTTGCCCTGCCTTCAAGCTGCTATATTTATATATAATTTATAAAAAATATAAGAAAACATATATACATAAATAATTTATAGAAAAAGCCAACTACATAATCTGCGTTTAAAAAACAACTAAAATATAGACGAAATTAATTGAGGATATTTAAGACTTCTTGTTTCTCTAATCAATCACTTTTAAGTAGTATAACTATCTGTCTATTTGGGCATTACCTCGTTTCTATCAGCATTGTCAAATATATAAAACAAATTGTTATTAAATATAGTTTGAGCGCAAACAATGCCCAACACTAAGACTTTAACACAAATTCAAACAAACTTTAAGAAAATGTTGGAGGAAAACTGATTATAATCAAAGCCTGAGCCAAAGCTGAATTGTGATGGCAACTTGACAACTTTGGCCTTATATTTCTTAAAGTTATAATAAGCAAAGTAAATCTTTGGCTAAGTAATTGTTTACAGTCAATATTTGTTATATTGAAGAGAGCAAAAAGTGTTTATAAGTCAAGTGAAGCGCAGGACTTGACATTCATCTTATGCTAGCTGCCAGCGACCCTTTTTTTTGCAAAATCTCTACACTAATAAGGTAAATAAAAGGATGCTCTATATATAAATGAGTGTGTGTGTGTGTGTGTGTGTGTGTACATAGTTTTGTTTGTTCCGCTTTTGATGTTGGCATTTTGAAAATCTGTGCACCACAAAGCCTGTCAACCATCACAAGTGAGTTGTCGTTGTGTGTGGGGTCGACTTCGGTTACGGCTACGGCTACGGCTACGGCTTCGGCTTCGATTATGCCATTTAGCAGAGCAAATAAATACAATTGCCAAGCGTCGCGTCTCAATTTCAAATGAGGCAGAGGCTGAGTGGGTGGGTATAGCTAGCATAACTAAGACAAACAACAAGTAGAAGCAGAAAGAAAACGAGACAGAGATAGATAGAGAGACAGAGAGAGATGTGTAAGCAGAGGAAGGAAGTAACTTGGCAAGCAAAACGTGAAGCAAGCAACTCGCAAGGAGCTTTGTTATTTTTAACAGCAATTTCCAAGAAAAACAACAGAAAGCCAAGCGAAAACAGGCAGGCAGGAAGAGCAAGAACAGGAGCAAGAACCAAGAGGAGTAGAGTGGAGTATGTGTTGAGAGAAGAGCAGCGTCTGCTGCTACAGCTGAGCAGCAAAGTATATTTGCCGCCATATTTGAGACAACATCGCGTATGAGATACGTGTAGCATGTGTATAGATGTCTGTGTGTGTGTGTGTGTGTGTGTGTTTAGGTAACTCACAACACACTGGCAGAGCTACGCATTGTGCTTCCGTTTCCGCTTTGTTGAATTCCACTTGTTTACTCGATTTAAGGAAATATTACCGGCACAAACAAACAAAGTGCAGCGCGCATGCAGCACGAGGCCCCCAGCTCATATGTCTGTCCTGTCTCTGTATATGTGTGTATATGTGTGTTCGCCTGTTCGTGTGTCTGTCGAATAGACAAGTCATAAGTTTTTATGCTTCGTTGGAGCCAAGTAGTAAGAAATTTTTATGCTTTGAAAGTTGCCGTAATAACTCACACAAAAATACAAACTGAGCAAGTAAAAATGTTAAAATGCATAAACAAAAATAGAAAATAAAAAAATACTTATATATGTATATATAAAGATGAAACTGAACGAAACTCTAATGCTCTATAAATAGCCAAGAGCTTCAACTTAAAATAAAAAACTTTCTCTTTAAAATTGAATTTATGTACTTAAAGTAAGTTTGCCATTGTTTTATGGCCAACAATTTGCAATGGGCTTCAGGATATACAGTTGGAAAATAGTTGATATTGTGAAACTTTACAGTTAGCTATTTAGCTTATATTGTTGAAAATGTATTAAAATTTTGGAAAAGATGGAACATCTTTTAAAATATTTTAAATCAGTTGAAATCAACTGCAATGAAATAATTTTAAAAACAATTTTTAGAAAGTTTTAAAATTTTAATTTAAAAAAAAACCTTTAAACAATTTGAAAATATAAAAATATTCATTTTATTTATTTTTATCTAAGAATCACTTAAAATTCTGTTAAAGCTGATCGAAGAACCCAATGCAATTCTCTGTCTCTCTCTGTCTGTCTCTTTCTTTCTTTCTTTCTTTCTTTCTCTCTCACAGTCTTTCAAAGAAGTTCACTTACTATAAATAATTTCTTATATTATATTATGTAACACTGTAAAAACTGCTTCATTTAAGTTACTTTTTGCTCTTATCTAGGCAGAATTTCTTCTTTATCTTAAATGTCAATTCTCAACATTATTTGTTAACCCAGAGCCCAGCTGAGCTGGTTAATTATCAGTTTTCTTTTTTTGTTGTTAATTGCGCAAAGTTAAACTAAAGATTAACGACAATTGTCTGGTCGTAAATTTGCCAAACAGGATAAGAAAATACATTACATGCTCCAAGTAAGGCAGAGCATTTAAGAAAAAAGTAGCAAGAAGAAAAAGATATATAAAGAGAGCGTGTGAGGGAAGGCAGGTGGCTACAGCTGGTGTGTGTGTGGGTGGGTGTTAAATCAGAGGATTGAGTGCGAGTGCACAGGACTAACAGGAGCAACAATAATAACAGGCGAACACGTGTTTATGCATGTGTGTGTTGAGAAGATTGTTATAAGTTGCAGTTGAGCGGATATTTTGTACTTCAGTGGCTACGGCAATTGAGAAGAGAAGCGAAGCTGCAACAGACTGTGGTAAATTAAGTGGCAAATAAACAGAACCTTCTTGAGGCCACTAAAATATGCATAACGAGCTTTAAAATGTTTCTGTTTCTTTTTAAACATTTTTAAACGAAATTTCTACTCATTCCAGTCTCTCTCTCTCTCTTCTTTTTAAAGGTGAATCTGCCGTTGTCTTCCTGCATATAAAAAACATAAAAAAAAGCCGCTTTATTGTCAATTTTAATACGTTTTGCATTTTATGCGATTTGCAGAGGCACAGGCAAATAATCCTTTGCCTTTGCCATAAAAAATGAAGGCGGAGGACAGTCAGGAGTTGCAGAAAAGAATAAAAAATATATAAAGAGAGACAGAGACAGAGAGAGAGAGAGAGAGAGAGAGAGAGAGAGGGACTGAAGTTTACGAGCGTCTCTTGTGCTCGCATCTTGAGTGCCCTTTGACATGACATTCAACAGCTTTACGTGCGCTCGTGCCTAATTTAAGGATAAGGCGTGGCACACGCTCACCCTTCTTCCCTTCCTCTGGCTGAGATTTAACCTTTTTGGCATTTAATCGAATTTATGCATTAAACAAGCAGCGGACAGCATCAGCAGCAGCAGCAGCTAAAGCAGTTTACTTTACTTCACTACACTTGACTTGGCTTGGCTTGGCTTGGCTTGAGTTGAGTTCACAGTCATTTCCGGCCGTTTGGCAGCCACTTAAAGGGATTAAAAGTTTCCATAATATAATATCATTTCAAATTGTCAGTGAAATCAACTGAAATATTTACTTATACTATAGACACGCCTATACCCACCCGTACCCTCGCCCACACCTTCGCCTCCAGCCATCAGGTCACAAGATTGTCAACCATATGAAAGAGTCGCAATTTCTCGTATAGCTAATCCGCTTAGCATTACGATAACTTAACTTTTGAGCCATTTAAATCAGTGCTCGGGCTTGTTTGTGACTTTTGGGTCGCGATAACAGTCAACGGAGGGGATTACGCAGCGACAGTGGGGGCCAGGCCATAGGGGAAGCTCTCTGTTTGTTGGAGCATCAATTACAGCGACAGACGCCAGTTTCGCCTAATAATGCAGAAAATGCCAAACAAAGTGTTTAACGTTGTCAATTTAACAACCTCGAGCGCTTTTTTATGGCGCACGCTATCCCTGCGCCCTCGCCCACCCCCACCGCACATCCTCAAACAGGCGTACAACAATAGCAACAACAACAACAACAACAACAACACAGACAACGGTTACAACAAGAGCAACAACAGCGTGAACGCTGGAGAAAAGTTAAACAAAGGCCCACAGAAATGCACAGTGGAGCAAGCGTTGAGCCACATAGCGTATAATTGATGTTGACTAAATGTAAATATTGTATATATATTTAGTATAATATTATTTAAGTTAATGCAAGACAGATATAGTCTGAAATGATAAATGTATTCACTTTAATCAAAGAAAATCTAAAAAATTCAGAAACAGTTCTAGAGTCAAACCGAGCAAACAAAATTTTCGCTTGATTTTTGGTCCAAGCAATCCATATTGCTTCAATTTTTAATAAAATTGACTAGAAAATGGGCATTTTATAAAAACAAATTAAATAACTTGACTTTCGCCAAGAAGATCTAACAATATTTCTAAAGTTTTTACGTCTATGAGGCGTCAGTCTTTCAGCATGAAATTTTTGTCAGCTATGGTCAAATCTAACTGGAGCTCAATTAAACAATGCTTAAATTAAAGTAAATCTAAAATTATACAATATATGCATATTTGTATTTATTTATATTTTTTCACTTAACTTTCAATATTTGTCTGGCATTTGATGTGATTTGAATTTGATTTCGTTTTCAATTTCGATTTATTATGAACGTGCCTCATCTATGTGTTGAATTTTTGATGTGAACTCAATATTTGCACACTTAATAGCTTCATTTGCGGCACTGTGGCACATGCGAAGACAATGTCACGCGAGCGACACACACCGAGACACAGAGATAGAGAGACAAAGAAGCAGAGAGATAGAGAGAGAGAGACAGCCAGAGATAGGGAAGCTGCGAGTCAGGCAGACGGTGTGCGCATAAAGCGGATGGTTGGCAAAAGCTGCGGCAAGCTTGGCTCCTCCATGCACGATTCTGGCATGCCGCAGATGCTAAGGCACACACATATAGACATAGCGTCAGCAAGTGAGACAGAGATACACGCATCGTCAGACAACACACATGTTAACATAAACGTCAAACACACAAAAGGCCGCCAACAACGCCTCGCTGGCTAGAAATGGACCCTAGTTGGGATAGACGAACGTTACCAGGGCTAACAGCATGTGTGGGTGGAGGGGGCGTGGGTGGTGTAGTTGGGAGCGAGTTATTGGCTGGGGAATGCTGTTCATACATTGGCTCTAAGTGGCGCAGTTTTTGCGGCGATTATCTGGAAGCATTCGCAGCGAAACGTTAAGACTGTTCAATTTTGGCAATTGATTGCCCGTTTTTCTTGCCGAATATGTATATGTGTGTGTGTGTGTGTGTGGGTGTGTGCATGTGTGTGTGTATTTGTGGATATATGTGATTGCTATCTATAGTAGCCATAGCAAAACATCACACACACACAAGCACACATAAATACTTGAAGCTGCCTGATGACCGGCAGCCCACTAGCTTAGCTGCCCAGATTCTAGGCCAAAAAATGGGCGTGGTCATGTTGCCTGCTACACTACATTAAGCTAACTAATGATGCATGCCAAAAGACAACAACAACAACAACAACAGCAACAATGACAATAAGCAACAACAATGAAAGCACAACAACTAGAGCTCACGCAGCCAGCAGAGATAAAAAATTATGAACGCAAATCTTCAATATACACGCACACACAATCAAGACACCCACACCCACACACCCAAACACCCCACACACACGTACACAATCAAGACACCCACACACACACATATTAAAACTGGACCCTTAGCCGGACCTGAACCTGTGCCACAGTTAATTGAAGTCATAAAAAGACTACAAACAAACATCTTTTATCTGCATTTTGTTATTGTTGCTGTTGTTGTTGTTGTTGTTGTTGTTTTGTTGTTGTTGTTGTGCGTGTGAATTGCTCTCCTGGTTTTTTGTATATTTTTATAACTTGTTTGTTTGCTTTTTTTTGCTTTTGCTTTCAGTCTTGCCTTTTGGCTTCAGTCTATTCATTTTGTATACCCTATAAAAAAACAAACAGGCAACTATTAAAAGAGTAGATGAATCTATGAGATAAAGCCGCTTTTGTATGTTTGATAATTTCTTTTATATATATATTATATAATTCCTTTATATATAGTTTGTGAACATTTTGTTCTTTGATTTTCTTAAGCATTTTTCAGAAATTGTTTTAAGAGAGAGAGAGAGAGAGAGAGAGAAACAACGAACAAAGAGCAAAATATTTACTTTAATATGTTAGACTTAAATTGCTTGAAAATTGCTGAAAAGTTTCATAAACTGTTTTTAAAGTTTAAACAGAATTTACTCAGAACAGAGGCGACTGGAAAAAAGAAAGAAAAACTGTCGAACAGTTAAAAAAACGAAACACTTTTTCTAGTCAGTCTTAGATTTCTTTTGAAATAGTAGAATATTCTCAGTTTGGCGTTTCAGACGAATCGTATAAATATATAAGAATTAAATATAGTATTTATATATAGTATATAAATTCCTAAAAAGATTGTAAATAATTTTTAATATAATCCTTTATATATAATATGTACAAGTTCAATAATAGCTTCTTTTAATTATTTCTAATATATATTTATATTTTTTTTTATTTTTGAAAATTACGTAACAATGTCAAAAAATTATGTTTAATTATATTATTCATAATTTTTTTTTATACATAATTCAATATATTGTTTTATATTCAATTCTAAATATGTAATAGGTAAAAATTTTTAAATAAATAAATTCTTTAAAATATTTTAAAAACTTTGCTAACGTTTTATTATTACTACTTTTTATTACTTATAAAAAAAACTTGTACAAAAAATTATAATATTGCAAAAGAATATATATTGTAAGTTCTAAATTCTTTCTTTGTCTCTGTCAACGAAATTTCACAATTAACTTTCACATATCGTACATGGTCCGCATCATAATATTATGCATGCATATAATGTGCACTGTCTGCTTTAGCTTAAAAACTTTTTTCTAATGCTTTTAAATATAGTTTTATGCATAAGTTGTTTTCTAGTGTTAGAAAAACAAGAAAACCCAACTATCTTTAATTCTGCCTGGCAGCATGCATTGCTTGTCTATGTAATTGCCATCAAGTTCCAACTTGTTAAGTTACGAGTTTGCCAGGCAAAGATTTCTTGACAGACAGCAAGGATGACTCAAAATTGAAGATCATATAAGCTGCCAGGCTATAGACTACATTGTGGAACTAACAGCTAAGAGCCAAACAGGCTTAACAGGCGCCTTTCATAACCATGATCTATGCAATTCGGTTAGAGCACATAGATACTTATAGTCTTGGCAGGTGTCTTTCGTAGCCAGACTAAGCTGAGTAGAGCAGAGATAATGGTAAAAAGTTTTATGTAAATACGCAGGATGATAAATTAATATATGTATATTAAATTTTATATTTTTATATAAATAAATGTATTTATCAATTCATTTCTTAACACTTAATATATATACAAAAATATGTATATATTTTTATATTTATATATTCTTTATATGATTTTTTATATCTCTTACAAACATATTACCCATTCTTCTACATCTTTCTGCAGGATATCTTCTAGTCATTACACTTGCAACTGCCAGCTTCTCTACTTGTTTCTTAATTTTCTTTTTTTTTGTTGTTGTTGTCGTTCGTAAAACGATAAGGACGATTTGTCATGGCAGGACACAGAGATTAAGTTGCATTGGCGCCAATTTCTCTCAGCCTCTTGTGCCCATTTATGGATAGTCACTCGTCTCGGCCATATCGACGCTTCATAAAACTTAAGTAGCTGACTGACTGACTGCCTGCGTCCGCCCTCTCTCTCTCTCTATAGTCAATGGCATCAAATTGAATTGGCCAGGGCCCCTGAAGTTGTCAAGGAGCTGGAAATTATTACAATGACAACGACCATTGCTTATGGCTGCTGATCAAAGGCAAAGTATCCTTTTCTTAACACTGCAATGCATTTCCGCTCAAAGAAAAAAAAAAAAAATAAAAGCAATGAAAAAAACACGAAATACGAAGTAGCTCACACAAAGGACACTTGCGTAAAATGCAATATAATATTTAAAAAAATGTATGCATTATATATACACACACACATTCATATATATACATACATATGTATATACTCACTCATATTGCATACTCATCATCATGCCCACAATGTATATATACATATATATACCAAACACCTACGAAATAGTGATGGTAACTAAATCTTTGAAATACTGTGATTTTAACACTGCGATGAATTGAATTTTCCGCTTTTGATATTTAATTTTAAAAAATACAAATAGAAAATTTATTAAAAATATGCCTTTTGTAAATTTCAAGTGAGTCTAACTTTTATTTGTTTCTTTTAACTGTTTTCAACAGAAGCCAACTCGGCTTATTACTATGACTGCCTTTTCTGCTTACCATAAATAATTATAGGTAATTCATAGAATAAAACAAAAACATATAAAATATGTACTTTTTACTAGTAAAAGAAAATTTTTCTTGACAGATAATTTTCTGTTGTAATGCCTACAAATAATGTATCCTACGCGCAGGCAGTTAGAGGAGAAAGGCTCGACACTACTGATCACTGATCACTCAAGTGTCACAGTCTAGCAGGTACTGCAACAACAACAGCGCCAGCTGCTATAAATGCTGAACTCAAAGCTATACGAGAATTGCAGACCACGCAGGGAAACCTTATGAACAGCCTATTGGCTATCATACCTAAGCATGGTATCAAATAATGGCTTTACTTGTGGTTTAGAGATAATTGCGCTATAGAGTCTTAGACAATGAGCTGCAACAATCAAAAAATAAATAAAAATTTCTGTTATCAAAAATATTTTAAAAACAAAAATAGATACTTTAATAGTTATATTACAAAAAAAAAATTTTTGTTCTTTATTTTTATGTAAAAAAAAAAATAATTATAATTAATAATAATTTTTAAAAATTTCTTTTTCGGTTCATATCTATATTTTTTACAGCTTTGATTATATTAAGAACCATTTTAAAATTACTAAAAATAAATCAAAATTTTAAAAATAAATTTACATAAATTAATACATGAATACATTTATGGTAATTTATTTTTTCAATTTTTTATTTAAAATTAGATTCAAATTTTTCTATTTTCCATGTTTTAAAATTACTAAATATAAAAAACAATTTTTAAATTTATTTACATAAATTAATATATAAATATATTTATGGAAATTTATTTTCTCAATTTTTATTTTAAAATTAGATTCCAATTTTTCTATTTTAATGTTTTAAAATTACTAAAAATAAATATAAATTTTAAAATTAATTTACATAAATTAATATATAAATACATTTATGGAAATTTCAATTCTAGCAATTTTTATTTTAAAATTGGATCGATTTTTTCAATTTTTTCAATTTTTTCAATTTTCTATGTTTTAATTATATATTTTTATTTATTTGTTGTATACCATTAAAACAGACTGAATCAAAATGTTTTTAATTTCAAAATCACGCATTGAACTATGCGAACTATTTGGTTTACAGATACCATTGAGCTTCCAGCTAATGCCGTAAAGCTGTCAATAAATTCGACCAAAAACTAACTAATCTTAATTAAGTTTGACAACAAATTGTGTTGCAGAGAGAAAACAGGGTTTTAAATCGCAGCACTTAGCACATGATTATTTATTAAAATCAAATTCATATCAGATACGTGAATTGTGTGTGCACTAATGCTCGCATCACTAGCTGCACAAATACATGCGGCACATGCATGCATGCGATGCATGTGTGCAATATAAATGCAATATATATGCAATTTAACGGCAACAACAAATGGACGATGTGAACATTTTTAGTTGCATTAATTATTCAGAAACCTCAAAATGGAATAACTTGTTTTACACAAGTATGTACTCCATATTGTCGGTTTGACTGCATCATGTGACCAGCACTAATACCGAGAATGTGAGCAGGGGCAGAGTAAGAGTCAGAGATAGAGACAGACATGCATACATGTGCGGCACAACGTTTTTATTTTATGTCGCCTCTTGCATATCTATGTGTGTGTGTGTGTGTGTGCGTATTTGCGCCCCTCTGGCAAGTTTTGCATGTTCAAGCTGGCCAAGCATTCGTCTATGCTTAAATTGTGAATTACAGGGCATGTGTGCGGCATATTGGGTCAAATGAAAAGTTAAAAGACATTAGCTCTCAATGCTCTAGCGGAGCAAATAGAAATATCTGACAACTTTGTTTACACATCTGTGTCTGTGTGTGGGCGTCTAGGTGAGTAGGTATGTTCGTTGGTTGAGATGATGCCAAGCATTGACAGACAAGCCTTTATGCAAATTATACTCCTTTTTTCCATTCCTTACTTTTCTGCAACAACTTTCAATCAGACGCTCAATTTAAAAGAAAAGCCTAATAAATAAGTTGAGCTTAGGCTCTGCTGGGATATGGCTTAAATTTTTAAATGCGAATGTATGTATATATGTATAATAATGTTTTTTTTTTAAATTAATATTAATTTTGTAAGTTATCGATAACATGGTTAGCCTTGGTATAAACCATATAAAGAGCATTGAAATATAATAACAACAATTTTGTTATGCCTTTTGTATATATATTTTTATTTCCAAAGTTTGTCCCAAAAAAATCCGCGATCTGACAGTCAGTTACTAACTAAAAGCTAATAATATCAGTTGAAGATAATAGCCAATTGTAAACGATATCATTTGAAGCTAAAATAATTAACAGTATTCTTAAAGTAGCACAATATGTGTTAAATAGAAGTTATCGATCAATTAATTGACACTGCAATTAATTAAAAAACATGCTTCAAAACTTTCAAAAGTAAGCTTAGCTTACTTAGTTTGCTAAGTTAGCTTTTGATTATTATATATATATATTATATCGATAACAGCATAAACTTAGAGTTACACAATTAAGAACATTTTAAAATATAATAAAATAACTAATATAATTCTAATGATCATTAATCTGTTTATAGGCATATTTACTATAAAAAAAAATACAATACTAAGTTATCGATAACACAGTCACTCTTTCGTGCTATGACTGCAGCGCATTCACTAGTGCAGCCAACTGAACCACGCGAGTCTGTGCCTGCTCCATGTTGTTAGTGACAAAAACTATTGTTAAAATTTCCAGTTCAAATGTGAAGCACAAACAAAAGCAAAAACAAAAAACAAAAATTAAAATAATAAAAAAATTGTGAAATGTACTTTGTTTAATTAGCGCTTGTGCAGCGCGACAGCAGCTCAAGTGTTTTCATGCTGCTCTGCATGTTGGACATGAATAGGCCTTTAAGAGCGCAATAAACAGGCAAAACAAACATATATATACCACAGCCACGCCCACCAATTATAATGAATACGATTCGAGTCAGTGACTGTGTGCGAGTGTGTGTGTGTTGTGTGTAGTGTGTAGTGTGTAGTGTGTCCCTTATACAAGTGTATATCAAAGTGTGAATGTTGCCTGGCAGCAAAACGATAATAATCTTCATTTGGCACTGCTTTCAGTGGCCTCCCAATGGCAACGTGTAGCTCGTATTTCTGCAGCTGGAACTTCAGTTTTGTGGAGCTGTTTGTGTGTGCTTTAACTGGATCTGTTTGTGTCTGGCTAACATGTCCCTAGTCTATTGTTGTTGCGGCGTGCTGTCTGTCTGCCTATGCCATACTCTCCCACGCCCTCTCTCTCTCCCACTCTCTGTATCTCTGCGTGGGTGTCTGTCTGGCAATTGATGTTACTGTAACTGACCAAAACGTCGGACGTCTTTTTGGTTGTCTATTTACAGCCGTGATTTGTCTGTGCTGCCTATGTTTGTGTGTGAAGTCCACTTCAATGCCCCGCCCCCTGCCCCCACATCTCATTGCGCCACTCTTTGCAAATGCTGTCTCACTAATTGGCAGTTTAACAGCATAACTGTCCGAATTTGACTCGAAGTGAGCTTATGATTATGCAATTTCAATTACAGCTGACTAATGGCCATAAGCATGTAAAGCCACAACCAGATCCTGATACGGCTACAGCTACAGCTACATGGATTTTAATCAGCTGTTGTTTAGGTTTGTTTCCCGAAAGTTGAACTGAAAATTTTTGAGGTTTTGGTAAAAGGTTTCTAGACATTACTTATAGTTGACTCATTTTTAATCTGTTTTGTTTCAGTATCAAACTATGAGCACAGGAACTGCTGTAGGTTTGTTGTGAGCTCAGAAAGCGCAGCTTCAAATCTATCTAGAGATTTTTAACTGGCCAAAAATATATAAGTATTTTCTCGAATGTTTTTTATATGCTGATTTCATAACTGTAACTCGATAAACTCTTTCAGCTATCGGCTCCTGAATTTACTAAAGAGCTGCCTTGAACTGTCTTTTCCCACTAGGTCATCCATCTAACTCATGCCTTCCTTTCGGCAAGCATCTCTCAGCATTCTATATCTTAGAGACATATAATTTTTTAAAATATATTCAAATGTTTTTTTAGACGCCTTGATGTTACACGACTTTAAGTTTACCCAGTGATTCTATTACTTTAATTGGAATACATCAAAAACCTGTCTTGATAGGGCATTTCGTCCTTTCAGCCTTTGGAAAAGTTGACTCTGTTGCTTGTTTACTAAGTTTCAATAACATTTTTTTTCTGCTCTGTGTTATTATCGCTTAGTTTTTTGAGCATTAAAAGAAAAGCCCTAAGCTTTTTATGCTCGTTATCGAAATAATATCATATTACTCAGCTTCCTTCTTCCGCCTAATCGTACGTCAGCTCATCTATTCGTCCAAGCGCAAGCTTTTTAGCTGCTATTACTGTAAGAGACAAACTAAATTGTTAATAATACTTATGCGTAATCCATTCTGAGGAAAAATTGAGATTTTATGGATACAAGCTTCACAAGTTGTGAGGAATTACATATATATAAAAAAATATTTCTAAAGAAGTAACTTTTATTTTTTTCGACTATATTAAAGCTAGATAATTTGTTCACTTTAAAGTATATAAGTCAAGCTCTACAAGCTTGGGATAGCAAATATATGTTACCATTAAATTGGCCTTCAATTTGATCTATAAAATATAAAATTTGAAAACTTGTTAGAAGTATTCACAAATCCTTCTATACGAAGAGAATGTGAGCTCTTCCGTATCAACTTACGCAAGGCAATTTTTGACCACTCAAAAATTATCTAAAAATTATCTCTCATTTCCTTTGCCTTGCCCACTATACATAAATATATGAATTTAAATATTTAGTTTTTTTTTCAAAAATTGATTTACGTTTAAGTTCTAAACAAACAAAAGCAGTCGCTCGACTCCAACTTTATTCAATTTAATGCCACTTCAAACTGCTAAAATATGAAATTTAAATTGAAAATTTTGTAATTAAGAAATATACATAATCTTAATATATAAGCATATATATATATATTCATATTTAAAAAACAATTAATTCGTTTCAAGTATTTAGGCAAACATTACTTAAGAAATTATAGCAAATGGCAGCAGCATCAGCAGCAGCAGCAGCAGCTAAATGCGAATTTGGATGCTGCTGAAAGCAATCTGTAGAAGTGCTTGGCTGTGTGCCCTGCCTGGATGCCTTTCAGCCATAGCCATAGCCAAAGCCATAGCGGAATGCAGTGATGCATCTTTTAAGCCTGGCGGGCCCAAAAATTTTAATTTCTAAATAAACTTTGAGACGCTTTTCGGTTGGCGTGTCAAGAGCAGAAGCAACCAAAAAATAAACAGGGATACCCCGCAGCGTTATTTCTAACCCCACCGCATCTCCTCGATCACCCAGCAACACCATCATCAACGTCATCATCACCATCACCATCATCATCATCATCATCATCAGCCCTATGAACCGAAAAGCTCTTCAGTTAACTTTTCTTCATGTAGCGCGCAAATGAAGTGCTGCAAGAGCATGAATGCAAGTGTGGGTGCTAGTGAGTGTGTGTGTGTGTGAGTGTATTCAAGTGTTCATGTGTGAGTGTGCAAGTGTTTTTATTAAAACCAAATGACAAACTTTTTCCAGCTACAGCAACCATGAGGCAAGCGAGAGAGAGAGAGAGAAGGAGAGAGCGAAAGCAGCTTGAGACCCGTAGCCAGAACTGAGAGCCAAAAACCAACAACGTCAACAACAGCCAAAAGCTAATTTACACTTTTGTTGTTTCGGTTACTTTATATATATATATATATATAAATATATATATATATATATATATATATATATATATGCCACGCCTCTCAAGCACCCAGCCAGACGCGCCCCCCCAGCCCCAGCCGAATGGCATAATGGAAAAACTATTTCTGCGCAAGAGGAACACAAATGTTGTCAAAAAATTTGTGAATACTAAAAAACAGTCAACAGACAAGTGGGGAACGCAACAGGGGAGCTGCATGTAAAACCAGAAATAGTAAAAAGAACAAAAAAAAACAAATGCAAAAAATACAAAATAGAAAATAAAAAAAAAGAAAAGAAAAAACAAATCAAATGTGTGAACTTTAACACTATTTACCGCCAAAAGAGTATGCACGGAAAAAGTTTATTCATTTAGTTGAACGAGCGCAGACGGCGGCAGCAGCAGCAGCAGCCACACACATACACATCTGCCACATGCTGCATGCTACATGCCACATGCCACATGCAACCCTTACACACAAACGAGTGGAGATGGGCAGGGCAGGTATGGCAAGTGCATTTCGAGTTCATTTTGTGCACAAGTGCTATACAAGTGGGCTCAATTTAAATTACTTACAATATGGCATATAAGCTCATTAGAATGACAGCAGATACAGATACAGATACAGACACACAGATGCACAGATGCACCAGCAGATACAGATACAAAATGAATATGAATACATGTGTACATGTGTGAGTGTGTGTGTGTGAGTGTAGCGACGTTTGGCAAATGAAGCACAAGCAAATGAGGCATGATATTAATCAATGAATTTGAAACAAAAGGCATGGGCTATTACGGAAATAGAAGAACCGTCAGATGGAGCTTACGAGCGGCAGATGGGAAGGGGGGGATTTTAGATTGACTGTATGCATATAATTAAGTGGAAATAAATTGTGGTAAATTAAAATCAAACTAAAGCACTTATGTTAAGATTATATCATTAAAACCTCAACAGAAACACTTGAAATGAAATTCGAACTGTGCTGAGCACTGGAAATAGATTGATTAATTTGATCTAATTACAATAATAATTATAATTTAGATATTAAAATTGAAAATTAAATGGGAAAAATCATATGTGGGCTGAGATAATTAGTTTTTTAGTAGATTTATACTTATACTTATACTTATACGTATACTTATACTTATACTTATACGTATACTTATACCTATATTTATACTTATACTTATACTCATACTTATACTTATACGTATACTTATACTTATACTTATACGTATACTTATACTTATATTTATACTTATACTTATACTTATACTTATACTTATACTTATACTTATACTTATACTTATACTTATACTTATACTTATACTTATACTTATACTTATACTTATACTTATACTTATACTTATACTTATACTTATACTTATACTTATACTTATACTTATACTTATACTTATACTTATACTTATACTTATACTTATACTTATACTTATACTTATACTTATACTTATACTTATACTTATACTTATACTTATACTTATACTTATACTTATACTTATACTTATACTTATACTTATACTTATACTTATACTTATACTTATACTTATACTTATACTTATACTTATACTTATACTTATACTTATACTTATACTTATACTTATACTTATACTTATACTTATACTTATACTTATACTTATACTTATACTTATACTTATACTTATACTTATACTTATACTTATACTTATACTTATACTTATACTTATACTTATACTTATACTTATACTTATACTTATACTTATACTTATACTTATACTTATACTTATACTTATACTTATACTTATACTTATACTTATACTTATACTTATACTTATACTTATACTTATACTTATACTTATACTTATACTTATACTTATACTTATACTTATACTTATACTTACACTTACCTAAAATATTGTAAGCGAATCTTTATAAACTGCTTTAAGTCAGTTTTTCAACAGGCTGAGCTGTAACTGGTTTTTAAAAGACAATTTGGACATGTTATATATTGTCTTGTTGCACACACACGTTTCACGCTCTACACTGTCAACTCTATGACAAAGTCATTATAGTAAACCCAACTTCCCCGCCCCACTGTGCCCGCTGACTGGCAGTTAACCAAAAGACCAGAAGCAGTCAGGAGGAGCTGCCTGTGCATCCGGTGGCTGCAGTTGCACTTTTCTTGTATCTAGCCCTGTGGCTGGCAGCGGCCGTATGGTTGACACCACGTCAGCGGTGCACAATTTATGTGCGTGTATTGCATGTGGGCGAGCACGGTGTGTAGGTGGGTGGGTTGTTGGGTGGATGACTGGGTGTTAAACAGTCCAAAGGGCTAAGTTGCAGCGAACCACGAATCGCCCGCATGTTGTGCACAGAAAAAAAAAATACGAAGAAAAAAGTAGGAACGGGCTAAAAGCGAAAGCGCTTTGTAAAGTGCTCGCGGACTAAGCGGGTTGCCACCATCGCACCACCAGCTTCGCTATGCCCCCGAGAGGAATGTGGAATAAAAACTAGAAAATCTGTGGCCAGTCAATGCGGCAGCAGCAAGTGAACGGTCAGCTCTAAGGGTCCAGCCTTGCTGCTGGAGAAGCATATGCAGGGTATACGTGGGTGGGGTGGATTGGAGTGGGTCGGTTCGAGTTCAGGTTGAGCGGGTTAATTGTTTTTTGCTGACTGTCCACAGTGGACTTAGCAAAAGCATAAAAAAGCGCGCTAACCGAAATGAAATAAAAATAAAATGAAAAAAACCACGCAAAGCTTTGAATAACTTTAAGCAGCGTTAGCCTCTGGGCTGCCCACAAAATATTGGCTTAACGTGCGAGGCGTTATATATAGTAGTTCCATTCTTTCTTTCTTTTTTTCAGAGTTCAGAGTTTTGCCATGCAAAGCAGACGTTCTCAGCTGCAATGTGCCCACTCCAAGTGCCAGCTAAGCGACAATATGCGGTGGCTAAGACTAAGCTTGGGCAATGGGAGCAGCAGCAGGAATTGGAACTCGGGGGTATTTGTGGTGGGGTCTATAAAACCAGCACGTGAACCGTTGCAGCCGTCGGCGTCCAAGTTCATTTGCAGTTTTTCGCATGTGCTCTACACCAAGCAAGCAAGCAAGAAGAAAAAAAAAACAAAAAACAAAGGGCAAAAAGTTTTCGAATCGAGGTAGTCACGAACATTGAGGTAATTCGAGATGAACAACCTTCAAAATGTCTTGAAATGTTTACATGAAAATAAAAATAAAGTTTATTTTGTAAGTACTTTAAAGGAAATGCGAATTGATTGTGCATCTATAAAGTAGATAAGGCTTAAGAACTAAAAGGTTTCTAAAATCTGAAAAGCTTTGCTTAGGATAAGTTTTTAATTGAAATTTCTTTTATTATTATTATTATATTATATTGGAAAGTTTTGGTATTTTATGAAATATAATTTTTTAATAATATACAAATATTTGTATTCACATATATTTATTTTTACTAGAGTTGACATAATTTTATTAAAAATATAAAAAATGTGTTTTATAAAATTATTATGTATCAATAGTAATAAATAAGAAAATAATTACTTTTATTCAAATCAAATTAAAAAGGAAATTAAATATGTAGTAAATAAAAAATAAAAAATTGAATCATTTTTAAAATAAATTTAAAAAAAATAAAAAAACATCAAAAAATCTGTTATTATAATTTATTTTGATTAATATTCAATATATCAAGGTTATTTGCTTAAATTGTTATTAATATAGTAACCAACACGATGCATTCAGGTATTTCATATCTTAACTCTAAATTGTTAAAAATTAAATTGTAGAAGTTTGTTACAAAAGTTGAGCTCAAATTCTATTGAATTTCTTATGAGGAATCAACATTTTTGAAACTTTAAAAAATATTAATGAGACTTACTTTTTAAGCATTTAATATGCATAGAAAATCTGAAACATATGATTACGAAAATATTAATATTTTTTAAAATGAACAAACTAATATTGACAAGCTTTTGGAATCCTTTTCATCGTTTAGGAATCATTACCAAAGATATAACTAAAGATCTTATTAAAAACACGAAAATCTTTAATATCCATTTGTAAAGCATCTGTAAAGTGTCTTTATTTAAATGAATTAATAAGTAAACTTATAAATTTATTTAAAATACAAAATGCCTTCATTTCGATTCTCTCAAATGATACCCTGCCAGATGCAATAAAGTGTGGAGCCATGATAAGAAATGAAACAGGTACTTTATATAAAGTTTTTACAGCACTCTACTTTAGTCGGCTATGTGGCATCATATCTGTCCTTTGCTATTTTTTATTCACTTTCAATCCCTGCACAGTGCGCTAAAATTTCTTCTTCTTTTTTGTTTATTTTTATTTATTTTTTTTATATTTTTTTTAGACACTGGCTCAGGCCAGTTGCCTACGTATGTATATATATGTATAGAGTATATATCCCCGGAGCGCATGTATTCCCTATAAATTTTTTACAATTTTATGCAATTGTATAGTTTTGCAAAAGTTTGTTGCAGCTATTTTTCGGTGCCGCCGACGCCGACGTCGTTGTGGCATTGTTTTTAACAACAACAAAAGCAACAACAGCAACAAACAATGCAGCAATTCAACTTCAACCACGCCCACCGCCCAACAAGCAGCACCGCAACGCGCCGAACAAATGAACTCGAATGTCCTTTTATATGCGTTCAGTGTTTATTGTGCCATTTCCTAAGCACAACTAGAAAACTTGGCCGAAATTCTTGTTGTTGTTGCTGCTGTTGCTGCTGCTGTTGCAGTTGGTTGGCAACGTCTTGTGGGCCTCGCTGTGCCCGCTGCGTTGGCCATCGATCCTCGCCAAAAGAGCACTTGGCTTAAAGTCTAAATAATTCATTGCCATAGGCATGTCGCTCTGCCTTTGTGAAAACAAACTTTAATTTCATATCGAAATACGAGCTGATTGCTATGAAAATAACAAAGCTGACATAAAGCTGCATGATATGCAGAGAAATGCAACTAGCTAGAGATGGGGGAATTTATAAAATAATTAATAAATAAAGCCAAAAATAAATGTAACAAATTTATAGAAAATATAATAATTGATATAATACATAAAAAAAATATATATATATTTTAAAAATATAAAATAAAATAAAAATAAACACATGCAGGAATTAACAAGAAAATATATATTTTTTTTGCAATTTATTTATAAAATTTACTGAGTTGAATTTGTGGTGTTCAGTCAATGTCTGCATGACAACGTTGTGAACATTCTGCTATCAAGCGCCGTAAAAACTGTAGTAACAAAAATACACGAACAAATGTTGTAGACTTTAAAGATATTGTATTTGCCTTTATCATCCATCCATCTAACGTTGTTTATTCAATTTGTTCTTCATAAATATACATATGAATAAATTTAATTTGCAATTCAGATCCAAAGTTGCAATATCCCTCAACAAAGTTGTACGCCAGTCAACTTATAATTATATTCCTGAATATCATAGAAGACTTCAATATTCATATAGGATTTTCTATTTTTATTTTATTAGAGAAAATTGTTTTATTTTGTAAATAAATGCAATCAAATTTAAGCTTTGGGGTCAGTCAGAACAATGTGCTGGCCGCACTCCCACGTAATGCTAAATAAATTTAGTTTAAGCAATAGTTCAATGCGCCGCTTATCACTTCCAATCAGGTAAACATAAAATAGTTGCACTCGAGGCGTGTTAGCCAAATACAACTCGATCGAAGTTTGGTATCTTGTTTAAGCAATCAATGGGAAAGAAAACAAATTTATCACAATTTATCGACAGACACAATCATAGAAAATTTTGACATGAATGACGCAGCCCCAATTTATAGCTGACCTCATTGCAAGCTTAAGCATTTTCATTGCGAAATAAAAAATAAATAAATATGTATATATTTTTTAAAATTCGAATGCCAACTTAAAAAAGTAAGCGGAGGACAGCTGTCAGTTCGTGGCGACTGATTAAATCAAATTGGCAACTTTTTAAGCCGCTTTCGGCCAAGTTTATAAACCGTAAGAATTAAAATTTTGCACATAATTTGAGGGAGCGCGAGTGAGGGAGAAAGGCAGCTCTCAAATTGTGTGATAGAAATTGGAGGCGTGGGCAAGCAGAGCCGGAAAACATTGCATTGCATATTTTAATCAAGGGAAAATTGCATTGAAAAATATTGTTAACAATAACAGGCAACGGCGGCATTTAAATGTCCCGGCCCAACAGCAACAGCAACATCAGCAACAACAACATTTGCGACTGTGGCGCGCGCTGTCGACGTCCAGCTTGACCAGCGACAATTAAAAGTTTTTACTAGCATTCAAATTTTTCAATATAACCGAATGCCAATAGCCCATGGACCAGACCCGTAACTGACCACTGGCATGAAATATAACAGCAGCAGCAACAGCAACACCAACAGCAACAACAATAGCAACAACAACAGCGCAGACAACATCCAGCGGCAGCACAAATAAAAAGCAAAAGAAGCAAAGCCGCGACATTTCCATGCAGTGTAAAGAGCGCCACAGGGCGAAATGCGCCCAGAACGCCCAAAGGGAACGAGTGGCATTCAAAAACAAAAAAAATAACACACATACAAACACAGATATACACTCAAACACACACACACACACACACAGATACAGTCACAAGCGTGTTCTGTTTGGCCGCCAGGCACATGCCAGCGCAATATTTGTCTATAAAAGGAAGCCGTGACAACTGTAAAGGACGCCTGGGTATCAGTGTGTGTGTGTGTGTGTGTGTGTGTGTGTGCGTGTGTGTGTGTTTATGTGTGTGCAGCAGCAAGCAAAGGCCACTGGGAATGTGCAACACAAATGCAATGCACGCGTTGCAGCTGCTTTATACACACACACACACACACACACACACTGACACACACACATATGTAGTTGTTGCTTTAAGTGCGGTTCTTATAAACTCATCAAGGCTTGAGCAAGATTTTCTAGCATATTAGAGAGATTTGGCAATGCAAATATCTCTGGATATAAATGAAGCAGGAAGACAAGTTATGTTTGGCTAGCAGAAAATGGAAAATGCGTGTTGTGTATATGAAATATGATAGGTATATATATATATATAAATATATAGATATATATATATATGTATAAAAGTAATATATAGATGCAGAGACGCTGAATAAAGCCAAGCTAAAATAGCGACAAGTCAGATTCGCGCAGCTGGCGATTCGTTTCTTTAGCAACTCCAAGGCCATAGTCAAGGCAAAACCTTGCCATGGCAAGCCAAAATAAATTGATCCTAAATTTTTGATTATTTTTAAAGATTCTGAAACACATAAAAAAACACTTTTCAAGCCAAATTAAAGCTGTTTATAAAACTTTATACTTCGATTGCCCTATATATTTAAGGTATACAAAATATATCCATTGAATTGAAGCTTTATGCTCGATTAGTTAGGTAAAATTAACTTCGAGTAGTTTAGTAACATTAACTTCATTGATAGTTCTCGTCTTATATTTTATAAGACAAATATATAAATTACAGATTTACATTCTCATTAATATGCTGTGAGCAATATTAGAAAGTCTTATTAAAGAAACTTTTAAGCTGATTAAAAATAATATTTCTAAGTAATAGATGGCCAAACTTCTAAACAAATTTAAAGAAAATATATAAAACAAGTAGGAAAACTCTAGTCGGTGGTGCCCGACTAGGAGATTCTCTGAGCCCCGTCCGATCTGTGTTTTTAAATATACTTAGTTATGTATTTATTGACGCAGAAAAAATGTAAGCTTGTAAAATTCAATTATAAAAAAAATTTTGTTTTTTTAGCAGGTATTTAAAATATAACAAAAATCAAAATTGTATAAAATATAAATGAATTTAAATACAAAATTTGGAGACTTTAGATCAATAGATGCACAAGATATAATTTAATAACTTGATTTCGAAAAGGTTTTTAATCGATAACAAAAAAAAGGGAAAAGTTATCGATTAAAAAACAAAAACTATATATGAGCGTGCTATATTTATTTCAAGTCTCTAGCTCATACATGCTCTGAGATCGACGCGTTCATACATACGGACAGACGGACAGACAGACGGACAGGGCTAAATTGACTCAGCTCGTCTTCCTGATCAAGAATATATATACTTTATGGGGTCTGCCACGCCCCCTTATGCCTGTTACATACACTTGACAGTTTAACAAAACCATTATACCCTGATTTCCCATTTTCAATGGGTTCGGGGTATAAAAATTAGAAGCCTGGCAGACGTCTTAAAATATATGCCACATATGCTAAATACTTCAAATTTTGAGGTTTATAATTTTTTTTTCCTGATAATTTATCAAAAATTCTTATTTATATATAGTAGAGTTGGAACAGACTTTAGATGTAATTTTGGCACTTTGAACATATCATTGACATAAAAGTTAATCAATAAGCGTAGCAGGATTGAAAAATCAGCTCTGCGCTGTATGCAGGGTATCTCCTAGTCGAATGCAGCCATCTTATTCTCTTGCTCACTTACACTCTCTTACTTGTTTCGCTTACTTAATATTATTATTGTCACACCTCAATCAAATGTAAGCCTAAAGACTTTGATTGATTGTCATAAGACTAAAAAACTAATAAGAAATACAAAAAAATATATATATATAAATCTAAATATAGCTCACAAGCGAAAACTTCCATAAACTTATATAAAGCTGATACCCACTCCACATTGTCTAACATGAATATTAAACAGATCGATGCTGAGGCAAGCAAGGTCACAACAACTCAACCTGGTATCCACGCAAGCTACAATTACATGGAAAATTTAACTGTGAAAACAATGCGCCAAAAACTTTGGAACGTTTCTGTTTGCCATTTTTTTGTTGTTTTATTTATTTTTCTTTATTTTTTTTTGCGTTTCTCTTCAAGTTTTTGCCCATTTTCGCAGCATTTCGCAGTTCGCGTTTTTTCCACTTTGCAAAATGTTCTTATCCGCTTGCTTTGCATCTTAGCAACAATTTAAGCGAGACTTTTATTCGCAACTTGCTAACAAGCAGAGCAGCGCAGTTGGCGTCGGCGTCGGCGTCGCCGTCGACGGCACTGTTGACGTCCACTGTCGTCGCTGCTCATTAAAAACTTTGCGCCAGTTCGAACTTTGCATCAGTTAAGCAACAACAACAAATGACAACAAAATCGCCGAAAATTATAAATGCATAAAGTAAACGAAAATGCGCAAAAATCTGAAATTGCGACTCGCTGTTAACAGCATCGTTAATCATTAATGCACAACCCACGGGGCCCCATAATTGAATACCATAAAAATTCAACTGCAAAACTTGAGAATTTATGCGTATGTCGTTTTCAAATTACAACTACATGTGTTTCAATTGAAAGTTTTATCAAATATTTATTCATATTACAAAGAGTTAGATCTGGTAAAGCATATTCTTGTAAGCCTCCAGCATTAGACTAAATAGTATTGTTAGTTCTAGTAGCTGACTTAAAACTTTCTTGCGACCAACTTATACCTAAACTTCTGCTTGTATATTTGCTATATTTCTGTAGGGAAATGTAGCTGGAAATTAAAGTTGGCTTACTTAAAACTTTACAACTTACAAAAAATATCTTTGTAGCAACTTAAGTTTACATTACTTTTAAGTTAAATTTTAAGCCATTTTATAATATCTGTTTTGGTTTTAGCTATGGGTAAAAGTATATAAAAGGTTCTCGGTTGACGCCGTGTCGATTGAGCAGGAGTCAAACCTAAAAAAGTTTTAGGCGCATGCTTAAAAGTAATTTTGTTGAAGACAAAATCCCATAACAAGTTAAGTATCCGACTAGAAGATAATTTGAATGAAAAATTAAATATAGTTTGGTTTTATATATATGCTGGTTTAAATCAATCTAACAGCCATATATTAACTATTTTGTGACTTTAGACAAGATATGCTCAACTGACTAAAGTTTGGTATAGATTCCAAATGATTTCATGGAAATAGAAAATGTTATCATTGAATTTTGAAATTTGATCTGCGGGTGCTATAGTTGGCTGCAACTCTTATAAGTTATAAAAGACGGAGAGACAGGCTAGCTTTAATTGGCAATTGCTCTTGATCTAGTTTATCTTTATGTATACTTAATGGAGTAGGTCACGCCTTCTTCTGCCTGTTAAATGCATTTACAACCAGCATTTATGCCCAGTTTACCAATTTTCAATGAATCATACACTTATAATTATATATAAATAGTTATATAATTAAAGGCCAAACTTCTTTTTATTAAATTTAATTTTATTAGGAAGCACTCAGAGCTTCTTTTTACTCCATCCAAACTTCTAAAAACTAACTTGGGATTTTGACTTTTTATGTTGCCCCAAAAAGTATGCTATAGAAAATTGTATAATGAATTTCTAGACATTTGTTGATTTGCAGCTTAATTATAATTTTATG
The DNA here is from genome assembly GCA_035045365.1 of Drosophila leonis. Classification (NCBI taxonomy): domain Eukaryota; kingdom Metazoa; phylum Arthropoda; class Insecta; order Diptera; family Drosophilidae; genus Drosophila; species Drosophila leonis. Next base: position 2,935,257 of record JAWNPC010000389.1, on the reverse strand, counting down.
ATTCATGCAAGAAATAATAATAATAAAAACTATTTAAAAATATAGTTATACAAAACCAAAAATCTTGGAATAGGAAGAAAGTTATATTAATACTTAAATTATGGAAAAAACCGAGTCGAAAATCTAATTAGCTAATTAGTACTCTCAATCTGATAGTGCTTAGCCTTTTCCCTGGCAAGAAGAATATTTGTGCTAGAAAGCATAATTGACGACTGCTGAGCCTTAAGGCATTTGAGTTATTTAGGAGCGAAGGTATAAAGGGAGTGCCTGACCAAGAGATACCCTGAGCAACGTGTGGATAAATATGCATATACTCTAAAGATGCTCTATACTCAAAATACTTACTATATAGTCTTTAATCTATATACTCTATACTCTATACTATATACTCTCTCTCTCTCTCTTTGTACTATATATGCTACATACTCTATACTCTATATAATCTTTACTCCAAATATACTCTAGACTCTATATACTCTCTATACTCTATACTCTATACTATATATCTATATCCATAGACAAGCCAAAGCCAACAGCAGATACTTTCAAGTCTTTTGCAATTTGTGTTTGTTTAGCTTTCGAGCTGCTGCAGTGCGTGTAAAGGATGCTCCACAGTCTAGTAATAATGACGTTGGCTAATGCTAATTACTTCAACTACAGCAGCTAATTCAAAGCATTTGCTAGAGGTTGAGGCAAATGAAATGTCATTGAGTGGAAGCCAACTGCAAAGTAGTTAATATAAAAAGCACTTAACGCAGGCCAGGTCAAGGTTAGTTAAACTGAGAATTAAGGAGTGCCTCAGCACGTGTGTGTGTGCGTGTCTGTTTGGTTTAATAACTTAAAGCTTAGCTTACATTTATGGCATGCCGTGTGCATCAATTGCCGACTGCAGGTCAAGTGGTAAGTGGCATAAAGAAGCACAACAAACACAAAAACAACAACAACAACAAAAAGCCGCAACATTTGCTCCCATGAGCTAAATTCCTTTGGCGTCCGCTCTCTCGCTCGCTCTCTCTAGCTATTTTTTAGCACGCTAATAGCTGCGCCTGCGCCAACTGTGTTCCCTCATCAAACTCTGCTGATTGTATGATTGCAGCTGCTTTTGTTGTTGTTGTTGTGTTGGCCAAGACAACAAGTTAGTTAGGCTAAGTCATGAGGTGGCCGCTCAGCTGGGTTTTGGCGAAGATTTGCGACCACCGCCGGCCATGCTCCAAGGCATGCAAAAGCTGTCAACAAATTGACGCCGATTAGACGTTCAACGCCCACGCACACGTTGCAAAGCGCCACGAATTCAAACATAATTTTAAAACGCCGCCGGCAACGTTGACGTCGCAGTCAGCATCAATGTGGCGGCAACTGTCGCTTACGCAATGGCCGCATATCAAATTATGCATGGGCTTTTTTGTTACCTGGGCACAGGTGAGGGCCCGCACTGTGGCCAGCTTACTGCAGCTTGCGGCGTTAGCTGCCCACTGCCCACTGCCCGCTGCCCGCTTCATAAATTGGCATTAGCAGAGCTGGAGGCCCGGCCCGACTCTACTATGTATGCATATATACTGTATATGTTTGTCGTTGTAATAGTAATAGTAATAGTAGGAGTAGAGGCATTTGGAGCTGCGACTACAGCCAGCGCCATGGCTCCTGTCTGATGCAATTTTTGTGCAACGGCCGGCGGCAGCTTAATAACTTTTATGCGTGTTTGCATATCGCCAAATGCATCGAACTGATGCAACATTTTTCGAGCAGACAATTTGTGTGTACAGTGTGGCTAGTCTCTATGCGAATACTGGGTCAGCGTCTATATATAATAAAATGTATACATGTATAAAAAACTATATATAAATATATATACATGAGATGAGATGTAAAGCGAGAGATTGGCGTTTTAAAACTAATGCATTTAAGCGCAAACAATAGTTTAATTAGGTAACCTTCCTAGTGAGCAATTTAGATAAGATCTCAAAAATATACATATGGAATACACAAATTATTAAATATAAAATATATATATATGTATATCTAGTCAAGTTGGCATATATGTAATAGAAGTGTATTAGACTCAATTTTAATTTAGTGTTTTCTTTTCATTTCTTGATGAAAATTTATATGAATCGCAGTTCAGTGAAATATTTATATATATACATGCCAGCATCTATAAAATAAATCTCTACATTGAAATTGGTTCCCTTGAACTAATTTTCTTTATAAAATAATATATGTCTGCAAAGTTTTTTCTATAAGAAAAAACTCGCAAAAGTTTGCTTTAGAAAATTTAATGCTCTTTTAAAGGCTTTTGCATACATATGTATACATATAAGCTGAGAGTTCTAGAGGAATATACGAATATATATATATATATATAGATATATGTATATATGTATAATATATTTATATTTCTGATATGAAGATTTATTAATTGACATATTCAGATGCTAAAAGTAATATATTGTAAAATAAAAATATTTCAATGTTCTTTAAGCAATGGCTATAATTCCTCAATGTTGAAATTACTTAGCAAAGTTATATAACACTTAATCTCTAGTAAAATGCGTTGATGCGAAATTACACATTGCTGAAAACATAATAAAGAGCAAAAAATCAAATGTTTTAATTTACGACCTATGAAACCGATATCTAAATAGAATTGAGTCTATTAGATTAAAGAATATGTGCAACAAACAAATTATAGCCAATACTTCGTAGCGATGAAAGTTCAAAGCGCAGATATTTAACATAGCAAAATTAAATCTTGCTTACAAATTATTTAATTTATAAATGCAAGCAAATTATTATTTATAAAACAAATCTTGTGGCACTTAATAAGATGTGTCACTTATGCCATAAATCTATACAAAATTATAAAAATTCATTTTATTAGACAAACGAAAACAATTTAATAAAAACTTCATAGACAGACAGATACTTCAAGCATCAGACTAGACTAATCCTAAAGGGAACAATGCGCCAGTGTCAGAAAAGAACCTTTTACAAATTTGAGAAAAGTTTTAAATAATAAATAAAGTAAATAAAGGACGAAAGAGCGTGTAGAATAGATATTCAATAAGTAAATGATTGTATATATGAGGCATAGTAATTTAAGTAAAAATTTAAAAACTTGACGTGTGAAAGCATTTCTGATTTTCGATTTGGAAGATTTCATCATTCTTAATTACTAATTTTGACGGGTTTGTGTTATTAGAAGTAATATATATTAAAATACAAATTACTTACCCAAATGACATTTTATTTTATACTGTTTGTTGTCTATATTACAGCTTAACTTTCTATTAAGATTTTATATTTATACATTTATATATTTATATATTTATATATTTATATATTTATATATTTATATATTTATATATTTATATATTTATATATAGACATATTTTTATTTTTATATTTTTTATATATTTGCATTATTTATATTTTATTTTTTATATTTTATATATTTAATTAGCTTCCTTTTTTATCAATTGCTGAATATTTTCTTACACAACTTTTCCATATGTTCAAATATATATTTTTATACACTTTATCCACTTAAAAATAAATTAGAAAAAAATCTGCAAATCACTTTTTGTTGAACACTTGAAAAAAAAAAATTTATAACCAAATTTAACTATTCAAATCAACAGCAATAGCAGTTTATATTTTTTATTTATTTGACAGATAAATTGAAGCTTCAAAATTGAAGTGATTCTTATGTTTTTGCACCACTGTGCTATGTTTATAATGTTAATATTATGTGACGTGATGGAAAATGCAGCGCATTATATTTAGGTGTATTATCTGGCCAAATGATGGGCACTTCTGTCTCTCCGTCTATCTGTCCGTCTGGCTGTCTGTTTGCATTGTGAGTGAAGGTGAATGAGGCAAATGCATTTATGGCTTATCTCATAGATACAGATACATTTTATAAGCGAATGTACACAGTTTTATGGTGTTTGTTACTTTCCTTTAACAGCTTTACAATCATATTTTGTTGTAATTGAATGATTAACTTTCCAAAAATAAATAATAACGTTCATTCCGTTTTCACTTCTCTGGCACCGTGCATTGTATGCAATTCTCCATTTGGGCCGTATATTCCTCGATCTGTATGGTCGTCTCAAAGAAATTGTAACGCAAATGAACCGCTGAAGTGGCTGCGTCTAATATCTGCTTCGAGTTCGCATTGGCACCTAGTGGGCAGTAAGAGAGAGAGAGAGAGTTAAGAGTGAGTAAACAAACAAAGAGAGAAAGAGTTGGGGAGAGAGAGCAACGTTTGTTGATAACATTGATGGGTGCCACGTCGAAATTGGCCACGCTTAAAAAGCCATTTCAAAAATAATTAAGCTAATTGCGCGCGTTTGCCATGGACATGAAGCGATGCGCCTAACCCAACGGACAGCAGCAGCAGCAGCAGCAGCAACAGCAACAACAACAACAGCAGCGAATCCATTGGGATAATTACCATGCAGAGCACACATACACAAACACCCCATACACGCGCACACACACACACACACTCATACTCACATTCTCACAACAGCCCGTTAAAAACACATGTAGTTACCAGTCCAACACCCGCTACCATCTCCACACCCCGCCTCTCACACTTTGTACAGCGCCCAGTGGTTTGTACATTTTGAGTCCCTGGGGCTACTCACCAATTGCCAAATGCGCAGATAGCGCTACTTTATTAATGCTCAGCGCCCAGATGCGCAAATTGTGAACGCGCTCAACGCCTTCAATGCTTTGGAATATTTGCAGGACCTCAGCATAATGCATATAATTTGGAGTGCCCTCCATGAGAACCTAAAAACAAAAATGAAAAAAACAATTAAAAACAAACAAAAATAGTAAATGATTTTAGTTATAATTAAAATAATATTTAAACCTAAAACTATTTTAATTTTAAGTAAATAGAAATTGAAAGGAGTTTAATTTTATATATATGCAATTTGCATTATCATATCATAATATTATATATAAAATTGCTTCAACTTTCCTTAAATTTATAATTTTTATATTATGCAAATTAAATAATATATTGCAATAGAAATTATACTTGTATATAAATATTTAAGGTAAAATTCAACTTTCAGTATTTATTTTTTATTAATTTCTATTTATTTTTATTTAATTTTTTTTAATTTTTATTTTATTTTATTAATTTCTATAGATAAATTAAATTTTAAATATATACTGAAAACGCTTTTAATATGTTAAAAAAATTATATTTGGATATTTATCTTAAAATGAAATAATTAAAGTTTTTAAGTTTTAGTTAAGTAAAATATTTTATAAACTTAATATTACTTAAATTAATTTTAATTAATTATTATCAAAGTATTTTGTTAATAATTAAATATTTTTAAAAATTATATTTTAAATTATGTATTTTTTGTAATCATTCAATTTATATTTGTAATTTTTATACTTAAGCTGAAGTTTATAAAAAATAAAAGCTTTTTACTTCAATAAACTTAGCAATTAATCTCATAATAATCTCATCAATTTCAATTCAAATTTGATTGAAACGGATAGCTTTGTATTTAAATTAAAAAATAAATTTTAATATTCAATGATTCTTTGCAATTAAAATTGTAATAAAATTTATAAATATTTAAAAAAAAAAATCACCTTTTTAATAAATTTTTTCTATTTTCAAGTATATATTCAAAACCTTTTCTCAGCTTTAACAAACTTTTTCAATTATCTATGGACAAAATGTACTCACCAGCAGTGCATCCTTCATAATCGTAAATGTGGTGAACAGGACAATGATGGAGAAGACGAACGTACAAATCGGATCGACAATGGAGTACTCTGGCCAAAAGTAGATGACGCCGGCGGCCACAAAGACGCCGACGCTTTGGATAACATCGCCAATTACGTGAATGAGAGCCGCCCGCACATTCATATTAACGGCTTCGCGTCCCACCTGACCGCCATGATGATGGGAGCCGGGCGCCGTTTCCGCCAATACGGCAGCTATTTCCAGATCCACGTTGGGATCCACAAGCTTGGCATTCTGATACGAGTAGGTGGGCAGGCCAGCGCCCGGCAGCTCTGCATCCTCTGGCTCAAACGCAACGCCACCTTCGATGCGTTTGGTGGGCGAGGCGGCACACGGTGTCGATGTGGCATTTGCATGTGAAACGGATCTCTTATGCTTCTTCGCCTTCTTCTTGCTGGCCTTTGAGCTGCCATGACTGTGACCATGCCCACCGCCCAGACCGTGCGAGTGCCCATGCTGCAGCTGCACACCCATGCTAAAAAGAGACACGAGAGAGAGAGAGAGAGAGAGAGAGAGAGCGAGACAGGAAATGGTAAGAGAAATTGAAAACGTTATCACAAATATTTAATATACTTGAAAATGTTGCAGACCGATGGACCGATGGCCCGAGGCACCCCTCTGAAGCCCGCTCTACCGGCAGGTGGGGCAAACTGCCTGCCAGCTATACGGCCACGGGACTCCGGCCGCAAAAACAAAAGCAAAAACAAAAACCTTCCACACAAAACAACAACCAAAAGAAAAAAAGTTTATTTGGGTATGCGGCCGAGGCTTTTGCATTGTTTGGCATTTTATTTCAGCATTTTAATGCTACTGCAGCCAGCAAACACACTGTGCACAGTGGTGCAAAACATTGTTAGATGTGAAATTGCAAATGTGAACATTTCACATTCAGGTTTCAACAATTACATTTAAGTAGCTTAAGTGTTTAAATTGAATATGAACTAGCTCTAGGGAATAGAAATTCAATTTTGATTTAGTTATTCTCAAAAATGAAGTAGTTCGCTGTTGGAATGCTAGGGTTTGAGGATGTCAAATGTTATTAATATAAAAATTACTTCTGATGGAAAGTTGCACTTAATATTTTAAGTCGATCAGCATTTTAGAATTAAAATGTAGTATTTATTTAGTATATTTGACAGCGAACTAGTTCTTTGTTGAATGAATTTGTTAATGTCAAATATAACTATTTTAAAATTTCAAATCAGTTACAAATTCTAAATTTTAGAATTTTGTTGAATATAAAATGTTTATGTTTCAGAAAAAACATTTGATAAGTAGTTCAATTATATTTATTTAAGTCACACCAAATTCTAGAACCTGGAACTAGAAACATATCTTAAAGCAAACTAGCTCGCAAGAACTTAGAATATAACATTTGCAATAAAAAGTTCGGTATTTAAAAGATTCAAATAATATTTATAATTGAGAAATTAAATTTGATTATTAATTACGCTAATTATTTAAGGATTGAACTGTATAAAGATTAAAATCTGTTAGAGAACTAGTTCGTTATTATGTTTTCTGTGAGATCTGCAAAATAGGAAATTTTAATCAATAAATTACTTTTAAAATTAAGTTTAAATTTGGTAAAAAAATGTATTTGAATCAAATTTGTCAGCTACAGAGCTAATATTAACTAGCAAACTTAGTATAGATGATATATAAATATTATATATTTCAAAAAATGCATACTAAAGCTAAGTTTTAGCTTTTTTTTATATATGAGAAGAAGAACTGAGGTCAGAAGATCACAAAATATAAATGTTTCATTAAAAACTAAAAGACAAACTAAAAGCAAGCTGAGAAACTGAGGTTGTTCCATATATTTTACAAATTATTAATATAATAACTTCTCAAACTGCTCTCTCAAGTATTTGGGAGTTTTGAATAATTGCATGAATTGCGTGTGCCACTGTAATGCCGTAATATTGGTGTTCTGTGTACCGGAAGGTGTGCGAGCCGCTCGACCGCCCATTCAACTAGCTCCGTCCGTTCGACCCGCTGCTGTGGGATCCGGATGCACCGCTGCATGCAAATACAAATGTATTGTCGAAAATGGCAACCGGTTGACTAGCAGCCACCCACACACTGACACACACCACATACATACCACACACACACTCTGTCGCTTTCTCTCTCTCTCTCTTAGTCCCAGTTGGTTGTTTGGCTGGTTGGCCGGCATGCATCAGGCAGTTAATAGCTCGGCACATTGACTTTTTATTCATTTTAAATGCTCCGACATTGCAGATTTATGGGTTTTCTATTTGGGGCAGGAGCAAGGGCCTGGAGGCGTGGCCGCTTGTTGTCCCACCCAAAAAAAAAGAACCCCAAACGACAAAATTGCCTGCCCTTAGCAACTCCCAGCCTCTGCGCAGCCTGTCTATAGCTGCACTTAGCCGGCTTTTTGGAAACAATACAACTCCAGTGCCGGGCATCAATAAATAAACTGGCATAAATTACGCACAGGCCAATGACACACACACCCATACACCCCACACACACACACAGACACACAGACACACATCTACATGGAACAGCGTGAACAATGTTGTTTGCGGCTAATTGACGTGACGTCACAGTTGACCCAAAGATATTCCATTTCACAATCAAAATAAATGACTTTTGGGATTCGAAAGTGAATAAGGAAACTTGAAAACAAGAAAACAGCATACAGAACACATCACGAACAGCTACATGTATGTTGAGGAGGGAGTCATAAAGGCATTGTGAATTTTGAATTTGTAGAAATCTGAAGGTCTGAAGCATATAAGTCAACTTCCATCTGAATGCGAAGTTTTAAGTAAAATATAAATATTTAAATTAATTTCTATAAATTTTAAAAGAATAAAATTTCAATAAAAAAATAAATTAAATATATTCAATACATAAGTATGTAAAATATATTTAAGAAAATAACAAATATTTATGAGTTAGCATTAAAAGTAATAAAGTATAAATTTTTAGGATCAATAATATAAAGACTCATAATAAATTATAACTATAATTTATTCTGAATATATTATCTATTATATGAATATTATATATTTATATATAATATGTTATATATAACGCGCAGAAAAAAGAAAGGCTTAAGATGTTCTGCAGTTAGAATACAATGATTCAAACAGGAGCTCAAGATATCTCCTAGTCAAGAGCCTTAACTTCAACAATCTATAGATTCAATTTATAATTAGAAATTATAAAACTGCAGAAAAAAACTAAGAAATATGCAATTTTGCAGGTCTCAGCGCAGCGTTTTCTCTAGCTAACTTCATGCCTAATTTAAAAGCTTTAATTTCATAATTTTGTTATGTAAAAATCTCTCAAAATGTTTTGTTTTTTATATAAAAAATATTTTGTTTAATTTCTTTCCAGTTTTTGTCCATGTTAAAAGCATTTCTTTCTGTATGATTTCAATACGTGCGCCTGCCAGCGTATGCCACTTGAGAGTTGCGAGTGGCTGTTGAACCTGAGCTTGTTAGCCTGACAAGTCAATTTCATTTTCAATTTCTAAGACGCGGCAACGCTGCGGCCATAATTTGTCAAAAAAGAAGAGAACAAAAAAGAAATACACAAAAACAAAGACTTTGCTTCTACTTGGAGCAGAGCTTGGTCACAGCTTGGCGCGTTGATGGCTACTAAATAAATTGTACAGGGCAGGTCTTTAGTTACTGTTGCCATTGCTGCCACAGATGTTGCGGCTGCTGGTGCTGGTGTTACTGGTGCTGCCTGTGGCTACCACCCGTCACGGTCAGCAGGAGCAGGAGCAGGAGCAGGAGCTGGAGCAAAAGCGAGGCTTGACTGTAGCAGCTGCAAGCTGTATTCAATGCCGAGCACATACGCTTTTTGACTTTGAACATCCGATTGCCAAGGCATTTTGAACGCGCCAAAAAGCGCTGCGAGCAGCGTGTGTGTGTCCTCGAGCGCAAAAAATGTCAATGCTGTTGCTTGTGTTGCTGCTGCAGGATTGCCAGTCATCTGTCTCGCTCTAACCATTTGGCGCCCCATTGTTGTTCCGACTGCGTCGCCGTAATTTGTAGTGCGCAATGAAGCATTTCCCTTGATTTTGCGGCATCTTTACTCGCCTCGTTAGTGGCCAACAAACGACAGCAGCCATGACAACGCCAACACTGGGACCACGACCACGACCAGGACCACGACCAAAGACCAGCGCCAACAACGGGACTAACAGGGCAGCTAGCTAGCTAGCTGCTGGCGTTGGCAATGCCAGCGCCTGGCAACATGTCCTGATTTAATTGACAGGAACATAAATATTAGCGCATATCTTGGCTGGATGGCACAGCGCAACACGCCCGCTCCTTCACCCAGCCCCTTCTACCTCTAGACAGGATGCCGTCGTCTCGTATATGACCTGTTGGTGTATGTGTGTGTGTGTGTCCATGTCAAACCAACTGAGCAGCTCGTTAAGCTGTCGCCCCACCATGTGGCAGCCACGTTTATTACGCTACTCTTAATGCGCGCATTTTACAACCGAGTGTGTTGTTATTTATGCGCCCCGGACTGTATGCCACATACTGAAACCAGGCTAACAAAACAGCCAAAGAGATTCATTGGCGAGATTCAAAAACAATCTCATTGACTTTCCTCTTCTCACTCTCTCTCTCTCTCTCTCTCTCTCTCTTTATATGTATGTAAATGCACTTAAGGCCCGAGTCATTTATTTTAAATGCCAGTTAATTACTTTCATTTACCGCATAAATTACAAACAAAAAAGTTTAACTTAAAACGCTGCAGTTGAAAAATAAACTTTTATCGATTTGCAAATTGAATTGAAAAAGTTCATTGAGCGGCAAAATTGTTTTCTGTTTGCATGTGAAAGAAAATTTATTTATTTATAATACAAATTGAGATGCAGCATCAAAGTAGATGGGAGAACATGATCAAAATGCGGCGCGACACACATCAATTAATTCAGTTTAAGGAATTTTTTAACAATGCAAAAGCAATAGAAGAGCAGCAAATATTGGCAACAATTAGTCGAGCTTTAATATAGGTTTAAGTTGTGCAAGTAAATAGATGAAAATAGAGTTAACTTTAAAGCTTTACAAGTCAAATTTTAGTTCAGTTTGTAAAGTAGTTTTGGCTAGAGTTTAAATCTCTTTTGTAATATGATAAATATTACTTGTTATACTCATTATTCTACATTGATAAAAGCAGAAAATATCTACATTTTTATTTGGAATTTACGACCATTCCCAGCGTCAAAAAAATCGGAAAACATTTTTACCCTATGCTCAAATTGTACGCCTTGGGATACATTGGCAATAGGCATAAGTTATTAGATAAGAATTTTAAATAAAAGGCGTCGCTTTTCAGAGTGATCCTCAGTTTAATATAGATCGATGTAGCTCATTCATCTGAGTGCGGCATAGACTTACTCATCCACCCAAGACCAGTTAAATTTTAAGACATTTTAAATTTGATTTTTTGTACTAAATAAATGCTTTAAATATTGAAAAAAAAGAGAAAGATTAGAGATTCCCATCCTTCTTATAAATTCTCATGAAAAAACTAATAGTAAGTTTCTTTTTTAATTATTTATTAAAATTATTAGGTTTTTTTTTAGCTTAAGGAAATTTATAAAAATCATGAGAATATTGAATACTTTTTCTCAAAAGTTTCCCGTTTCACTGATTTGAAGTCTTAATCAATTATGACAAAAAACTACGAAATGTTTGCAGCTTTTAAATCAAATTGAGATTCAAACTATGCCACACAGCTATAGCAAATGCCAAGTGCTAAATTGCAGCAGCTATCTCTCTCTCTCTCTACTCTCTCTCTCTCTCTCTCTCTCTCTCTCTCTCTCTCTCTCTCACTCTTTCTCTCTATTGCAAACTAGCCCCAACTCCTACTCATCCGTCTCATATTTCAGCTGTTTTCGCTAATGTCCCACCTGCCATTTACGGCTCTGGCCACGCTTTTGTTTGCATGTGTGCGTGTATATGTATGTGTGTGTATGTTTGTGTGTGTGTGGGTGCGTTTCTAATGGCCGTTTTTAACGATGTGGAATCGTCGACAGTGGCACTTTAAGCTGCCACGCATAGCTGCTGGCTGCAGCTAAATCTAACAAAGCTCCACGCAAAAGTTGTTGCCTACATTTCCGGCATTTGCTAATTGAACTTAAAACTCGACTAACTCTCGGAATGAAACTTAAGAAACCTTCAAAAAACAGCCAATGGCACTATATGCTGCAACTATAACTACATTACGTGTGCTCAACATAATGGGTTGACTATAAGATATCCTAGAATTAAGTATAAATGAAAGATGGAAGATAGAAGATGGAAGATAGAAGATAGAAGATAGAAAATAGAAGATAGAAGATGGAAGATAAAAGATAAAATATAAGAGACAGAAGATGGAAGATTTAAAATGAAAGATTAAAGATAAAAGATAGAAGATGAAAGCTGGAAAATGAAAAATTGAAGATGGATACAAGATACAATATAGAAGATAGACAATAGAAAATAGAAGATAGAATATAGAGGATGAAAGATAGAAGATATAATATAGAAGTTGGAATTTTAAACATAAAATTTGAAACATGGAATATCACACATGAAACACGACACATGGAACATGACACATGGCACATGGCACATGGAAGACGAAGCATAGAACATGACACATGAAACATGGAGCATGGAAAATGGAACATGGAAAAAAGAACATGAAACATGGAAGATGTAAGATATCTCTAAGATAATCGTAGCTACATCCATCTATATTCTATCATACTTATCTCCGACTTTAGTATTTATATAACCATTAATCTATTGTTCCACAATGGCATTAGCTCAGAGTTCAAGTATTTATTAGTGTAATAACAATGATTGAAACTAGCATACCCTATACTCCAGCCATTCACATGCACCACTCACTATGTAACAGCAAAGCAAAAAGACTTACAACAACAACGACAAAAGAGCTTTCGAGATCGCATAACAGTAAAAGGTGACCATTTAATTTCGCTGTTCGACGTGCAGCCAAACACGTTGCGACAAGTCAAGCCTCAGCTTGACTTGACTTGACTTTCTTTGCTGATGACCTCCCCATGGCCCCCCGCCAGCTCCGAAGTCGGACCGTTGCTGGACTCTTGCCACGCCCCTTAGTTGAAAAAAGAGTAGAAGAAGAGGCAGAGAGGGAGTTGGGCAAAGGTTGCTGTTGCTGCCGCTGCACGTTTTTCACAATCAATTCACGTAATCAAACAATTCAAGTGGCAAACACTGAAAATGCCAACGTCAACTGGAAAATTTGCGCTACTACCAGCAGCAGCAGCAGCAACAACAGCAACAACAATAACAAGCAGAAGCGAAAGGGCATGCAGCGGCGCGTCGCCGCACACACAAAAACACATACATAAACACAAACACTCAGACACACACACACACACACACACACACACACACACACACACACACACACACACACACACACACACACACACTCACACACACACTCGAGCGAGAGCATGTGCCGAGCATTGAAACGTTTCGATTTATGCGCCAAAAACTATGCTTCGACAGCCACATGAACGAGCTGCAAGCGGAGGGCGGCCAAGCAGCATAAAGACGTTCTCTATGAGGGCATCGAGGGGGTTGTGCAACTATGGCAGCTACAGTTGCAGGTGCTGCATACGATGCAATCAAAACAAAGCGCAAAGTCCTTAAGAAAGCAGGCGAAGCTTAAATACTCTGCTTAAGCCAAGGCAATCGATTAACTAACATCAAAATGTTGTTAAAAATGAGAGAGCTAAAGCATTGAGAGCTTTTGAAAACTTATAAAATACGTCTAGATTTTAAAATAAAATAAATAAGAACTGCAGTCAAGTAAACCGATATGAAAATCTATAGACATCGATATAGATACATCATATATATCAATTATATAAAAATATGATATGACGAGGAATGAAGGAAAAATTTTTTAAATTTATGGAAAAAGAAATATAAATATTAAAAATAATATAAATAATTTTAACAAAAAGTTAAAATTAAAAACAAATCATTAATGGAATATTAACAATAGAACTATAAATTAATCGAATAAATGTTATCTATTGAAAATTCAACTTATATAACACATTTAAAAAATAAATGTATAAAAATTAATTTATTGAAAAATATAAAATATTTTGAATTACCAAAAAAAAAATTTAAATGTAACAAATTTAATAAATTTTTCTAGAATACAAAGGCTCAAAAAAGAAATATAATTCAGTTAAAATAATATTATAAAAAAAATATTTATATTAATATTTAATATTAAATATCAAAATAAATTTCTTAAATAAATCAATATTTTAAAAAATAAATAATAAATTTATTCAGTTGAAACTGTAAGCCAAATAAAAATTTAAAAATATTTATAAGCTAAAAGTCAAATTAATAATTTCATTTATTAATAATTAGCTCAAATAAATTGAATAATTTAATAAAATATTGTTGAGAATAAATAAAACTGCGACTAAACGAATTGAAAAACCGAAATTCTTCAAATGCCTGTCAATTCAATTAAGTTGAACTTTTAAGGCAGGTAAATCACATCGCAAAGTTATTATGCTCTACCAAAACAGAAAAGAAAATAGAAGGGAAAAAGCATGGAAAAAAGTATGAGAAGTGCTTCTGCTGCACCTTGGGACTGGCCCAACACAAACACAGGCAAAAGCAAAAATTTCGTCGCCGTCGTCGCAGTCATCGTTGGCGTCGCTTTTGCCTTTTGTTGACGCAAAAAATTCGAAACTTGCGGATGGAAAAGTTGTCGCTAAAATGTGGAGAAAGTTACCGCAACAACTGGCACGACTCGAAGAGCCGGCCCAGGCAGCAGGCATGGCCTGCCATGGCCTGCCACGGCATGGCATGGCTAAGAAGATATGGCATCGAGAGGAATGCCATTGCCAGGACAGAGTTGCATTGTTGACCCATTTGCTGGCCCATGACCGGGCCCGGGACAAGTTGATTGCGGCAATTGCAATTGGAAAACTGCCCAAGGGAGCCACAGCCAAAATGCAGGCAGACAAATAGACAAATAGACAAAGAGACAGAGAGACAGAGGCAGAGACAAGAGGCAAGAGTTGCGGGGCAGACAGTTTAGACAGACCACTTCATAGAATGCTACTTACATGACATTCACCAATATTGCCAGACCCGATGTGATCAACATGATCTTGGCATCCACATCAAAGTCGCCGCTAATGAGTCGTCCAATGGCCAGCCAAACGAGTATGCCAGTTATCACCCAGATCATAAAGACGGAGGCCATGGCGCCAATCACCTCCGCCCGATACCAGCCAAACGACATGCTGTCAAGGATAAACAAAAAAGTTTTAGTTAAATACAATCAAAATTTCCTAAGAATTTCAAATTATTATTCAGTGAGGACAAATTGAAGGTAATGTAAGAATTCTCTGGTCGAGTGAATATAAAATTTCCAGAGCATAATAATGTCAACATAATGAGTGTATTTCGCGAAAGGGGAAAATGAAGTTGGTTTGGTATTCCTCTAAGTATCCACGAGTAAATTTGGGTTGCTTAGCTTATAATGGACTTCAATTTGTAGTAATTGATCGTAATAAAATTAAATTATTTATCGAAAAAAAATGTGTTAAACATGAAAATATATTTCAAATTTCAAGTCTCTTACACTTGGGATAATCGTTCATACGGCCGAGCGAGCAAATGAGCATGGTCAAGTTGATCAGTATCAGATGAGCTATCTGATACTGATCAGATATATATAAATATATAAAAATATTCAAGGAATTCCTACGTCTTACAATCTAATGAATAAACCTTTATGAACTTCACACTCTATTAAAATACTCTATTTTAAATTTCTAATAATGCTTTAGTTGATGTGACTTCCTCAGTTAATCCTTCCGCTTAATGATATTTTTTTTATTTTTATTTTTTTTTATCTATATTTAATTATTCAAATTGTAACAAATTTTTTTTTAGCATATTCTTCAATAAAACTATTGCATTCTGAGTGCCTATTTTAAAATAAACTCTGAATCAAATTCAAATACAATTTCTATAAAAGCCAAAGCTGAACCTTTTAAGACTAAGACGTTCACAAAGTGAAAAGAGCATGTTGGTTCTGTCTAATATCTGTCTGCTTGCTAGACCGTCCGTCCGTCCGTCTGTCCGCCCGTCCGTCCGTCTGTCCGCCCGTCCGTCCGTCTGCCTGAATATATGCTCGTGTGTACTCTCTCATCAAATTTAGATAAATGATGGGTTGAGCTAGCCAACATCTCAGAAAAACATACACACAAAAACCTTTTAAGTCTCTACAATTAAAGAATAACATCTAATGATAATATGAAAATGGGATGAATTATCGAGATAATAAAACTCATTGACGGACCGTGGCTAAGTCTATAGACGAACAGAGGACAGAGGGCCAGACAGACGGACAAACGGACAGACGGACGGATAAACAGGTTATATATTGACTCAACTCGCCTTGCCAATCAAGATCTGCCACGCAGTAGATCAAACATTTCTATATTAAATGGTTTCAGATATAAAAAAATGTCTTACGCTAATTTATATTATTATTTTGCATTATAAATTGTTATAAAATATATCAAAATAATTAATTTGAAATTAAATTCCGTATCTTATATATTTATATATTAATAACTGCCTCTATTACTAAACATTCACTCTGCACTTTTTGCTTAGCAGATTTCATGTGATTAGGTTTGTTATTCTATTTCTAAGCATATTTCAAAACTCATAATTAAGCTTTTCGATTAACAAGTCTGTGATAAACACATGATAAATCATAGCGAAAAACTAAGCTTAATTATTATTTACTTTTTTATAATTTCATATAAAACTTGCATCAAATGAAAAACTAATTAAAAATGACAACAGCAAAAAAAAATAGATACTAGATAGTTATGTGAAAATCATAACATTAAATCAAATTAGAAAGCAATTTCCATAAACATGCTTCACACAGTTCGCTTAGCTGATGATGGGCAAGGTAATAAGGTGAGTTAAGGTGAACTCAGGTAAGTTAAGCTAGCTAGTGTGAAGCGCTGGGCGGCATAAAATTAACATAAGTTGATAAATGCGCCCCAAAAATTTGTCAAATGCCATTTTAATTTGAGTGTCTCGGCTTTTTAGGGGCGCGCCGCGCGTCCAACTAACAGACAGGGAGGCAGGCGAGCGGAGCAACTGAACTGAACTGGGCTGGGCTGAGCTGGGCTGGGTCTGTGTGCTCCGCTGTTGTTGGTATTCCCTAATGTAATGAGCGCATTGCATGTGTGTTTTCTCATTTTTCGTTACGTTACTTTTTTGTATTTTTGGTGGGTTCAAAGTCAACACCTGGTCGAGGGCGACGTTCGTTCAATTAAAGCAACGTCCGCGCTGAGGGGACGACGCCAAGCTCGTTATAAAATTGAAATAATGGCAATGCCAACAATTTTGCCAGCCTGCCAACTCGCAGTGTCGTTGCTGTTTTTTATGTTTTTTTTTTGTTTTTTTTTTTTGAAGCTGCTAACTAATGCGACACACACCGGCAGCCAACTACAACAACAATGCAAGCAACGAATGTCTCGCCATAATAATACAATTTAATTTCCAGCAAACATCCGTCGCAAAGGCCCCCAGAACCCCACACCCCTCCAGAGCCCTATACAGATTGTGTCAATGTGTATGACCACTATATACATATATATGTATATATAGTTCTATATATATATTTGTATATATATATATATATATATATATATATATATATATATATATGTGTGTGTGTGTGTGCTTGGTAGCCCCTTGCAATTGCAAGTGCAGCCATTTGCTTAATGACCGCCTGCCGCCTCTCTGGTTACGGTTTCTCTTCTTCTTATTGTTGTTGCTGCTGCTGCTGCTGCTGCTGCTGCTGCTGCTGCTGCTGAAGGCGCCAAAGGCGCGACTGGAGGATTGGCTGCTGTTGTTAATGCTGCTGGGAGCGTTGCTAACCACCTTATGCACTGGGCACATTGGGCTGGATGCTGGCCAAAAACTAACAGAAAGTTGTCAAAAAAACGGACAAGTAACAAAAGCGAGTCTGCACGACTAGCCGTTACGCTGTCTAGCATGTCTGTCTGTCTAGCTCATGCTGTCATATATCAATTGTTTATCGAATTTATACACAAATTTATCGATGTTGTAAGTTCTTTGAAAAACCTAAAAGCCTAAAAGTTGTATAGTTTGACTATTAGTCAAAACGATTTATAGATGTTGTTACTAACTTTTTCGTCTCTCATTTTCATTAGAGAAACTTGGCTGCAATAGCCATATACCTACTTCAACTCTATGCCCAGTATACCCCTTTTCTAAACACCTGCAGGGTATTAATAGAAATATATAGAAGTGCACATGATATATTATAAGTTGAGAACGTGTGTGCCGCAGTTATCATCGTGCAGTTAATTGTATTACAATTTTCCACTGATAAAATTATTCAAGGTCAACAAGAGCATAAAATAAATGCAGCGTCACGTACAGCATTCATGTAATTATAGAAATTATGAACAATTATGAAGTTTCGCTGAACCATCAGCGAGCACATTGTATGGATTATTTAACTTAACTGCAATTGTCACTAATAAAGTTGCAATTGAATGAGGGAAAAGAACTCTTTAATGGAAAACAATGAAAGAAAATTTAATTTAAATTCAATTGATTAATATGAAGTAAAAATAGAGAAATAAAATTCAATCTATAATTTTTGAAAAAACATTTTTTAATTATGAAATATATATATTACTCAAACCTTTTCTGGTATAAGTATATCTCGATTATGTTTATATTATATCGTAATTAATAGATTAGTAATATCTTGATGTAATTGCGTACCACTGTGCAGCAGTGTTTGGCGTTCGTTTGTGCTCAGCGTTTCTGCGTTTGCCTTTGCAATTGTGCAAATGTGTTTTGTTTTGATAAATTAGGCTTGTCAACTTGGCAGCGGCAATGGAAACGAGAGCGAGAGAACGAGAATGAGACTGGCAATGGCAACGGCTCTGAACCGCATGAAGCAAAAGCTTGAGCAGAAGCAGGAGCAGGAGCAGGAGCAGCAGCAGCAGTAGCAGGAGCAGGGCTGGAGTTGGAGCTGGAGCAATAGCTGAAGCATGAGTACCGCATAAGGCTGAGGCTTGCAACCAGGCGCTGCACATGCTGCAGCAACACAGGCAACAGCAACAGCAACAACAACAACAACATGAGAAGGCACAAAGTCTGAGGCAGCGGCAGAAAATTTACAAAATTACCATGCAACACGCTTGAAATTGCAAAAGTTTTTCATTATTCACTTTGTGGCTGCAGTCGAGTCGTCGAGTGAGTGAGATTTTT
The DNA here is from genome assembly GCA_035045365.1 of Drosophila leonis. Lineage (NCBI taxonomy): Eukaryota > Metazoa > Arthropoda > Insecta > Diptera > Drosophilidae > Drosophila > Drosophila leonis. The sequence continues at coordinate 2,916,108 of JAWNPC010000389.1, read as the reverse complement.
GCATGAATGAGCAGAACGTGCCTGCACCACCCCCCTACCCCCTCCCTCTCATACACGCCCTGCCTTAAAAACACAAGCGCAACCAGAACGAGAACAAGATGGATGCCAAGCGCCCACTCGATGGGCTTGCCTTAGACTTGAGGAGGTGACGGAGCCGAGGCAGAGGCAGAGGCAGAGGCAGCAACAGCTACGCAGTTCCCAAAGACCAATTGAAAAATGTGCAATGGCCAAATGTACGCAGCAGCAGCAGCAGCAAAAGTACAAACAGCAACTGCTGCAGCAGTGAAAATTTGGAAACAGGCTTTTCGCCTAATTAGACGAAGGCAAGAGGAGAACACGCGACTGTGCGGGGAATTTGTAGGCGGGGCCAAGAGTTTCAATGCGGACACGTAACCAGCCAAGCGGCAGAAATGTTGCCAAGTTTTCTTGGGATTGCTGAAGATTAAATACTCTAGCGGGTAGAGCCAAAGGAAAGTCTGATATAATTATAAAAACTTAGCTCGATTACTAATGTGAAAAAGCTGGAATTTATATAGTGGCCTAAGTGGTCATAGAAGGCTTCCAATTGCAATTTAGAATATTTTATACAAAAATATAACTAAAAGTATTTTATAAAACGTTCAGTTTTCTATGACAGATACCTAAAAACTATTTCACATTTCCTTGACAAAGTTTTAGTCCATACTTAAATAATAAAAAATAAAAAATATATAAAACAAACTAAGAATTATACCTAAAAACCTTTTCACATCTCCATAAAATTATTAGCCTATATTTGATTAATAATATAAAAAAACATTTTTTTTAATTATTATAAAACTGACTTTAAAGGTGCCAAAAAATATATTTTTTTTTATAGTTTTAGCAGTTTTTAACAATTAAATATAGAACACAAATAAATATTTTTGAAAGTCAATGAAAAATTTTAACATATTTAAATACGAATACAAAAAAAAAATTTTTTTAAACTTTTAAATATATAAATATTTTGTTTATTTATTTATATATTAATAATTTTATATATTTTTTCGTATTTACAAATATTAAATTTTTTATTAATAAAAATTAGAATCATAAGACTTATTAATAAATAAAAAAATAAAATAGAAAAACTTCTAAATTCTATAACTTAATTATTTTTAATTTATATTCCAAAAAAATGCAATATTTATAAATATTATAATTATTTGTATTTTATTTTTGTTTTAATAAACAAATATATTATATGCAAAATTATTATATATTTTCATGTATTTTTATATATCATTAAAACCACTCGAAAATAATTATTCAATTTTAACAAAAACTAAGTTTTTTTATTTTAAATTAAATTTCAGTCTAAAGAATCACTTTAAAGAACATTTTACTTACTCTTTCTCTCACTCTCTGTCTCTACTATTCTCTGGTCTTAAATTTCTTTCAATTTTTCTGTGCTAGTCAATTCAATAATTTGTTGCACTGCTGTCGCATAGATCTAAAGTTTCAAATACCTGCTGGCCCGCCGTAGCACAGCATTTGCCGAGCGTTGTGTCAAGAAATAGTTGTGAGAGCACAAAAAAGTTTAACATTTTATTGATTGGCCTTAGACTTTGCACAGGGAAAGTCTTTTACCTGATAGAAGGGGAGGATAGGAGGATGGTAGGATGGGTGTTCTGTATACATACCGTTGCGTGGATGGACGTCCGGCTATCCAGATGGCAAACAGTGAGATCATAAAACTGGCGAAATCCGTTAGCAAGTGTGCGGCATCCGTTGCGATGGCCAAGCTGTTCGACAAAACGCCACCTGTCGGACAGTAGACAAAGAGTAAGAGAGATAGAGAAAGAGAGAGCGAGAGACAAGTATGTGTAAAGGGGTAAATAAATGCAACAGAAATAAAAAAAAAACGAACACGAAAAAATTAACTTGCAATCTGTGGGAGTACTGCAATGGACAAAGACAGTCGCCACGCCCCCTACGTCCTCCCCTGGTCAGCTCACATCAAATGGTTAGCAAAACAGCAAAAAGGAGGTGCCGCATTCAGCCAGTCAACAATTTCGATTTAAAGGCAAAGGCAAAGGCACAGGCAAAGGCACAGGCGCAGGCACTGGCAAAGGCGAAAGCAAACTGAATGAGGTAAAAGTTCATAGTGAAAAGGGAAGGGCAGCGGCGAGGGGGTGTGGCACTGTCCCAGTGAATGTGGCCAACGGCTTCGATAGCACATTGTAGGTAATTGCAAAGCGATTAACAGCAACAGCCGACAATGGGGACGACAGCGTCGCATTGGCAGCGCTTGAAAATTAAATGTTTATTGTATAACAGTCCACTCCACACACACTCTGTGTGTGTGTGTGTGTGTGTGTGTGTGTGGGAAAGGAACGGCAGACAGTAAGCCTTTCCGGTCGCCATATTGTTGCACTTCCGGTGCTCAGTTTTTAATCGTCTCGTCGTCCCTTTTATTACTTCGTTTCATTTTGCTTCCTCTTTTTTGTTGCCTCTTGTTTGACTGACATTTTAGCCAAGCTTTTCTCTACTTTCAGCTCTCTGAGGTGAGCGAAATTAGTTGAGGGAATTTGAAGTAAACAACGAGCAAGAAAAAAAGTGAAAGACGAAGCAAAATCAAAGTGAAATACAACAAAAAAACGTAAGAACTGAATAAGGCACAGAAAATTGTGGATGCTGCAGTGGGACATAGACAGCTGCGTAATGCTCGTTCATGCTACGTTGTTGAGTTGAGAAATTGTTTTATATGAAAGATATAGTATATGCTATAGATATATAGATATATAATATAATACAGTTGAATGTTTGACTTTTTATGAAGGCAAAAGCTAATATACTCCCTTTCACTATGTGAGCGAGTATTAAAAGAATTGTCAGCATGTAAGTTGCTCTTAGGAAAAACAAGTAAAAAACAGTAACAATCGAGCGAGACTGACTAAATAATACTCGTTCACAGTTTAATTTATTCTAAGTTCAAAACTTTTGGAAATTTAATTAATAGTAAGAGTTGATCTACAGTAACTTAGCTGTTAATACAATTTATTCGTTGTTCTGTCGGCAGACAATATCTAGCAAGCAAACTGTATAAAATAGAGATTTCTTACATATTTCTATTCGCGGATACTCCACACTCGTATATACCACTATATTCCAAACTGTCTAAATAATAACGTTCAGATTTCACAAAGTAAAAGTAGTCAGGCTATGATTCTAGTTCCTAGCTTTGAGCTCATACAGACAGATCAGAAAAAGCCAATATACCCCTTTCACATCGTTAAAGCATATAAAAAAGGTTGTTCAGCAGGGACAGATTTAATACCGTCTTTCAGCAGCTACTCACCCACAATTTCGGCAATCATGAATACCAAACATAAGACGCTAGCAATGATCAACTTCCGGCGCGCCTTCAAGTCCACGCCTTCGCTGCGAGCTCTGTGGCAATGATCACGAACTGAAATGATCAAAAAGAAAAGAAAATATATATTGTATATAAAGTAAATGAAAGTAGACAAAAATAATAGCACGATACTTGATGAATAAGGAAAAATTAAAAATTAAATTATTTAAAAATTCTAAAATTAATATTTGGCTAAAATAAATAAAAATAAAATTAAAAAATAAATAAAAATTAATACCAAATGAAATTTAAATCAAATGCATTTGAAAAATTTTGGTAACTTAATAAACTAAATAAAATCAATTTTTCATATATCTTAAAAATACAAACAAAAAGAAAAAAAATATAAATTTTAATTAAAAAAAAATAAATGCAAAATTTATATCTTATTTTTGTAATTGGTAAGCAATTAACTAAACTCCAATTAACTAAACTCTTTAAAAAAAAATATTTAAAAAAATTAGATTAAAAATTTAAAAGCAAATTTCCATTGAAAACAAATAATAAATATTAATAATAATAATAAATTAATATATATAAAATATATTCAATTTGCTAAACAAAAATATGTGCAGAAAATAAATGAATTAAAATTAAAATAAATAAATTTAAATACAAAATAGATAAAAATTTAACTAGCATATCTATGAAAAGCATTTACTACGCCTTGGTTTATATTATTTAAATAAATTTAATAATATTTATGTATATATTTAGGTACACTTAAAAAATAAACCTGAATCTTCTTAAGTGGTAAACAAAAAAGCTTATTCCTTGAATTTTGTTTTTCGTATTTTTTTTCGTGTTCATAAGAAACTTAAAAAATAAGAAGAGAAATAAATAAAAGAAATGTATAAGCTGGACCAAGCGGCGATGCATGAGCTGACCCCAGGGAAACCTGCCTCACTCTCTAGCCCTCTGTCAACCTCCCCCAGCCACACTCTTTCTCTGTCTCCTTGCTGCTCTGCCATCTGTTATGCCGTTTACATATTTACAAAACAGGCATTTAAATTTATTTAACATGGTACGTGAATAATGACCACCGACGCTGTTTGCTATGGTTGCCACGCCTTGCCCAGCTGCATGCCTGCTCCAAGCTCCTGTTGCCCATGTCCTGATTTTGCCATGTGTGTGTGTGTGTGTGAGTATGAGTGTGTGGGAATGCCTGGGCAGCCGTTACCCAGTTTTTTGGTGTCAGTGACAGGCGCACTCACACCCCGTTGCTCGTTGGCCAGGAGCAGTCTATTAAATACTTTATTGCATTTGTCGCAGCCGTATTTCATGCTTTGTCATTTCCGCTGCATTTTCTTTGCACTCTCCCAGTTTCACTTCGCCATTGTTCACTGTACTGCGAAAGGGTAGCATGTGCATATGCTATATGCTTGTAGCTGCCTGCCTGGCTCGTTGCGCGGTTTCTTCATTTGAATTCAGCACAAGGACGTCACTGAGAAGTCTTCCGAGTCTGCCGGAGTCTCACTCACTCTCTCTCTCTCTCTCACTCTTTCTTCCTTTCTTTCTGTTGGTTCAACTCCTACTGCACAATGGCAGAGTAACAATGCAGCCGGCAGCGAAATTAAATTCCAGTGCATAACCAAGGCGAGGGCCAGCCAGCCAGCCAACAGTCGACAGCGCAAAGGTTGAAATTCCCAATGCCACATGAACATTTCACCTATTAGACCCGCACAACACACTCACATACACACTCAGAGTGAATTTGCCGCTTCAGCTGGCAGCTCCTTCGACATCGTCTCGTTCACGTTTTCGTCCTTCTCGTCAGCGTTGCAACTGATGCATAAAAATCATCATACTTGCAATTTAAACAACTGCAATCCATCTGCATCTTTAATTGGTTCCTCCCTCCCCTTGTCCTTGCCCTTCCCCCTTAACCCAGCCCTTTCCTTTCATCTTGAGTCTTTCTCCATATGCCAACAATGCGGCGCTTCTTTTAAATAATTCAACTATCTGGCAACCCTCCTCACATTATTCCAATCATGCTGCATATAAATATTTCAGCAGCGAATTTATTTTGTGATAAAAAAAAACACATATACATATATTTGCCTTGAAGTCCAGCTAAAGCTCGTGTCTTGACTCTTGTTGATTTGTCTCGACTAATTGCAATACTCGTTCGAGATGTTGAAAAGGGTATATTTGGTTTTCATACTAAAATATCTGTATATATACTAAATATTTTGCCTCTTCTCATCACTTAAAGTTTTTTTGAGGTTTTACTTATATCTGTGACAATCTTAATGGTATTACTTATAGATCTATTGAATTTAGAGATTTTAGACTTAATCTTTTTATATATATGCTAATTTATGTATATCATTTGCAGTCAAAAAGTGTTTCAGGCTGTGGTAATTTAGCTAAAATTACATCTTCTATAGTCTTTCAACTAGAGCTTATTGACATAATGATCTAGTGATCCCATCTATCATCAGATTAATCAAAAATTTTATATGGGGGTCTACTTGGGGAGTGATTAAGCAGAAAAAAACGATACTTCTTCAATTTTAGATTTTGTTTTTGGAGTTGCTACAGCCCAAATCGAATGGAATGCCACAACCCAATGGGATGATCATATAACTTACATAACTTCTATGATTCGCCCATTCCAAATCCAGCAACAAAACGATCTAGAGGACTTACTGGCTCTAAAGCTTAAGATGGACGGATAATATCACTTATAGAGAATATATGTTTCTCCCATTGGGATGTAGCAAAAACGGAAAAAACGTTTTGTATAAAGATTTAGTTGCTCTTTTGGAACAATAGCGAGCATTAAACAGTTGGGTACACTAGAAAATTACATTTTTAGCTATTTAATTATACATATTAAATTACTTAGTTCGTTGGTTTTACAAATTAAAATAATTCTAAATGAAAATGTAATTTATGAGAATTGCAGAGAAAGGCGATAAATGGTGGGAGTAATGTAAAGAACAGAGTAAAGAGCAGCAGAGAGAATAAATTGTGATTCGATAGATGTTTGAGCAAACAATATCAACTAAAAAAAAGAAATTAATAATAGATTTTGATACCCTATAAAATTATCATTTTTCCCAATTATATGAAGTAAACAACTTTGATTTAGTTTTACACAACATTTGCATGCCATTTCTATTTAAATTCATTTCAACTACCTAAAATCACGTGAAAATGCATCAACTCTTCAAATACCACACATTACAGGATATACCAAATACACCTGATGCATCTTCACACCTTGCACCTTAGCATTTCACTTAGCAGCGTTAACAATAGCATTGAAAGACGTTAGCTAATGTCGCAGCTGGTTCGCGCTTAACTAGTTAGTTAGTTGCAATCAGGTAACACAGGTAATTGGGGCTAATGCAGGTAGCTCAGCTGGTTATGCAAACGCTTGTTAGCTGCAAATGGTGCTGCACATGCTTAGGCAACAGATTGAGCTGCACTAGCTGATTGTTGATATTGGCCAAGAGGCGGCGTAAGCGCTCCACTGTCGAGGAACTCTGTCTAGACATGACGTAATGTCATTTAAGTTCGTTCCTCTGCCAATAAATCCAATCAGCGCACTGCATAGCAGCAGCAGCAGCAGCAGAAGAAGTAGAGCGCCATCGCCATCGCCATGTTGACTTATCGAAGAGGAAATTAAAATTCAGAGTTGATCGAAGCAGCGCACGAAGCTCGACTGCTCGACTGGACGACAACTGCGGTGCAGCAAGTTCATAGTTTTGGCCATTTGCTTCAATGAAAAAAAAAAGGTGGGAAGAGTGCGATAGTCGAGCAGGAAGTACCCTGTAACTGGGTATGAACTGATAAGCAAAAAGGAGAATACAGAAATAATAGATAAAGAGAGAACAGCAGGAAATATCCTGTAATATACAGTTGATCTGGAAACTTAACTTATTTAGTGGCTGTTGAAGTCATAGAGTTTTGAGATATTATTAATGAAACAAATACCCTATATATTATATATAATATCTTATAACATAAATACAAATTTCAGAATTTCTATAAGTTTAATATTAATCTAATTTTACAGCTTGACCTGAACTCAAAATACATGTGTGGGTACTTTACGTAAAATCAAACTAAAGAAAACACTCCACATGACTTGACAATACCCTGTAAATAGCTACACTGAGCTGATCTCATGTTGTCTTGTTCCTCTCGGAAACTAACATAGGTTGGGCAATTTGATGTACAAAAAAACTTGTATAAAACAGTCTTGTTGACTTGCTAATACCCTGTAAAGAGCTAGAAGCCGTCCTGATCTGATCTCCGGATGTCTTGTTCACCTTAGCTCGTATGTTAGTTAATTCTGTTTGCTATAGAAACTTTTTAAATGCTTTTGTGTTTTTTTTATCTATCATAAAATTCTCTAAATATACTTCTCATATATAATTTTTGTTTCAAATTTCCAAAAATCAAACATTTTTTACATAGAACCGAAGATACCCTGCCACAATCTGTCTTTGTTAACTCTCTAATCATGCAATTATCAATTTTTAATTCAATTACAGGGTATACTTTTGCCATATCATGCATTTATCAATTTTTAATTCAATTATAGGGTATTTCTTGCTAACCTCTAAGATATCCAGCTTCTTTCTGCCTGTTTAACCCTCTTCTCATATTTTTATAATATTTTTTATTCAATTATACATGGTATTTAAGTGTTAATCTTTTCATATGTTCTTACATAAATGTTCATATAACCAATATATAAATCTTTCTATATAAATTGGTATTGTTTACAAGGTATCAAAATGAATCAAGCATTTATTTCATTATTTTCCAATATACTCCTGTGTATACTTATATAAAAGGGTATACTTTTATCAATACGATTAAACTTTTTAAAATTTTCTTAGTTTTACAGGGTTTTACAATGTGTCAAACATTCATTTGTATATTTACGTACTGCTCTGCTATCTGCTCGAGTTTGTTTCTTAAATTCTTCAATAGCTAATATACCCTATAATTGCAACCAATTTGCATTATTTTTGCAGGATATTAACACAAGTTTATTACTTTTTGACTACCTTGCCTGTTTTTAACTGCTTTTACACAATTTGAATCTAAAATCAATATACCCTTTCAAAACTATTACAGGGTATCAAAGTAAGCCAAACATATGTAACTTGTCTTGCCTGCTTCTTGCTCTCTGCCTACATAAGTTGTTAAGTAACTAATATACCCTTAAGACTTTGGCACACTTTCATTGCTATTACAGGGTATTTAAAATGAGCCATTCATTTATTTTGGCCTCGTTGTCATACGTAAATTATGTTCGCAGCTCTCGCAATTTATGGCATATGACAATAGTCAAGCGGCGATCCAAGCATAAATTTTGATTATAACCCACAGACGCAGCTGCTGCTGCCGCCGCTGCAGCTGTTGCTCCTTTAGCTGCTTCAGCTCCTTCGGTTGCTGCTGCTGCTGCTGTTTGCTAGCAAAATTGCGACCAAAGTTTGCAATCGTTGAAAAATCATCAACTGATTGATGACAAGGCGTTGGCCACAGTGGCTGTCTGTCTCTGTCACTCTCCCTCTCTCTTTCTGTGTGTGTGTGTGTGTGTGTGTATGTGTGGGAAGTGAGATATTTGCTTACCGAAGCCAGGCAGCAGGACCTTCTCGAGACATGGCGATGACTTCGTCGTCAACATTTTCGTTGTTGTCGTTGTTGTCATCAGCGTCGTTGTCGTCTGTCGATAAACACGTTCGTCGTTCATTTCCATTTCCGTGCCGTCAGCCAATTAGCGCGCATTACCGTGTAATAACACACAAATTGTGCAAAATTTTCGATTTTCAAACTCAACTGAACAACAATCAACAAATACAGTTCAACCTGACGGCAAATGCTGTGAAAACTAATTTTCTACAGTTGTTTTTCTCCCCCCAAACCCTGTTTTTATTTTGCAATGTTTGCTGTTTGTTTGGCATTCGCTTTACTGCGATTTCTTGATAATTTATGAATGACTGCAAATTGCTTTGCGCGCTGATTGAAAGCGACACGAAAAGTGCCGCAGTTTATCAACCCACCTGTCCCACGCCCACCTGCCCTTGTTTCTGCACTCACCTTCAACTTCAATGTTGTTGGAGCGGCCATGCAAACAGAAAATCTGCGAAGGTGTCGTCGGTGCATTGTTGTTGTTGCCATTGCCAATGCCTGTTTCCATGTTCGACTGTGTTGGTGTTGTGCCGTAATTATTTGAGCGCCTGCAACAGTGCAATAGAATGAGATAGCAATATTATGTAGCCATATGCATGTACAGATGTGTGTGTGTGAGTTTGCAGGCAACTGATCGCTCTTCACGTTTTACTTATGCTCTTCATTGTTTTCATTGTTTATTTTTAGCATAAGAGGCACAACTTACTCCACAGCAAGAAAAAAAAAAGAAAGAGCGCAAAAGAAATAGAACAACAATAGAGCATTAAATCGGCTCCCAAGTACGGTACTTTTCCCAACACAATGTAAACGCTTGCTATGCACACACTCACAGCATAGCCAACTCACTCTCCCACAGCAAAGCGCGTAATGAGCAGCGGGCATAAAAATAAGAAGAAAAAAAAACAAAGAGAAGAAGAGCGCGAGTGGGAGTATAAGAGAGGGTAGTGTTTTTTTTTTTGTGATAGGTGCTAAAATGTAAACTGCAACGAAAAATTCAATTTGAAGTTTTGTTACTTAACCCAAACTACGGGCGACTACTTAATGCCACGCCTTCGCGCCCAACTTCATCACACACGTGCATATGTGTGCGCCTGTGTGATGTGGCCGTTGATAAGTTTGCTGTATGTGTATGTTTGTGTGTGTGTGTGTGTGTGTGGGCGCGCGTAATTTTTACTACGAAAAGTGCAAATGGCGCTAAACTACTTGCTCTGCAAGTTTGCAACGCAATTGCCGCAGCAACAAAAAGGAGTAGAAAGAATCAGCAGCAACAACAAAAAAAAAGTGAAGTATTTTCTTAGCAGCTACAGCAACAGCTACTACCAGTGCTGCCAACTTCGACAAGCCAGCTCAAGTAGTCATAACAGCCAAAAAAAGCTAAACATAAACTGACAAAAAAGAAGCCATTCTATTATACAAAATAGCTATACATCCCGCCAGATGTTATCTAACCATTTTTGTGTGTAAAACGCCAGAACTGACGGGAAAATAGCTAAATTGGCAACACTGGTTACTACTACTACTACTACAACTCTTCTACTCTTTTGCTCTTCTACTTGGAAGTCTCGCTGCTTGGCAAACGAACTTTTTCGAGGCCTTTTCACACCTTTGACAGTTGGCGAGGATCTCACGGTCGGGCGCTTTTACGGCTATTTAACAAATCAGCAGCTCATTTGGCGACTTTGCCGCTGCTCTTTATGTTAATTTGCTAAGATTTTCTACTTGAATTTTTTCGCTTGCTTAATGCAAAAACTCTTGCAGCAAAAACTTTTACGCCTGCATTCCTTCTTACTTACGTCACAATCGGCGTGCCTTCATTCCTTGACATTATTATACAATATAACAAAATGCGCACGAAATACAAAAAAAAAAAACAGAAAAAGATAACGAAGAAGCCGAAACAACAAACACAAAAATCACTTTAAATGCAACTTCACAATGGAAACGCTCTCAATCAACTGTCAGCGTTGCTTATGGATCAACTGGATATGTCGAAAACGAAGCTGCGAAGAGACAGCTAGAGATCAGCAGCGATAAGACTGAAAGCAAATAGCAGATAAGTGACGGACAACGTGATAAGAGTGACAGCCTAAAATATATAAAAAAAAAATAGGCAAGCCAAAGCAAAGCAAAGTAACTGTACAACTATGCATTGAGAAAGCCGTGTGCATACATAAACATATTAGCACACACACACACACGCCCACATGTAAATCGAAAGAGCGAATGGGGTGCAAAGGAGATACACGAGAGTTAGCCTCCATAAAGCCAAAGCACACGGCTTGCACATCGTTTGTTCTTCAATGGTAACGTGCGCTATGGCTTGTTTACGTTTAGAAGCTGCGTCACAGCTTGTATAGCTTCCATTCAAATGGAATGCAAGTAGGCGCCAGATAAGTGTAAGCGAGATGGCACTTGATTAGTTCTCTTATAAGTAATTGGGAATATACTATGACAAAGTTTACATAAAAAAAACACGTTTGAATCAAGTTCTAGTTGGAGCCAAAGTTGTGCAAGCGAGACAGTCGAATACCACTAGATTGAACTGCTTACAGTATAACAGAGTTCAACAAGCGTACAGTATATGCAGCGTATGTGCAAGCAGTATATAAAGTATTTGCACTGCTTATAGCATGAACTCACACTGCCAGACGTAAATAAAGTAAGACCATTTTAATGAAATTCTAGTTGGAATCAAAGTTGTGCTTGAACTGCTTACACTAGTACGACGACAGGCATACAAATGACACCAGTTACATGCAAGCAGCACACCACGTAGTTGCACTGCTTACTGTGCACACTCACATTGCCAGATAGCTGGAAATTAACAGTTTAACGACATTTTTCCAATTACTTTTAACAGTGGTCAACAAAGCTAGTTTTTTTCTTAAATATCAACATCTTATAATATCGACTTTTGTTTGATAAAGTTTTCAGAACAATTTAAGTGCACATAGAGGACGGAGGCAGCCAAACGTGCCTGTAGCTCCTGCTGACTGAAATCGTGCGCCCATTCAACGCGACCCCAAAATTTCAGCTGATATTCCTCCTCAAGACGCGATAGAGCAACGGCTTGTTCCACTGTAATCTTCTGCTCGATTACAGCGCAGGCCAGCACAATAGATTTCAGCGTGTCCACAGCGAAAATGTAGCCTAAGAAAACAGAATTATTTAACAAAAATAAAAAAAACTCAGGGAATTTATCAATCTACCGTGGAGCGTTTCCAAGCTGTACGAGTGAAAATGTTTGGCAATTTTCATTTTGTCGTCAGCGCTGACTTGGGGTGGGGTTATGTTCATAGTTTTCTGCAGATTCGTTTCGAAGCGCTGATTAAACCAATCGATAACGGGATCCCATTCATTGTGCTGCAGCTCCTGCAGATCTTTTTCATTCTGCGCGGGAAATTCAATTTCAATTATAGATATTTATCGCTCGGTTATCGATTAACTTACATCGTACTGGAATAACACCGTATCGGTGGCTACGAAATTTAACAGATAATTCACCATATCGGGCTTCGTCAACTTATTGGGATTATCAATGGCCGTAAAGCAAAGCGCGGAGATGTGCATGCGAGAGCGTTCGATATGTTCCTTTTGGGCATCGAACTCGGTGGCTACAGCAATGGCCAACGGTTCACTCTTCACCGTAAACAATGTGCCGTTAGGCGTCTTTAGCTTACGATGATCCAATGTTACCTCATAGCCCACATCTGTGCTGAGCACATTCGTCGTCTTATAGAAACGCTTCGGCGGTGTGGCTATTGGAAGAGCAAGAGAGAGATATCGATATCATGTTTTTTTTGTATTTGTTTTTGTTTTTGTTGCCGGCTGTTATGAAATCTAGGCAATTGTTGTTGATTTGTGTCTTGCTCTGTCTCTTCACTTACCATATTGACGCACTGCTGTTAGGGCGGGCGCTTGCCATTTAATACCGCTGCCTATGCGCAGCAAGCGTAATGTATTTGTAATTAATTGTTTATTCATTTTAATTAAATAAAATACTTTGAGCGAATCACAATGTGCAAATGTGCAGCAGTGTGACTGTATTTGGATAAGCACTAAAATACCACACTCTGAAATACTAATAAATACCAGGTATTGCTATGTGCCTAAATATAGGCAGGGTTAGTGCAGTGATTTAGGTATGCATTTAAATACCACACTTAGAAATACCAACTATCGTTTTATGCATAATAATCGATAAGCTTAAAGCTAAAAAAAATGAAATTTTCGAATTTAAATATATTTTGATGAATATTTTTTAATTCACTTGATATTCATCACTTAGTTTTAATACAAAAATAAAACTAGAAATTTGCCAACTTTTCTTTAGCGGCTTAAACACTAATTTGAACAATAAAGGAAAAACCGTAGCAGAACCAGAGATCAAAATCAAAAAATACATAATTAAAGCTAATATTCAACTTTAACTCTAACCTAGTTAATTGTCAGCTTAAGAACTATAAAGGGCAGCTGGCCAGCTTATTTACGACCACGTGTTTCCAGATACTCCAACCACATTTCCTGCTGATGCAGCCAAAAGTCAAACGTCTGCTCCAACTGCTGATATTCGCGTTCCTTCAGAGCCAATGAAGCCAGATTCGCATCGCGCTGCTCGACCAACATTTCATTCTCTTTACGCAGTCTTTCGATATGGGCCAAAGTAATTTGGCCCGTGCGTGGCATTATGTTGCGACGACGCGCGCGACGCGCCGTGGATTGAGCAGACTCCACAGCGGGCAGCTGTTGCTGTTGCTGCTGTTCCAGAGTGCGATTGGCGGGCATTAAAGGCGAACGTTTCTCCAGTGGCATGGCCTGGCTGGCCGGCAGCTCCACTTCGCTCTTCGGCTCAGTCTTTATAAGCGGCTTGGGCGAGTCCAGCAGCTCCGCCTTCACCTGCACCGTTGTGGCTCCTTGCCCCTCGAAGAAGGGACAGCCATTCGGATCCATTTCGAATTTGAGTGTACGGCAATCGTGGCGATTGAAACGCGCCAAAGTTGGCACTTCGTGGCGTATTTTCGTTTCCAAATCCTCAATCCAATTGCGTTCCGTAATAGCGGGTGGCGTGCTGCTGGCGTCTGCAGCTGCTGGCTGGAACAGGCTGTCGACGAGCTGATACAAGCGCCAATCCGACTTGTACTGTGGATCGCCCTCATAGCGACTGCGCTCGACTCTGCAATGGATGAGGTTAGATTAGCTCGGACTCCTAATTGCGTATCAATCAAACCATTTGCATTAACTTACAAATACTTATTGCGATAGCTGCTAATGCGTCGTCGCACCTCCTGCTTGTTCAGTCTTATGCGATGCTGCTGCAATTCAAAGGCAATGTCCCGAAATACTGTCAAGTTCTCTGTGTACGAAGTTATCTCGTGGAAATGCTCGCGCCACACTTTTATAATCATTGCCTCCTCGTAGGACGTGTAGTAGCGCAGTCGCATGTGTTTGGGTCCGCGCTTATGGGACTTCGACTCATTTTCCGGATCACTCATTTTGGTCAACTGCAGCTATTTGCATGTAATTTATGCGGTGTTTTCTGTTTAAAAATCTATCAAATTCAGTTCTTACTTATGTCTAATAGGGATGTGCATTTCGGCTGACTAAGGATGTGACAAGTGCAACTAGTTTGTGTATCGATATATCGCATAGTTATATTATTTATAAATATTTTGCTATTATTTATTTTATATTTTTATTTATAATTAGACACTTAATTTTTGTAAAGTTTAATTTAATTTTATATATATATATATATAATATTTTATTCAATAAATTTTATTTCACATTTAATTTATTATTACATCTGCATTTATTTATTACATCTGCATAATTTCGTTTAAGATTTATTTTATTTGTTTTTTATATACGTTACAAAATACTTTTTGTTTCTATTGGAATTTAATTTTATGTATTATTTGATTATTTATTTTTAATTTATTATTTTTTATTATTAATTTTTTATTTAAAATTATTTTGTTTATTTTGTATTTATAACGAACCAATTTTATGCGCTATAAATTTAGCTTTTAGTATCTTAGTATTTTGCTTTCTGGCATTTTTCAGCTTGCAAGTCAAGGGTCTCACTTTTATGTGTACATTGCATTGTTATGGATGGGAGCTTGGCAACAATTATGAAAAAATACCGATATTTATTTCGGTAATATATAACATTTATTATATGAAATTTCAACAACTTTATGCCTGTCATATATTAGGCATTCTTTATTTAATTTAAGTCAACATTTGCTGTCAAACATTACAGTCAAACAAATGGCCAGTCAGCAATCGAAAGATTACCTATCGAGTTTTATTGTGTTTGCCAATCGATAGATGCAGCCATCCCTAGTTGTTGATTTTCTATGCGAAAAAGTGAAGCTAGTGCTTAATAAATGTGGCACAACATTGTAGAAATACGTTAAGGTAATGCAGCGCATAGCTAACTAATAACTGTTTCGATCTCAATTCGAAAAGGGCAAAAACTAAGGCCTGGCGTTCGCATGGACTACGAAAATTTGACCGTCAATCTTGGTGGAGGGAGCGCTGCGGCCGGCGCTGCAAATGCGAACGTGATTGCGAGCACAAATCCGAATCTAAATCCGAGCGTCGCAGACGTCGAAGCGGAGGCTGCGATGTGTGGCAACCAGGAGCTGTTGGAGGTGAAGTCCAAGGAGAAGGCGCGTCGCTATTGGACGCCCAGCGAGGAGGAGCGCCTCTATGAGATATGGGGCCGGGACAATTGGCGTCTCACGCGCAACGGTAAAAATACCGTTTACTTTGCCCAGTGGTCCGAGGAGCTGCGCGAACGTTTCACCGTGGACGTAAAGCCCGAAGAAATTCAAATGAAGGTTAATCAGACAAGAGCTAAATTTCGGTAGGTCTTTTATAACATTTTGTTTATTTTATTGATTTAACTTTAAATTGCGAAATTCTTGTGCCCTGCAGTCAAGTTAAGAAACAGCTGCAGAGCGATCCATCGAGTTATCCCTTGCGCTGGAAAAAATATGATCTAATCAATCGCATATTGAAGAACATACACAGGCCAAAGAACGCAGAGCCATTGCCGCCAGAGGTGTTGCTCAATAATCGAGATGTTTCGCCGCCACGCGAAGATGAGCAGCAGCAGCAGCAGCAACAACAGCAGCAGCAACCACTCCCGCAGCAACAGTCGGTGCTAAATTTAACAGCAGAGCCAACGGCTAATAATTATTATAGCAATAATAATAGCAACAGCAGCAGCAACAATAACAATAACAATAGCAACAGCAACAACAACAATTCGATGAGCTTCAATACGGAACTGTTTACGGATCAATATGATGACATCAAACAGGAATACGACGATGAGGACTATCGCTCGATGCCATTTCAGGAGCGTATGCAACAGTATTCACCAGCGGAGCCCGCACAGCTGCTGGAGCTGCAGACGCCACAGCAGCTGCAACAGCAGCAGCAACAGCAGCAACAACAGCAGCAACAACAGCAGCAGCAGCAACAACAACAACAACAGCAGCAGCAACAGCAACAATTTCAGTCTGGCTATGAGCCAGCCAGCTATGCAGGCAGCTATAACAACAGCAACAGCAACAATAGCGGCAGCAACAATGCGGCAGCAACATCCAGCATCAATCATCAGGCCATTACAGCAGTAGCCTACATCAACAGCACTAACAACACCATCAGCGTGGCCACGAACAGCAGCAATGGCGGCCATATGCAACCGCCAGCTGCCAGCAGCAGCACCAGCAGCAACAGCAACAACAGCAACAGTTGCAACAGCAATGCGCTGGCAACACCAATACCGACGCCACGCAAGCGTGGCCGACCCTTTGGCTCCAGCAATCCGCCAGCAGCCGATTCATTGGAGTCCATGTACATGGAGGAGGTGCGTCGCAAGAATCAATTGCTCGCAGAGCAGACGAAAATCTCACGACAACGTTTGGAGCTAGAGGAACGCAAGCTGGAGCTGCTGCAGACATTCTTTCCCAAATGCTTGGAGCAGCAGGCGCACATCTTGGCGCGTGTCATGCAATTGCCACACATGCCGCAGCAGCAGCAACAGCAGCAGCAGCCGCCACAGTAAAACGGAAGAGAAAAGCAAAAATAAATAAAATAAACTTTTAATTCAATATAGCCCGAGCCCCGGTAGCGTTCTATGTTTACCACTTAAACTAGTTGTCATAAGTCAAAAACAAAAAAAACAAAAATAATAATAATAATAATAATAATTAATGTAATACAAATTTAAGATCGAATTGAAATTTGTAGAAGCTAAGGCGACAAAATGATACAAATCCTTTCATTGCATTCATGTCGTTTCGATCGCAATTGATTGCAATTTAAATTACTTAAATGTCCGTACTATATGTTTTAATCAGTACTCTCTCTTAAACGAAACAAAATTAAACAAAACTCTGTTTCTAACACTAAGCATAACTCTAAATAAAGATTGTAAAAAAAACACATGAAAAGGTATTTATAATTTATAATTTATAATTTTAAAAAATAAAATTATTCTCTATTCATATTCAAAAATGAATTGGATATATATAGTATATAGAGAATTGAATATGAATGATCATATGATCTATATTTATTTATCATATAGACATCAGCTATATATTGAATATGAATAATCATATGATCTACATATACTATTTTATATATATTTCAATAAAAATTTATTTATATTTTGAGTTTCAGGCTTCGAACTCTGAGCCTCAACAATTTCGTCAGCTTTCGCTTAACCTACAGCTAAAGATAATAGATAATAATAGATAAGCTTATATAGATAAGATTGTTTTTTTACATGCCAGATTAGTTTATCATTTCTAAAGATAATTCTTTTCTTTTGTAATAACTTTAGTTCAGCTGTTTCAATTGTTTCAACTGTTTCAACTGCAATTCTTCTGAATCTCTATTCATTTAGAGTACAAAATATTAAAACAATTTATTAACTTACACATAAAGACTGTGCCAAGATACAGTGAAGTCTCGCTAAGCCAAACACTTGCCTAAATTAGAGCAAGTCGCAATGTTTTGGTATAATTTACGAATTTTTATCACTGCATTTCTGTAAGCATATAAAAAAGAAAGATAATTTTTCTATATTAATTGTAATTGATTTTTTTAAAATTATTTTTAATGTGGAATTTTCCAGATTTTTATGCCTATAAATTTTATATTTTAATAGTCTGGAGAATTTTGTGGGGCGAGCAGAGGTATAAGCTATGTGTATTTGGATAAGGCATAGTTAAGATAAGTAAAATTTTTCAAAAGATTTTTTTTAACGCTTTATTCAAAATATTTTTAAAAATATTTTGTGGATTGGTAAAGTAGCTAAAATTAGCTTTATTTTAACAGGAGTAAAACAGAGTCATATGGTAAATAATTGTAGGACCTTAGCTTGAATGACAAAGAAACTGTTCAATACTCACGGAGATAGCGAAGGTGGCGTTATGACGATGACGCGCATTGTACTATAACCGAGGGTAGTCTAAAAACTATGCCAACTTAATGGGAAGATAAAAAAATAAAATTAAAATATTGAAATTTAAAAAAAATAAAAATGAAAACATATTTTAGTATATGTTTTAATTTTAATTTTTTAAAATTTCAATATAAATAAAAAAAATTAAATAAATATACTAAATAAAAAAATAAAAATGAAAACATATTTTAGTATATGTTTTAATTTTTATTTTTTTAAATTTCAATATAAATAAAAAAATTAAATAAATATACTAAATAAAAAAAAATGAAAATATTTTAGTATTTGTTTTAATTTTTTTTTTAATTTCAATATAAATAAAAAAAATTTAATTGATAAAAAAAATTTAAAAAAATATACTAAATAAAAAAAAAATGAAAACATATTTTAGTATGTTTTAATTTTTTTTTTTTAAATTTCAATATAAATAGAAAAAGTTAAATAAATATACTAAATATTAAAAAAAAAAATTATAATTATATATTATATATAATTATTATTCACCTAGTTAACGCGAAAATTAAAAATAAAACTACAAAATATATAATAAAATAAAATTTTAAAAAATATATAAAAAGGAATTCGTTGAATACAACAAAAATACAAAAAAAAAAAATATGCCAGTTTGTAGATAAAAAGAATATTTTGAAAAAATTAAAAATAAAAATGAAAAAATATACTAAAATATATAAAAATAAAAAAATAAATAAATATAAAAAATATATAAATATAAAAAAATATATAAATATACTATGTATATAGTAAAAAAAATTAGTATAAAAATATAAATATATATAAATATTATTATTAAATTAGTTAAGGTGCACGTTTTTGGGACTATCCTCAATTATATACATATATATATATATATATATATATTCATTTTTTATTTTTATATGTTTAAAGTTTACATAGCCTAACGAAAGTTTTGTATACTCCGTGTATTTATATGAACTATTGATATCTTTAACATTTTCATGACCATTAATTTATATTTTTTAATTTCAACAATTTTGTTGTACATGCTTTAATAATATTAAATAATTTTTTTGTTTTAATCTTTGTCATTTATCCATTTTTTACGCTGTTAAAACTTTGTTTTACACATTCCTCTGAAGCTTGCATTAAAATAATTTTTGTTTACAAACAAATAAAACAATAATATTTTATAATTCATATTAATTATTATATTTATATAAATTTGTATTTATTTTTTTATTATTCCGAACGCAAAAAATGAATTTTAATGTGATTTTTGTTTGGCCTTGACATTTATTACCCAAGCGCAATCGCTGTTGAAGTGCATAAACATCGTATGAAGAGATCGTTGGGGTTTGCTTGAAGCGTTGCATAGCGGAACAAATAAATTTCAGTTGGTTGACAGGTGAGTTTTCTAAGGTAACGTTTAGATATTAATTAAATTGAGAGAGTTGTTATTGATAACGATGGCAATGAAAGCAAATGACAGCACGGCAGCACTGTCGCAATAAATTGTAGTTTACTTGTTGCTTTTAATACATTTTATAGGTGAACAGATAAGGAAATTGCTAGCCAGCTAGACTCTCTCTTTGTCTCTCTCTCTTTTACTTTGTATTTATGATAATTAGCAATTAGCACGCAACAGTGCAGCAGGGCAAAACTCGCTGTAAAAATATGTCTACATTAATAAATAAATAATGTAGGGTATTTTTAGGTCGACTACGCTACTGGTATTTATCATAAATTATGTACTTTCTGATACCGAGCATAATAACATAAAACATTTGATAACATAATGGGATCGTTAACATTCGTGCTCAAGTTAATTGTCTATAATACCCTAGACATATGGTAAAATGAAGTTAATCTATTTGAATAGCATGATGTGTAGGTAATGAGCATGTTAGTCTGCAGGGTATTATAAAATCGAAACAATTGTAAAATGTTACGACAATAGATGCTATAAATTTAATTTAATTAAACTTTGAAAAAAACCCATTACAGGGTATTTCTGTGTCGACTAGCCGACAGCAGCTGCACATAAACTTATTTTGCCAAAAATTAATTGATAACTAATTCCATATTACTTGTGGAACAGCCCAATTCACTTATCAAATAAAGTCGAATGCGGGTGTTTTTTTTTTTGCAACGCTCGGCACTTCGATTGACTGAGTCGCGGTAGCGTTGTTAGTTAACATTTTGATTTAAATGGATGTTAACATCGATTGCGACTTCAGTTCAGGTTCTGTTGTTGTGCCGCAGCGAGCTGCTGCGCCTGGAGCTTGTCGTTGTCGCTTTTGCTCACTTTCGTTTTTGCGTGTTTTTGCTTTGTGTTTCTCATTGTTGTCGTTGCTGTTGTTGTAGTTGTAGTTGTTTGCATTGTGCTATAAAATGACAAATATTGTTGCGCTGCTTTTGCTATGCGCATTCGGCTTGTCGCACGCCTCGATCATCAAATTACCAGCAGCTGATGAGAAGACACCGTGGGAGCTCATCAATGCCATTTATGGCACCGTAGGCCTGCGCGGGTTCAATGGCACGTGGATAACAGGTGAGCTACTGCTGCTGCATCTACTGCTGCTGCTTCTTCTTCTTCCTGTTATCAGCATGCTGGGGAATTATTTAAACTGTTGGCTTAGCCCACAAAACAATTCAAGCGTAGCTTATCGCCGCCGCACTCGTGTAGGGTGGCTCCCCGCAATGACAATGACGCGTGAGCTGAATAGACTCATTCCGTTGAGGTCGTTTCCCTGTTTTGATTGATGTCGCTATATAAAGGCTATTTGTGTTGTATGTAAACATTTATCTGGAGTTTATATATCAAATAGATCAAAATGTTTATATCAAAACTATTTCCATTGAATCTAAATTTTTGCTGGGAATGAGGAAAAAAATATATAAAATTTAAAAAATATAATTTAAAGTAAAGAAAAAAAAACAAATAAAAATAAAATAAAATTCAAGTAAAAACTAAATCATAATAAAATAGAAAATATTGTATGAAACATATTAAAAAATTATAAAAAAATGTTTTTAAAAACAAATAAAAATAAAATAAAATTCTATTAAAAACTAAATTATAATAATATAGAAAAAAATATAAGTAAAAATAATAATTTATTAATAATCTGAATTGCTTTGAAATTATTAAAAGACATATTTTAATTTAAAAAAAATATTTTAAATTATAAAAAAATATAAAAAAAAAACAAATTAAAAAAGTTTAATGAAAAACTTAATCATAATAAAATAAAAAAAGTTTAAATAAAAAGTTATAAATATTTTGAGCTACATTTATATGCTATGCTATTATTTTAAGACTTATATTTCTCCCTTTCTTTGTTACTTTGTTCTTAAAATTATTTTCTTTTCGCTTAGTCAGCTTTAATCACGAGCTATAGCCTATCAGAGTGCTATATACGAAGACCCTAAATAATAATAATCTAGCAGAACTACTTTTGCTTAACTAACACGCGCTCTACGCTCTTTCAAACTTATCTTATCTTGGCTTATCTTGACTCAAGTAATCGAATTATGGTTTATTATCAAATTATAACTGTTTGTATAGCCCTTGTGGAGCATAGCATGTGCCAGCTTCTCTGGCTAAAAACTTGCTCACAAAGTGCTCTTGAATTAGCGCTCGTTACTATTGATTCAAGTCAGGTTTTGCACTTTTAACGCTATATTTAGCTGAACAATCAAGCTTTCGACTATTAGATAACCTCTACACAATTGTATTCAGTTTTTCTTATTGAGATCATTGTTTATTTTTACAAAGAACCATAAAAAAATTTTTAAAAAGGGAGTTCAAAAATAGATCAGCTGCTGTTAATAATGATGCCAATGCTAATATACTTTACGACATAGTTAACATGTACAGGGTATACACATCTTAATTATGCAAGTCATTCGAACAAGTTTTTCTAGTTTTTTTTTAAAATTTTTGATTATTGAGCACGTTGGTTTATTCACTTGTTTATTTGTTTGTTGAAATGAAGAGTGGAAATATAATAATTTTGTTATATTATTAATTTAAAATGAATTATTAATTTTAAAAATAATTGTTTTATTTTTCTTCATTTATTTTTTAAAGAATATTGAATGTTATAATTTTATAATAAACAATAATTTTTAATTATTTTTTTTGTTAAATATTAAGCTGAAACATTTAACAAAATATAAATTCAAAATTTCAATAGAATTATATTATATTAAATATTTTTTATTTTTAAATAAAAAATATAAATAATAACTAATAACTAATAAATAAATTTATACAAATGAATAACTTTTTTAAAAAGAAAATTATAAATTAAATTATTTAAAATAATTTTTAAAAAATATTTAAAATTTTTTTGGTAAATAAATTTTAAATATTTAAAATACTTTAGCTATTGAAACTTTGTATATTGAAAAAAAAATTAATATATAAATTTATATAATTAATAAGTCATTTCAAAACGAAGAAAAATTAACAATTTTATCTATTATAAGGCCCGCGAAATAAGTAACTGGGACAGTACGTTGAATTACAACTGAACTGATCCAGATTTTTCAAAAAAGTAAATTGGTGTGTCAACATGTGCCTGTACCCAAAGCCTTTAACTCAAAAAAAGCACTTCGAAATTGTTCTTGAGTATAAAGTATACCAATACGCAATACGCATTACGCAATAGTAAGTTATTGCTTCATCCATTGTTCGATTGCATTGTGAACGAAATTCCTATTAACGAACAGTTTGACAAATAATCAGCAGCTGCAAAAGTTTCAAATTAAACATCAATTTGCGCAAAGTATTCACGCTCTGCAGCTGATTTAAGATGACTGTAATACGATTTTCGAACCATTTATTGAATCACGGCAGCTGCCAAATTGTGAGCAAAATAAAAAGGTTGTTCAGGCGTTTTTAGGTAACTTTTTCTATTGACGTTACTTTGTTTGGATAAAGTTTTTCATTAGCCATTAGCCATTTCATTCAAGCCAGTTCTAAGCTACCTTTAGCTATTTTTAACTTTTTAAATATACAAATTTTAGAAATAAAAAGAGTTTAAGTATTTGTTAATTAAATAAATCAATAAACTTTTGTTTTCATTATAAAATGCTTTTACTAACTTTAAATTACTTTCAGATGAGGAATTCTATTATACGGCCAGTGATCGATCTATACACAAATACAATGCAGCTACAAAGGAGAATAGCATTTTTTTGGAATCAACTTTTTTGGTATTTATTGAAAATCAACTAAATGAAATTATGAAAATATATATTGCCATATATATATGTATATGCTCTTAGAACACATACGATGGCGCAACATTTACGCTCTCTGCGGATAATACCAAAATTTTGGTACGTCACAATTTGACAGAGAAATTCCGGCATTCGTATGTGGCCCAATACGATGTCTATGACATAGCAACGAACACAGCGATCAAGATACACAAGGGCGAGAAGCTGCAGTATTGCGGCTGGTCGCCACTCAAGGATCGTCTGGCCTATGTTTATCTGAACAATGTGTTCATCCATTTCAATGAGAATCTGGAGGTAGCCATCACCGAAGATGGCACAGATGGCATCGTGTATAATGGTGTGCCCGATTGGGTCTATGAGGAGGAGGTCTTGAGTAGTGGCAGCGCCCTCTGGTGGTCGCCGGATGGCACCAAGCTGGCCGTCGGTTTCTTCGATGATACCAATGTGCAGACCTTCAGATACTTCCTATACAGCGATGCGGATAATGGATACTATCAGTATCCACATGAAGAGAATCTGAAGTATCCGAAGAGCGGCTCAGCTAATCCGATTGTCTATTTGCGTGTCTACGATCTGACCGACAACGATCCCATTATGCAACGCATCGCAGCGCCCGTTGATATTGTCAGCGCCGATCACATACTCCAGAATGTGGTCTGGTCGAATAATAGTCATTTGCTCATCACCTGGATGAATCGTCGCCAGAATCTAACGACGCTACAGAGCTGCAGTCATCAGGGTGTGTGCAAGGAGGTGACGCGAATTACGGAACCCGATGGCTGGGTAGACCTGAGCAAGCCCAAGTGCTTGAACAATGGCCAGAACTGCATCTTTGCCTACTTCATCGATAACTGGTATCAGGTGTGGAATCTCAATTTGGAAACGGGCGTCAATAGCTGGAAATCACGTGGCGAATTCACTGTGCTCAATGTCTATGGCTATGATGAGGTCAATGATAAGCTGTAAGTAGTTAATATATATGCTACTCCTAATTATTTAGTATATGGTTTAAAGTACTTGTATTTATAAGTACATAATATTGTACTTATAGCTGTCGACATACATATTGTCAATAAGTTGCAATTAGTTTCTAGCAACTTTTCAATTATTTAACTTATGACTATTTTTCGGCATTGAAGTCAGGTATTAGCTCATTATCATTATCATCAGCAATAATGCACAATAATACAATAAAGTGGACAGTTTGAAGAGCCTTCCAGCTCTTAAAAATAACCAATTGAGAATTAAGACAACGTTCACTTTCGGCTCTTTCACTCTACAGATTTGTTCATGAAAATAATAGTGCGGTGGTACACCAAACTTAAACCAAATTAAACAGTATTTTTTACATTGAAAAATAAAAAGATACACACTTTTTGTTTCGGTCAGAATTATTTTTCTAATTTTATGTTCATAGAAATAGTAGTGCTGTTCATAGAAATAGTAGTGCTGTTCATAGAAATAGTAGTGCTGTTCATAGAAATAGTAGTGCTGTTCATAGAAATAGTAGTGCTGTTCATAGAAATTGTAGTGCTGTTCATAGAAATAGTAGTACTGGATGTAAGAAGTTGGAAAAAATTAATAACAATAGAAAATTAAAAAACAAACAACTGCAATAATTATTACTATATTATATTATATTTTGCGGATTAAAATTTAATTGCATTTTGTTCGGAATTGTATTTGGTGAAAAGCATTGCTCGAAAGAAAATTAAAGTGTAAATCTTAAGTATCTTAAAATGTATATTCCTCTCTCATTATATGTGAAAAGTTCTTTAATATATATACTATCTCTCTCTCCCGCTTCCAGCTACTATCAGGCCACTCAGATTGGTGATCCGGCTCAATATCATGTGTATAGCAACAACGATTGCCTGAGCTGCAACAAAGTGGATGCGGATGGTGCCACTTGTCGTTCAGCTAGTGCCATATTTAGCAAAGATTTCTCCTACTACACGCTCACCTGTACAGGTCCCAATCCCTCCTATACTCAAGTCTGGGAATCAGCCACGCATACAAAGGTTCGGGACTGGGAACTGAATAGCCTTTATCGTGAACAGTTGACAACTAAGCAGCGACCCACATATCGCTTTATGAATGTCTCTTTGGCAGATGGCAGCATTGGCATTGCCAAATTGGCGTTGCCACCTAATTTCGACGAGAGCAAAAAGTATCCCATGATTGTTGTCGTCTACGGTGGACCCAATTCGGTGCGTGTAACAAATGGGTTCACTGTGGGCTACGAAGCATTTGTAACCACCTCAAGGAATTCCATTTACGCCTACATTGATGGGCGTGGCACGGGAAATAAAGGCAAACGACTATTGTTCTCTGTTAACAATGATTTGGGTGATCATGAGGTGGAGGATCAACTGTTTGTCACCAATTGGCTGCAACAAAATCTCAAATATGTCGATGCCAATCGTACAGGTATTTGGGGCTGGAGCTATGGCGGATATATGACGGCAAAAACACTCGAAGCGGATAATAGTCATGTATTCAAATGCGGTGTTTCCGTGGCGCCAGTTACCTCCTGGCTGTACTATGGTAATATAGAAGATATATAACTTATTGTATGAATCTATTTAAAATACTTTTCTTTGATTTAGATACGATATATACGGAACGTTTTATGGGCTTGCCCACCGTGGATGACAATCAGCTGAAGTACAATGAGAGCAGCGTCTTCAATAAATTGGATAACTTTAGAACTCATGGCTTTTTGTTAATTCACGGCTCGGGCGATGACAACGTGCACTACCAACATTCGTTGCTGTTGGCCAAACTCCTGCAGCGTGCTGATATACCCTTTGAGGAGCAGGTGTGTGAGATAAACCAATTTATTATTTATTTGCTATAGTAATTGTATTTCATTCTTATAGACCTATACTGATGAGAATCATAGCATTGGCAATGCCTTGCCGCATTTATATAATACCATCGATCATTTCTGGACCAACTGCCTGGGCAACGATGTCACTAAAGATTAGATGATATATATATATATTATATATATATCTTATATATATATATTTATGTATATTGGTACAGTATCAAAAACGAACTTTTACATTGGAAGCTACAATTAGTTTATAGAATTTATATTATAGAATTTTATTAAGAATGTAGTAAAATTTGTTAATGCATGTAAATCAGAAAACGTCCTTATAAAAACGAAATATCTCTAATAACAAATAACAAAGATCATATAAATGTTATTTATTATTAAAATTTCACAGAAACTGTCGATGTTCCAAAGAAAATTCTCTTTTTCTGTTAGCTATGTCATATTTTGTTGTCTTTCCTGTAAATCATATAGCTTTCATAGCGTATTAAATATATCGATCATAAATGTTGTTTTTAGAGATAAATAAAAAAGAAGAAAAAAAATAAATATAAAAAAAATTGTGTAAAAATTAAAAACTTTTATTTAATACTAATTTGAAAAAAGTATGTAGGTATAATACAATACAAGATAATATATTTTAATATAATATATTTTAATTTATTTGTATTTGTTTTTTTTTGAAGATTCGAAAAAAAAAATAATATTTAATAATAATAAATAAGAACCAAAAGCAAAATTATGGTCAAGAATATCAGTGTATCCTTGTATCCTTGTGTGTGGTTCTTGTCTATCAAGTGGACAGCAGATTCCATCTAGTAAATATGTATATATATATATATATATATATATATACATATATATATATATATATATATATATAGAGTATAGTTTATATATATGTCCGTTCACACCACATTTGCCAATAGAAGCGGTGACTGCCCTAATGTGTCACTGGGAACTCCAATCCCAAACTCCACTAAAGTAAAGTACCTTGGAGTTACGCTGGACAGAAGGCTGACTTTCAAATCACATATAAGCCAGGTGGCCAAAATGTGTAAAATTAAACTTAAAAAACTGGATTGGATGCTGAGAGCCGCCAGCAAACTATCGTATAACAGCAAAGCCATCATCTATAGTAGCTATAGTAGTGCCTACCTTTCTATATGGAATGCCTTTATGGGGATCTGCAGCACGGACATCTATAAACAAAATCCAAATTTAACAGAATAAAGCACTAGGAAGATGGACTGGAGCAAATTGGTTTGTGAGAAACTCAGTGCTACACAGGGATCTACAATCGCAGAATGGATTGGGAGACACAGTTCTAGATACGCGGAAAGACTTGCTGCGCATCCAAATCAACTAGCAGCTATTCTAGCCAACAACAATAACAGGCGAAGACTAAAAAGACTACACCCTTTGGATCGTCGGGTGATCTGATTTTTGCGTATAATATTATTATTAATTATTATAATTAGTTTATACTGGCATACTGGCCCACTCATTAGAGAGAGATTTTGATAAATAAAACTGAATTGCTTAATAAAGAGCATACTTTTGGGCATTTTCTTAAATTTTCATATCTGTCAATTTTGGCACTTCAGAAGTAAAAGTAAAGCACATCTAAAATAACTAGAAGAGTAAGAAAAAAACCTATTTAATTATTGTTTTCTATATATTTGAGTGGGTAGAAAACCCTCAAATCAGATTAAAAGTAAGTAATACAAAAGTTTTTAAGTATTTATTACAATTTAAAACATATAAGAAAAAATAGTTAACAATTTCTTTACTTAATAATAATATATAAATTTAATAATTATTAATATTTATTTATATTACTATTTTATTAAAATATTAAGATTTTCTCAACATAAAACCTCTCTAAACAGTTCTTAAATTCATGTATATAAAGAAATTCAATGATCAATCAATTTCACATCACTTATACCTTAATCCCCCATTTCATAGTTAAATCTCTTGCTATGCACTCAAATGGGAAGAATATTCCATTCGGCTTTCACACTATATATGACAAAGGCATTGATTCCAATTTAAAATCCATTAAAACTGCCCGATAATAAACAATTCAGGAAGCTCAATAAAATTGCGAACGTGTATTGTGGCCAACGGCCAATTTAACGGGACATATAACAACCGCAATGTCACAGCGAAGTTAAAAAATAATAAAAGGAAAGAGGCAAAAAACGAAAAAACTATAAACAATTTAATAACAAAAGCATTTGGTGGCGCTCATAACCGCAAAGTGCATTAAACGGTTAAAATGCAAAATTAATGCAGCTGCAGATTGAGAACATTGAGAGAGAATATTGCTTGAATTAATGATAATTGCAATTAAATTTATTGCAACAATATATACGTATTACTTACACAAAATGCATGGCTTAAACCTTATGCAAAGGCAATTAATTAAGCTCAATTTTATGGAAGAGCTTCAAATTGTCTGTATAATCTATTCATCAGTATCAGTGCTATACGAGTATAATATAACAAGTTGGCAAAAAAGTCTTGCGGTATTTCCGCAAGCTTGTCTTTGCAAGCGCGTAGTTCTAGTTGTATTCGTCGCATCGGTTCACGCTAGAGCTTTTTAGAAATCTCTTTTCACGTGCTAACACGTGTTTGATTAATTGTTGTTTGTTTTTAGTCGTTCGTGAGTTATAGCGTCGCAAACATGGAGCAAAATAAAGAGAAAATACGGCATATTTTACAGTACTACTACGATACAGGCAAAAATGCATCTCATGCTGCTAATAAAATTTGTGCAGTTTATGGACTCGATACAGTTTCCATTTCCACCGCACAACGATGGTTTCAACGTTTTCGTTCTGGTGCAGAGGTGATCGAAGATGCGCCACGGTCCGGAAGGCCTGTCGTCGAAAATTGCGATAAAATCGCTGAATTGATCGAAAGAGATCGGCATAGTAGCAGCCGTAGCATCGGCCAAGAGCAGGGCATGAGTCATCAAACCGTTATAAACCATTTGAAGAAGCTTGGATATTTGTATTTATTTACTTATTTTTTAATATTTTAATTTTTTATTTTTTATGTGTATTAATTAAATATTTTATTTTTTTATTTATTTATTTATTCATTCATTTTTTTTTTTTGTTTTATTTATTTATTTATATATCTACAATATGTTTTCAAACTTTTGCGCTGCCCAGAAAATTCTTAAAAGGAATACAAATTTGTCATTTATTTATTTCAAATTAAACAATTCTCCAAGAAATCTTCAAAACGATATTAAAGTAGGCGAGAAATTCATAAAAATTACTTGGCTCACAACCTAACGCAGTATGCACGTGCGTAGACTACTAAAACGAATACACCCACTAGACATTGCCTTTAGGGTAACATTAACGTAAAATTTGTCACAAATATAATTTATTCTTTTTATAATTACAGCAAGCCTACATTTTACCTAAAATTATTATTATTACAATACGAGGTTTGTTCAAAAAGTATTACAAATTTATATACTTTCGAGGATTACCTAAACTCGATTTACAGTCCTTGACTCTTTTGTGGTATTATATTGGCACTCACATTCCTCAATTATGCCAATAAGTGCGTCTACTCTGAATGCTCAGATAGAGAGCCAGATGTGGTCACCTTTTCTGTTTCCGAAACTAAAAGGGCAGATGAAATGAAGAGGTTATGCTACTATTGGGCAGATAAAGACGGCATCGCAGTAGTTTTTGAAGATCACCAAAAAAGATTTTTTTTAGTGCTTCGAAGATTGGCATAAACATTGGCAAAAGTCTATAATATTTGGTGGGTAATACTTGTAAGGGCACAAAATAAATATTCATAAATAAATTTAAAAAAAATATATATATATTAGAATAAGTACAAAATACGTAATACTATTTGAACATACCTCGTATTGTAATAATAATAATGAGTCTACTTCTTTATAATTCCTGCTCTGACTTAAAATCTCTATAAATTTTATTACTAAGAGGTAGTAATTTTGAATGTTTATGTAAGTAGTATAATTGAATAGAAATCAAATATATTAAATTGACATTAGAAACTTATTTTGCTTGCACTTTAATGTGCTGTCAATCGTAAATGTATTTATTTAACTTTTGTTGATTGTTTTTCCTCAACATTTGTTTCGCTCTCTCTCATTGTTCTGTTCACTCTTTGTTTTATTGACTTGCTTTTCAATCTGTTAAATTTGGTGCAGCGTTCTTTGCCCCTTTTGTGTGTCCCTCAGGTGTCGCGTCAGTTATGCATCGCTGCGCCAATGTGTGTGGCAAGCCGACAATAAAAAAAGAAAAAAAAAAACAACAACAAAAAACATAAAAGGAGAAAACAAAAAATGAAAAAATGAAATGCGAAAACAAGAAAACATTGAAGAGTAAAAGAAATCTGTAACGTTTACAATGTCGTTGGGTCGTTGCATTAAAGCCGTTTGCTTTTCACTCACTCTTACTTTCACGCGCTCTCTCTATCTCTTTCGCTCTCTGTTAAGTTATTTGGAGCTACATTTTGTCATTGTTGTTTAAGTTAATTGTCTCTCTTTATTTTTTTTAATTAAATTGTCACTGTAAAATGCAAAATGAACGCAGTGACAA
This sequence comes from Drosophila leonis, assembly GCA_035045365.1. NCBI lineage: Eukaryota > Metazoa > Arthropoda > Insecta > Diptera > Drosophilidae > Drosophila > Drosophila leonis. The sequence goes on along the minus strand of JAWNPC010000389.1, from coordinate 2,884,906 downwards.
TAACATATTCAGCAGGCGTTTTTATTTATCCCCTGCTGCCCATATTTTTGCACTGCGCCCAGCGTTGATATAATTAAAATATGAGAGACGCGTGGGCCAAAAAGTATGTGATGCATTTCACACACACACACACACACATACACACACACACTTCATTGCCAGTCGAGTGTGTGTGTGTGGCAGTCAGTGTTTGAGCCTGATCTAACAAACAATTTAATCAATATTCACTACGTTCAGAATTTCATTTTGTAATTATCTGACGTCTGCTGTCTACATTTTCTGACCATGAAATATTTAAGTAATACTTCAGTCTATTTCAATTTAAAAGAATATGTTTTAAAATAATTCTTATATATAATATATTAAAAAAAGAAAGTAAGCTTTATCACACATAGAAGGGCTTCTTTAACAAAAATGTGATAAAAATTTATTTTATAGTTAAATTTTAAAGGAGTCAAAAAAGTTTGATATACATTTTATTATTATTATTACTACTTTGTTTTTATTTAAAACAGAATTTATTTAAAAATAATTTATTTATATTTTTTATATATTTCTATAACATAATTTTAGAAAATATTGTTTAAATAGCTTTGTTATTTATTATTCTTATATGACTGCGAAAAGTGGTCAGAAGAAAGAACCGCATTGGCAGAAACTGTCGGTGAAGTTAAAGTAGAGACTATAGTACAGCAAATGTGCAACAGCATAGATGCCTGGAAAAGGGTCTGTGACTTCGCCGAAAAGGTTCTCCGGCGGAAAAAGTGGGACCTGGACGCAGGAACACAGATGGCAGGGCTCAGCAGAGCTGTTAAGAATTTCATTTGAATGGAAATTCAAAATGGGTTTTTGTTCTGAAAACCCATTTTGAATTTTTTGTTCTGAAAACCCATTTTGAATTTCCATTCAAATGGAATTTTTAACAGCTCTGGTGCTCAGCTAGAGCATATACAAGGGCTCCACCTTGAAGGTTAATGCGGGATAGCTCCTGGTTCCAAGGTGGGAGGCAGCCCGAGAAGAGGAGGTTTTTTTAGTCGGTAAGCAGTATTGCAGTCCGACACACCAGCCAGAGTGACGACCTGACTGACGGTGCATAAAGCATTTTTACCTACCTCAGCCACACCAAAAAAAAAAAAATTATTCTTATATGAAAAATATAAGAGCTATTTATTTATTAAACATTTATTTTATTTTTTCATTTAAATGCTATTAAAATAAATAAAGAATAAAATTGATAAATTTTAAATTGTTTTCAACTCATTCAAACATTGATTATTTTTTAATTCTTCTTTGATTCTTGTTTTCTCATTTTATATTTATTCCCTCAAGACACTTAACAAGGTTCATAAATATTTGTCAAGTTTTCCAACTTTTCTTTAACTCCCATTCAAAGTAGAACATATACACACACATGCACACACACTCACACACACATACACACACACACACACACACTCACACACACATACGCAAAACATGCCGCAAAGCTCTTTTCATATTAATATTAAATTATGTTATTGATGTATTTTTCAGCTGAAGTTCATTCATATGTAAATATTTTGGAAGTAAATAAAAAACAAGAAAGAGTGCTCTAGTCGGCAGTGCCCGACTAGGTGATACCCTGAACTCTGCGTAGAGCTGTTCCATCTATTATACGCTTCTTTTATAGCAGACATAACAATCAGCACTACAACACACATAATGACATCCAGATGTTTGTATTTACCAAAGCACGACGTACGTTTTCTTTTGTCCCTCAAGGAGAGGAGGTATTCAAAATCTGAAATATTTAAAACAAACTATATGGACATGGCTATATAAACTTGGCTCATTGTCCTGTTTAGGAATATATATAAATTATGGAGTCTGCCATAACTCATTATGCCTGTAACATACACTTTTATAAAAACAGACGGACAGACGGACAGACGGACATGGCTATATCGACTCAGCTCGTCGTCCTGATCAAGAATATATATACTTTATGGGGCCTGCCACGCCTCCTTCTGCCTGTTACATACATTTGACATTTTAACAAAAACATTATACCCTAAATTCCTGTTTTTAATTTGTTCAGGGTATAAAAATCAAAAACCAAACAGGAATGTGTTTAGGGCAAGGGTTCATAAGCATTTTCGCTGGAATTTGATCAGGGTTATATGTGTTATATATATATACAAGGTGCAATTCAAAAGTTCCAGGACTTTTTCGCGCTTTCTAGTGGCGCCATCTGTCTGAAAATTTTATCGTTTGATTGTCTATTTCTCTGTCATGTTGTGTTTTCATGACATTCGGACGTATAGAAGCCGAGATATCGCGCTAAAAGTGACAGTACTTTTGTTGTGTCCGTCGAACAAAGAGCGAACATCAAGTTTTGTTTTAAACTTGGTAAAACATTTACCGAAACTCATCAAATGATGAAAAAAGTTTATGGCGACGATTGTCTATCCCGTAGCCGCATTCACGAGTGGCTTAAACGTTTTCGCGACTTCTACTTGTTCTTCAAACTTCATTTGGCAATGAAAGGAAAACGGTATGCTGACATTGATGCTATTCAAAAGGCTTCGACCGCCATACTCAACGCCATACCGAAGGATGACCTAAAAAAGTCATTTGATAATCTTCTTGATCGTGCAAATCGTTGTATTCAGTCCGAAGGGAACTATTTCGAAGGCGACCAATAAAATTTTTGCCAAAGAAAATCTATTTTTTATTTTTTTTATAAAGTCCTGGAACTTTTGAATTGCACCTTGTATATATATATATATATATATAAATTTCTGTACTGGATAGTTGTGTATCAAGTATAGTATGAGGCTATCAATTGTAAATACATTGCAGAAATGTCTTAAATTAAATTCATTTATAAAGAGTTTGAAGCGTGTTCTATTTAAAAAAAAGTTTCCAAAGTCTTACTTTGAAAATATATTAAAATAAACTTTAAATACCTTAAATACTTTGTATTAATAATAATAATATTGAAAATCAAATTAACTTTTGATCAGTTTTTATTTTTTTACATTTCGTTTTATTTAATATTATTACATTATTATTTTTATTATTATTTTATTATTATTTTTTTACATTTCGTTTTATTAAATAGCTTTAATTTGAAAATTGTATTAACAATTTGCATAAATATAGCTAGACTTAAAACATTTTTTAATTTATATCTATTTTTTTTTATAAATTTCTTATACTATATTTTGTAATTTAAATTTTAAAATTTTATGTTTATCCCGTTTAAAAATTTTATAAATAATTGATTTAATATTAATTTATTATTATTGTCATGCAATAACTAATTTTATAACAATATTTTATATAGTTTATATAATTATGAAAAGATTTAATTCTTAAAATAAATAAATATTTTTTTTTAATTTAGAATAATATACTATAATTAATTTTCCTGGAAATGTATCTCAATTGAGATAAGAGCATTTCACGCCACACTTCTGTTGGCAAAGTTCGATTCCTTCAGGCTGATTTTGAAAGCATTTTCTTGTAAAGAAAAACCCATTCAATAAACGCCAAATCCTCAGGGCATTCAACAAATAAATGTGTGGGAGGAAATAAAACTGCTTTGATATACATTTCTCGCACTCGCGCACTTTCAGCATTCAGTATTGGCAAACAACAAGGGTTTATGGCTTATGGTTTCTTTTGCAAATCAATCGATTTGTATCTACAGCTATTTTTAACAAATTTACATGCAAGACGGAAAGCTTTGAAGTTTTTTTTTCTATGTTTTTTGGTTTAAAAATCACATATATACATACATAAATACATAAATACATACATATATATAATAAGCATACGCCATGTGCGCGCCGTGCAGATATTTAAGTTAATATTCAACATTTAGACGTTGCGATGTGTTTTATGTGGTAATTTCGTGAACCACATTGCGTATGCGTAACATGCGCAAAAGCATAACTCAAAACATAGTCAATTGATGTGTAGATATATATATGTAAGTATATATGTATGTATATATGTATGTGTATGCATTTGTTGATGTATAAACATCAAGCATTTGCTTAGCAGGAGGTTTTTCTACAAATGAGAATTTAGATTGGATTTTGAATTAGAAACATGTGAGTTATTAATATAAAAAATGTTGAATTGCGATTGTATTTCATTTTAAAATATGTTTCAATTAAGCAAAAAAATAAAAAATATATTTGATCATTTTCTATTTCAATGTCGAATGCCAACTGCAAAGTGGTTTTGCAATATGTACTTTAAATTCAATTTTATCTTACCAAATAAACTTACAAAATTACTAAATAAATTTCTTGCAGAAATGTTTGAGGAGGAGCAAAGTTTTATGATTTACTGCACTGGCTAAACTTGTCTAATATAGACAACTTAAAACTCAATTATTTTAATTGCAAATATTTACGTATGTACAAGTGGCCAGCAGACCACTCCAGGAAAACTTCTATAAACTTTTGCAACAAAGACAAATATAGATAGACGAAGAAACTAGTGCTTGGAAAATGTTTAATTAAAACATCATAACACAAAACCTAAAAAACTTGTAAAGCCGAAAATGGAAAAGTTTCCCGAACTAAAAAACTAAAAAAAAACTTGTTTAGAAAAATTGCCAGAAATATTTTTCAGTTACTATTTTTTTCCTTTTGCTTTTATTTTTATTGAATTTCGTGCGGAAAATAACAATTTGCACAATCATGACAAAATGTTGCACATGTGGAGGAAAAGAAAGTGTTAAAGGAAGCAGAAGAAGAAGATGAAGAGGAAGAGGAAGAGCATGAAGTAGTAGATGCAATTGCAACTTGAGCCAAGTTGTAACCTCTTGTGGCACGTGCTGCCGCTGCTGCTGTTGCTTGGCGTCGTTGCCAAGTGCCATGTCGCACACTCGAAAAACCCGACAAGACCCACTTCCCACCACTCTTAGCCCTATCGGGTTCAATCTATGGCAGTGTTAAAACACTTGCCCAATATTTTAGCTCACATTTCAATTGAATTGTCTGTCAACTATTGAAAATATTTGAACCTTTATTTTCTCAAAATTGTTTTCGGCACGTGAACTCATTTTGCGCGTTTGTCTCTCAGCTTTGAGTCCAGAATAGAAGCTCTTGTTAAATTTTGATGCTAGCGAAACACTAGGGAAAGCTTTAATTAAACTGAAATTGAAAGAGTTTTCAATTTCACACGAATTTCAGGTGTGAAAGTTTTCATCATCAAAAAAGTTGTTTTTAATATGTATTATTTCCTTAATAAATACATACTTGTATATGCTTCAAGTTGTTTGAGATTCCTCCTAAAACTTTGTCTATGAAATTCGCTTTCATTTTTGCGCATTTTTGCGACTGAATTTTAAGTCTTAAATTCTTGAATTTCTGAATATTTTAACTATTTAATTTTTATCAGGCCTTATGCATTTTATCAATAAGGTTGTCAAAAAAGTCTTGCGGTATTTTTATTGAATTTTCAATTGTTCATAAAATTGGTTATAATATTGCGATTTAAGTCAAATATGCGCCGTTTTGTTCGATGACGAGGACGAGTTCCCAACGAGATGCCAACTTCAGAATGCCCCTCTTATAGAAGCTCGCTTCCCTATTGTCAAAAAACTCGGAGAGCCAATTTTCACAGGACTCTCTTGTGGACAACTTTCGACTACCAAGCTCGTTCGCCATGGACAGAAATAGGTGATAATCACTTGGTGCTAGATCCGGACTATACGGTGGATGCAAAAGAACCTCCCATCCGAGCTCCCGGAGCTTCTGGCGCGTCACCAAAGATGTGTGTGGCCTGGCGTTGTCCTGGTGGAAGACAATTCGGCCTCTGTTGATCAAAGATGGCCTCTTCTGCATGATTGCTGCATTCAAGCGGTCCAGTTGTTGGCAGTACCGGTCCGAATTGAGCGTTTGGCCATTGGGGAGCAGCTCATAGTGGATGATTCCCTGCCAATCCCATCAAACACACAGAAGAACCTTCCTGGCCGTCAATCCAGGCTTGGCCACCGTCTGGGCAGCTTCACCGCTTTTCGACCACGACCGTTTACGCTTCACGTTGTCGTAAGTGACCCAAAATTCAAGTCTTATTACTTTTATGAATACTTTAAATGTTTAATTTAATATAATAAAATTTAAAATATTTTTTTATTTTATTTATTTGAAAAAAAAAATGTTTTTTTTATTTAAAAATAGTTTTATTTTTCTTAAAAAAATAATATTTTTTACTATTTTATTAATTTGTTTCAATTGATTCATATTATTTTTCTATTAGTTAAAAAACTTAAAATAATTATATTAATTTTTTTTATATTTATATTAAAAAAAAAATTATTGTTAAAAGTTTTTTCTTATATTTTTTTGCAGTTAAAAATTTTATAAAATTTTAAAAGCAAAATAAATTATTATTTTATATCACATTAAACTTTAATATTTAAATGGCAATTGTCTAATCGAAAAAAAATATAAATATTTATATATTTTTTATAATTCAAACAATTTTAAAATTCTTTAAGATATATTACAAAATTGAAAAGTTCATAAATATTTCCGAATTTTCAGCGTCATCTTTTGCGGTCTTCCCAAAAGTCGCAGTTATTATATTTTAATTGGCGACCCCACCAATAAAATGTTACCCGAAGTACACTCAAGAGAAATGTTTAAGTACTCGGCTATCGCACCTACTTACGCTTTAATCCAGCCGCTACTAAATTATAAATTTTCAACTTTTTTGTTGTTGTTTTTATTGAGCCTTTTCCAAAGCGCTTTAACGGCACTTGGCTAACTTTTAATGGTTTCCTTAACAAAAATGAAGAAGAACGAAATGGGACTAACTGTTTTAGTCCTATATAATTTGCCCGTCGACTTTCAAATTATGATTACGTGAATATTTCTTTAATTACTGTTTGCTAATATTTTTTAAATTTAGATTTGATACTTTAAGTCGGAAAGATTTGATTGGCTTTTTGTAATGTCTATTTATGTATTCCATTGAAGATGAATATTTCTTAAAGGCAGGCAATTAATTCATAAATATTGTATATGCAACTTAATAATACTCACTTGCATAAACAATTAAATATTTTGATATTATTTAAATTCCTATTTAAATTGAGTATTATTCTGTCGGTTCTTCAACTTGTATACTCCTTCATGAAAATAAAAGAGTATATTGGTTTTGTGGAATATCTGTTTTGACTGTTTGTCCGTCTGTCCGCTCGTATGAACACAAATCACTTCGCCGCTATGGAAGCTAGAGACTTGATATTTGAAATATTGTATATTGTATATATAAACCCACTAGGAGCGTGGCATAAACTATGTCTCCATAGTGTTAGAGCTGGAAAAGTTGGCATTTAATTAACATCCAGACTACATCTTAAGATTCACTAAAATGTCTTAATTGTTTTCGAAACATGAACGAGTATTATACAGTCGTTGGTGCTCGACTGTATAAATCTTATTTGTTTCTGGTTCTGTTTTTCGTTTAGTCTGCCGTTATGTACCTTTGGGCCCATTCAATATTCATATGCTGCAGCATAATTTTGTGTTAAATGAATCCGCAGAACAGCCCAAATGGGCAGCTCATAAATAAACAAATGTAATCAGAACGAAACAGCTGCGTGTAAATACCCTGTAAGCCGCGTTTTGTTTTTGTAAAATAATATATAAGTATATATATACTTATATTTATAAATATATTATTTACAATTACTACTACTATTTCAAAAAATACTACATGCTATATAATATATATAATAAATATATTGAAAGTATTATCAATTTTATAAGTTATTAAAGATTTGATATGATTTTCTGAAGCTTTCGAACATAAATATTATATATATATACATTTCTCTCTTTTATCTATATGTGATACATATTTTGATATCACAGAACCATATCTCTGCAAAAAATAGTGAATATTAAAACGATTGATGAACTCATCACTCACTCAAAAGATAAGTTCATAATTACAAAATCATATTTAACTCAAGATACGGGTTAATAGGGCCCTTGTCCTACTATTTCTACATAGTAATGCGAAAAGTGCCTTCCCTTCTAGTTTTAAGTTATTATTTAAGTCAGAACTAAAGGTTTTTCATCCATTTTCCTTTACCATCTAAGTATATTAAACAATGTTCAAAGTAAGTTCTATGTAAATATGATATCTCAGCTGCACAGACATAAAATAAGTCTAAACTCAGTATAAAGAAAAAAATAAGCTAGCTTTAAGCTAAATGTAATAATTTGGAAATAAAGCATATATTGAATTGAATTGAATATATGTTTTATTTATATGTGATAATTATTTTGATGTGAATATTCTTTATTTTATTCACATATATTTATTTTATTTGTACTATTATTTTTTTATTTTTAATTTTTCTTTTTTACAATTAATTTCATTTTCTTTTAATTTCATTTTATATAATTTATTAATTTTTATTTATTTTTTTCACTTTAATATTTGCTTCAAAAGATCAACCCATATATAATTGTAAATACAGGGTATTTTAGTGTGCACAGCAAATAGGCTTACATGTATATACATACATATATATTAAATCGAATGGAATAAACTGCACTGCGTTGCTATTTGTTTATGCTATTTGGTAAGTAAATATGAGAAGTGCAAATATTTGATGAGCTCAATTGAAAAGTCAATGCTACATGAACCAAAAGGACATTCAACATTTCCAACATAATTTACTGAAATGTCTTTCAATTTATATTAAACACAAATTTAATTTATCTAAAAATAAATTTTATTATTATCTCAAATTTTGTTAAAGTAAACTGCAAAATATGGAGCTTTTTTTTTTGTAGACAGCTCACTTACTGCCTTTGTCATTTGATTTTTCTCTTTGGCGCTAAGGCCAAAATAACTGAGAGTGTAGCAGTCGAGCGTAATCGACTGCTTTATACTCGTCCACAGTACACATATAGCTCAAATTTTACAATTTTAACTCTAGAAATCGGAATTATTTATAGTTTTTTTTACCGATTAACCAAACCCCAATCTATATTTGCTTTCAAAATATTATGTTTACAAAATTTTGCTGTTCAACAATTCAGATGCACTACTATTTTTATGACCAAACCAATTTAAACCTATTCCAAACCTATTCCAAACCTATTGCGAAACCGATTTCAAACCTATTCTGAAATCTATTCCAAACCTATTCCAAACCTATTCCAAAACCTATTCCAAACCTATTTTAAACCTATTCCGAAACCTATTCCAAACCTATTATAAACCTATTCCGAAACCTATTTAAAACCTATTTCAAACCTATTTCAAACCTATTTCAAACCTATTTCAAACCTTTTCAAACCTATTCCAAACCTATTCCAAACCTATTTCAAACCTATTTCAAACCTATTCCAAACCTTTTCAAACCTATTCCAAACCTATTTCAAACCTATTCCAAACCTATTTCAAACCTATTTCAAACCTATTTCAAACCTTTTCAAACCTTGTTCAAACCTATTCCAAACCTATTTCAAACCTATTCCGAAACCTATTTCGAAACCTTTTTCAAACCTATTCCAAACCTATTTCAAACCTATTCCAAACCTATTTCAAACCTATTCCAAACCTATTTCAAACCTATTCCAAACCTATTCCGAAACGTATTCCGAAATCTATTCCAAACCTATTCCAAACCTATTCAGAGTCCCTTCCAAATCTTTTCCTTTGTTAACAAAATTTTGCTGTTCAACATTTCAGATGCACTACTATTTTTATGACTATTTTAGTCGTTAAATCATTTCTAGTTCTAAAACTGTAGAAAATATCCGATTTGCCATGCCCGCTATTGGCGTAGATATAGCTGTCATATATTTTTGATTTTGGGGTGTTAACCCGACTATGTATTCCAAATTTCAAGTCTCTACCATCTATAGTCCTCAAAATATATATACGCCCCCAGACATATCCGCTATAACTGTTTGATCTTGGGTTGTCAACTCTCTAGCACCTCAACAAACAGAGTTTCTGACATACCGTAAAATGCATTTTTCGATTTGCCACGCCCCTAGTGATCGTATCGGGAAAATCTTGACACTTTATAATAAAGGCTATGCACGAGTATATGTTCCAAATCTCAAGTCTCTAGCTTCAATAGCGGCGAAATGGTTGGCGTTTATACGGACAGACGGACGGACAGCAAGACGGACATTGCACAAAACGAATATACTCATTTCACTTTCGACATAAAAAGAAGTAAAAACTAAAAAAAAGACTGCATAGACAGTTCACTAGCCGCAAACGCGGCAAAGCCTCTGTGGAATTAAGCAACTGACAGTGCCGGCCAAAAGTTTGACACACAATCGATAGGCGGGCGTGGCATTTGGGCGTTTTGGGTTAGTTGGAATTGTGGCTTAGCTGGAAATCATATTTATCCGAATCATTTTCCTGTGGGCCGGCCCAAGGGACTTGACGTGTTAACGAGATGAGCAATAAGAATAAATATTGTAAGATATTAAAGATTAGAGTTTAAAGTATGCAACTTAAAGATTATAGGCATATGTTTTATAAAGAAACTTTATTAACTCATAGCTGAAATCAAAAATTTATTCTGATGCAAAATATTTAGCTCATGCTTCAAATTTTGCTAATAATACTAAAAAGGCTACAGCATTGCTCACTTTGTTGTTTTTTTCATCTTTATCTTCTTCTTCTTCTTCGTGCACGTCTTCTTCTTGTCTGCTGCTAAATTGTGGTTAAGTTTTTGATGGCAGCAATAGCAGCAGCCAAAGAGGGTAGATGCGCCGACACAGACACAGACACAGCCACAGACAGACAGGCAAAACAACTTTACGGTAAATTTGCGTGCTCAAGGACATTTCTCAGCTGCTGTCTGCTGTCTGCTGGCTGATGTCGGCCACCGCCCCCCACAAATGTCCCCCTCAAAATTACCCATTTGGCCGCCTTAAACACTTTGTTCAACTTTTATTAACCCATATGCTTTAAAGCTCATTTCACAGTGTTATGGCCGCGCGTGGGCGTGGCTGCCAGTCAGCCATTTTTGCTTTTGAAAAGTTTTGGCGCAGATTCTGTCCCAAATGTGTTTATTCAAATGCAGGCAGACATTTTAATTGGCTCATTAAGTGGCCAAATAAAAGTTGCGTTTTAGCGGTTTTTATAGCCAACATGTGTAGCCAGAACCAAAAATAGCCATATATGTGTTTTTCACTCTAATAGCCTGAATTTAAGCGACTTTTTATTAGAAAATAACATTTGAAGTGCACTTAGTTGGCTTATAAACTTTAAGTCGATAATTAAGTTTTTTTTATTTAATAAAAAAACTTTTTTTTATTTTTAGATTGTTTTAACAAACTTGTCAGATTAATGTTGGTATTATTTTTATAACTATATTAAATTCTATAGCAGCCTTGATAAAAAATTGAAATATGTATAAACTACTTGGATGAAAAATTATTTAAAAAAAATTCTATTATATTACTCACGTTTTTTCACACTTTCTATGGTTTTTGTTGGTATATCTGTGCACGCCATTTTATGATTACAAAAACGTATGATTACAAAAACGTTTTTTATGAAATATGGTATTAATCACTTTAGTAAACACACAGAAAACAAAAAAAAAAACAAAATAGTTAACCAATTTTGGTTATTTAGAAATTTCTAAGCACAGCCCTGTATGACCGATCTTAACGACAGACGCGCACAGACTAATTCCTTTCCTTAAGATTTCTCGGATGACAGAAGTTGCACTCTAACAAATAAGAATACAAAGCGCTCACTGCTACTCTCACTCATCACTCTCACATTCGATCTGCTTGTTTACTAAGATGGCCTCTCCCACTCACATATTCCACAATGAGTGCAAATGCAGGCTCGCCTGTAAACACACAAAACTCTGACATTGCACTGCTCACTCCCTCACAGTAGCTGCATTGGCTATTTTCACTCTTTGAATAAACGCGGGAAGCTTAGGCGCTCACCAACATACTCACACCTACACACACAGAGCTCTAACATTGCACTGCTCTGCTTGCTCTCTCACAGCAGCTGCAGGCTTCCACTTCACATATACTAACACTAATGCATTATCCATTTCCACTCTTTAGATAAACGCGGGAAGCTTAGGCGCTCACCAACATACTCACACCTACATACACAGAGCTTTAAAATTGCACTGCTCTGCTTGCTCTTTCACAGCAGCTGCAGGCTTCCACTTCACATATACTAACACTAATGCATTATCCATTTCCACTCTTTGAATAAACGCGGATAACTTAGGCGCTCACCAATGTACTATCACCTACACACACAGAGCTCTAACATTGCACTGCTCTGCTTGCTCTCTCACAGCAGCTGCAGGCTTCCACTTCACATATACTAACACTAATGCATTATCCATTTCCACTCTTTGAATAAACGCGGATAACTTAGGCGCTCACCAATGTACTATCACCTACACACACAGAGCTCTAACATTGCACTGCTCTGCTTGCTCTCTCACAGCAGCTGCAGGCTTCCATTTCACATATACCAACACTAATGCATTATCCATTTCCACTCTTTAGATAAACGCGGGAAGCTTAGGCGCTCACCAACATACTCACACCTACACACACAGAGCTCTAACATTGCACTGCTCTGCTTGCTCTCTCACAGCAGCTGCAGGCTTCCACTTCACATATACTAACACTAATGCATTATCCATTTCCACTCTTTGAATAAACGCGGATAACTTAGGCGCTCACCAATGTACTATCACCTACACACACAGAGCTCTAACATTGCACTGCTCTGCTTGCTCTCTCACAGCAGCTGCAGGCTTCCATTTCACATATACCAACACTAATGCATTATCCATTTCCACTCTTTAGATAAACGCGGGAAGCTTAGGCGCTCACCAACATACTCACACCTACACACACAGAGCTCTAACATTGCACTGCTCTGCTTGCTCTCTCACAGCAGCTGCAGGCTTCCACTTCACATATACTAACACTAATGCATTATCCATTTCCACTCTTTGGATAAACGCGGGTAGCTTAGGCGCTCACCAACATACTCACACCTACACACACAGAGCTCTATCATTGCACTGCTTTGCTTGCTCTCTCACAGCAGCTGCAGGCTTCCACTTCACATATACTAACACTAATGCATTATCCATTTCCACTCTTTGGATAAACGCGGGTAGCTTAGGCGCTCACCAACATACTCACACCTACACACACAGAGCTCTATCATTGCACTGCTTTGCTTGCTCTCTCACAGCAGCTGCAGGCTTCCACTTCACATATACTAACACTAATGCATTATCCATTTCCACTCTTTGGATAAACGCGGGTAGCTTAGGCGCTCACCAACATATTCACACCTACACACACATAGCTCTAACATTGCACTGCTCTGCTTGCTCTCTCACAGCAGCTGCAGGCTTCCACTTCACATATACTAACACTAATGCATTATCCATTTCCACTCTTTGGATAAACGCGGGTAGCTTAGGCGCTCACCAACATACTCACACCTACATACACAGAGCTTTAAAATTGCACTGCTCTGCTTGCTCTCTCACAGCAGGTGCTGCTTCACATATACTAACACTAATGCATTGCGCTCACTAACACACTTACACACACACGCACATTCTCAAACGAAATTTAATTTGATATTTTATATATTTCTTTCATTTTTTTGTATTATTAAATAATATTGTTTGACATGTGATTGCATATACACACATATGCGTTTACTTATTTCTTTGATTCACTCACATATTTTTTTGTTGCGTAAAAAAAAGAAAATTTTAATTCAAATGAATTTTAAACAAATTAATAATTTATAAACTATATAAAAAACATTGAACACAAATTTATCCATTTAAGCATCAAAATATTAATTTACAGGGATTTTTCAATTTTTCCCCAAATTTAATCATTTAATTCGATCAACAATCAGTTGAGCACTGACTAAATCCTCTCTTTAAGCTGCGACGCACACTATTTATAGACATTTGCATATGTATTACTCAATCGTGAGCACAGTTTACATTGCTTATTCCTTTCTCTGTCGCTCGCGCTGTTCTTGCACTGCTTAAGAAGGAATTGCTAAAGAGATCAAGAGTATATGCAATATCTGCGCTCTGCTAGTAACTGTTGTCTGCAGCCTGCAGTATTGCAGTATTACAATAACAACTAGCGCAGCTTACATTGCTTATTTCTTTCTTTCTCTCTCTCTCTCGCTGTTTTATTTCACACTGCTTAAGAAGGAATCGCTATGAGCGTCTATTAGAAGAGATCAAGAGTATATGTATATATATCTACGCTCTGCTACTAGCTGCTGTCTGTAGCCTGCCGTGCAGTGTTGCTAATTTAGCTATTTTTCCGTCAGCTCTGGCGTTTTAAAAACACAGAATGCAGGAAAAGTAGTGATATAGCGGCTGGCAGGAATGATAGCTATTTTGAATTATGGAATGGCTACTTTTTAGCGTAAAAAAAATGTGCGAAGAATGTGAAAATTGGATGTTTTTATAAGCAATGACAAACTAATAATGCCCTTAATATCGTTTAGCTATTTCTGGCTTTTTTTGCCTACTTGATCGGATGTGTTGAAGCGCTAAAGAGCTGTCAGCACTGCTGCAGTGTTTATATGCAGGGATTATACGCTCTCTCATCAGTAGCTCTCTTCCACTGCACACAATATATATTTCCTTCTCGCTCTCTGTCTATAACCAGTGCTTAAGTAGCAATTGATCTAGATAAATGCGCTCTGCTAGTAGTTGAAGGGTTTATATGAAAGAATTATCCGCTCTTTCAACAGTGGCTCATACATATGTAAAGTGTAGCATACATATGTGCACATACACACATCCAAATTACTCTCTATACGAATTTCCCTTTTATGAATGAGTTCGCGCTCTGCTGGTAGCTGCTGTCTGTAGCCTGCAGTGCTTATGTGAAGGAATTATCCGCTCTCTCCCACTGTATGTATGTATGTATGTAAAGTGTAGCATACATATGAGCACACACACACATACAAATTACTCTTTATACGAATTTCACTTTTATGGATAACTGTTTTTTTTTAAACGCAAAATTTGAAATATTTTTACTAAGTGCACAAAAACATGAAGCTTAAGCCGATTTTTTAGTGATTTGATGATTGGATGTGTTTGGCGTCAGTTCGCTATGTGGAGGTTGTTGCTGCTGAGTGGATGGACCTGCTGCATTATCCATGGAGCTATCAAATTCCTGAAGAGCTTCCGGATACCAGGCCAGATCATGTGGCCGCGAATTATCCGGTGGCTTGCATGTCTTCTGATACGAAGAGCTTTCGGCACTACCAAGTACCGTAAACGGCTGATTCTTGCCCACGAGCCCGATGCACAGCTTCAGGGGCTCATCAATCGAGGCGGCATAGCTGATAGCCTGAATGCCATGGCAAATCAACTCGTCCTTGGAGCACAGCTGAAAGTCATCCGTGTGCTTCATCAGATAGGTGCGCGCGCCCTGCGAGCGATTCCCCATGGCCATCGCCTTGCAGCTGAACACATTCGCCGACGGCATCACCTGGTACAGGTGACTCCCCTTGTCATCGTACCCGGCCAGCAGCATGCCCACGCCATGGGGCCGCCGGTCGTAGCGCTGCGTGCTGATCTGCATCTTGTTGCCCAGGCCCCACACCAGTCGCCCGACCGGATACGGCGTGTTGTACGAGTGCTTGTAGGTCAGGCACTCCGTGCGCAGGTATTGGCTCAGGACTCGCGCATCCGCCGTGATGCCCGCTATGCAGATGCCCACATGCCGGTCGACGGTCATGATCTTGGGCTGGCTCAGGCCCAACTCCTTGGTTGGCTTGTAGAGGCCAACGACCACGGCGAAGTCGGGCGACTTCAGGCCAACGCACGCCGTGCCCAGGCTCACAGCTTCCATGGCGTATTCCACCTGGAAGAGCCGACCCTGGGGACTCCACACGGTGACGTCATTATCGTACTGACCTCGAAACATTGCTTTCTGCAAGTTATCCGTATATATGTTTATAAACAAACTCTTCAAAAATGTAAAAATCTTTGGGTAATTTTTTGTTAATTCTACAAAATATAATTCGTGCTTATAATAAATTATTATATGAACTGAGGTTAGAGTAGAAGCTGTCTACAGATCAGGAAAATACATAATATAAGAGAGTAGAAACTGTATATACATATGTATAAGAGTTTATAGTTTACTTTGATTTCGTTTAACTCAATCGGATTTAAGTTGAGTGAAAGCTTAAATGAAGGGTTTAATCAGGATAAATATATAATATAAGAGAGTAGAAGCTGTCTGTAGATATAAGACTTTATAGCTTACTTTGATTTCGTTTAACTCAATCGGATTTAAGTTGAGTGAAAGCTTAACTAAAAGCCGTTATCAGAATAAATATACAGTATAAGAGAGTAGAAGCTGTATATATAAGAGTTTATAGTTTACTTTGATTTCGATTAACTCAATTGGATTTAAATTGAGTGAAAGCTTAAATGAAGGGCTTAATCAGGATAAATATATAATATAAGAGATATATATAAGATATATAAGATATATAATATAAGAGAGTTGACTCTGCCTACAGATATAAGAGTTTATAGTTTACTTTGATATCGCCTAACTCAATCAGCGTGTGTTTTAAGTTGAGTAGAAGCTACATATATAGCTTATAAGCTATTCGCGCTTATCCACTGAGTGAATATTCAGCTAATTGATTAAAGTATGAGTTTATGGCAGTAGAAGTCTCCTGTCTGTGCAGCTACTGCCAGAGAGCGCAGAGTGCAATGTTAGAGTGACAACATGTTACAGTTAGGTTGCTAGCATAACAGTGCTCGCTCTCTGGCAGTAGCTATGCAATGTTAATGTGCTAACATTGCAGTGCTCGCTCTCTGTCTAGCTAGTTGAGTTGTTTACTCCATTTATAAGCGCAGCGGCATTTGCACTCATTGAGTATAATTTGAGTGGGGGAGGGGCAAATTTTAGTATCCGCTGCATTTGCGCAGGCAGCAGAAAGGAGCGCGCTCTCTGGGTGGTGAGAGCGAGATGTTAGATGAGGAGATTTAGATGTGGAGTTAGTGAGCGTGATTTAGTCTGCGCGCGTCTGTCGTCAAGATCGTTCGAATGGTGTGCGTGTCTAGTTATTTCTAATGAACTTAAAAGGCTCTTCAAAATGTTTTGCATTAAAAAATGGCGTACATTGACACGCCTACAGAGAAATGCAGAGCGAGAAAGAGCAAGAGCAACTATTTAATGAAGTTTAATTTTTTAACTTTATTCGCAATCGATGTTTGCCATGCAAGCCATGCAACATAATTATGTTATGTAAGCCAGCAAGAAGAGCACTTTGTACATATGTATGTATATAGTTTACAGTTGCGTATTCTCTGCGTTGCTTATGTTGTCAGCCTTTCTTCGTTTGTACATGTACAAGCGTGCCAGAGATCTCTCTCTCTCTCTCTCGCTCTTTTTCTGAATTGCACAGCCATGATCATGAGTTAAAGTGAGAGAACTGTAGTACTTGCATTATTGAGTGACGCTTGGTGGGCGTCTGCGAGAGTGAGTATTTGTGTATGTGTGTGTTGGTAAACGACGATCACAAGGAATTGAGGCATTCGCAGAGTCAGTTTAATAATCGATGTCGAGGGGGGAAGTTGTCAACGCTCACACTTAATATATAAATACAAAGATATAAATAAATAAATGCAGTTCTGTAATATTTGAATACATTTTTTATTGCTTGCATTTAAATATTTTCATGTAATTTTAGAAATAATTCATGTTTCGCAACAAAATAAGAAAATGTTTCTATTATTATTTCTGCCAGCAGTTAAATAATTTAATTTAATTTTAGAAATAATTAAAATTCTTAAGCAAAGCACAAAGCTTTATGTGCGTACAACACATAATTGCAGCAAAAGGTCAACAAGTTTAGCCGGCACACACACTCACGCACACTCACACACATTCAAACACACACACACAAAGCGTATATAAACATTTGTCACATTATTTCTCGCACAATAAAATTGCGGCATAGTTTTATACACATGGGTTAAATTTCCGGCTGGCAAACAAAAAGGCTCAGCCAGACGAAAACTTGCACAAAAAGCGCTAAAATAAACACATTATTCACACACACACACATGCACTCTCTCACTCACACACACACACATGCACTCTCTCACTCACACACACACACACAAGAGGCAATGGTCGTGTGAAATTCGCGCCTTCCGTTTGACATTTTATGGGCGCGGCGCGTCGCGTCGCATTTGCATTAATTTCATTTAGAAAATGCGTTGAGCGCAAAAACTTATGAAATCACATAAGAGCTGCGCAATAATTATGTTAAATGAACTAGTTCACAATTTTATTGTCATTTCATTTTATTCAAATTGTGTCAAGTGTCACAATTTTATTGTCATTTAATTTTATTCAAATTGTGTTAAATGAACTAGTTCACAATTTTATTGTCATTTCATTTTATTCAAATTGTGTTAAATGAACAAGTTTATTGTCATTTCACTTCTTTCAAAGAACTTCTTCTGTTCTCTGTTAATTCAACTTGTTCACACTTAGCTAAATATAAACTAAGCTTTCAACAAAAAGTTTCAGCCTTAATAGAGCTTAGAGTTAAATTCATCAAATTCAAATTCAAATGTGTCTGTATACATATATGTTATATACATATGTATGTATGTATATAAGTGTGTAATACATATATCATGCAAACTCTCTCTGCATGTGTTGTTATTGTGAGCGGATGTTGTGAGCATGACAGATAACTTATTTGCTTTCCGTAACGCTCTTGTGCTGACAAGCTTATGCTTTCAATTCTGTTTTAAAGCTGGCGATTAAAGAGCAAGTGGCAATGCTCATGCTCATGCTCTTATGTGCTGTGTAATGCTTTTGATCCTGTTATCTTAGTTTCACATGCAGCCGAGAGTGCTTACGTATGGTCAGCTGGAGTGAGAGCGATGGCTATACGTATGTACATGTGTTGCTCTTATCCTGTTTGTTGCTGTTTTTGTACATGAGGAAGAGCCGGCATAGAGAGGCTGTCAGAGGCTTTAGTCAGTGCTCGACTGTTGTGTTGATCGGTGCGGTTCGTGGGTGTCGTGATTTGCGAAAAATTCGTGTAATTATAAATAATACATATAATATGTTAATTTTAATTACGTTCACGAAAAATAAAATGCTTAAAATGCCCTTCTAAATTGCGTAACGAAACGCAGTTCACGTATATATTTATGTATGTATGTCTGTATGTGTGTGTATATATGCTAAGCGCAATTGCGCGAAAATTATCCAGCTTATCCAGAGAGTGAAGAATCTGTTAAATGGATAATGTATGCGTGTATGGCTATAGTAGTATGTGTGCACTTATCGGCAGGCGAGCAGTGTAGACTGTGAGAATGAGAGAGCTAGAGCACTAGCTAGGCCACCGCACTTGCACCCATTTCACATTTAATGTGAGCGGAAGAGCGAATGTTAATATCCATGGCGTCAGCAAGCAGTGGCGATGGTGTGAGCGACAGAAAGAGAACGATAGATATGATTTAGTCTGTGACTGGCTTGCAGTGCGAGCAGTTGCAAAAGTGCCAGGCAAATATTTATTTTGAACTAGTTCATTTGCAGATTGTCTAGAAATAATTGTGGCGCAACACTGTTTGCCTGTTACATTAGAAAAGTTACTTATACGCTTGATCCCCCAGACAGCTGGGAAAAGTTGGCAACAGCACTTTATGAAAATTCTAACACTTTGACATTTATTTGAAAATGGTTTCACTCGACACTTCCATGCGCCACGCGCGCTTTCATATAATTAGTTTTAATTGTAGCCAGGCTTTGAGCCAATTGTTTGACAGATTTGCTGCAGTCGTTCGGCTCTGCGAGTTCCCACCAAAAACCAAGCAATAAATTTTCATTATCCTGCCAGAGGGTTCATATTATATGCTCAACTGTCACGTTTGTTCCGCTGTGTGAAAGTGCTTTAAGTGTGAAGCCAGAAGGAAGCAGAAATTGATATCCAAGCTTTAATTGACTATGGAAATTGAGAAGTGTTGTTAGAGGTTTTTCGGCTAACTAATTGACAGCTCTATTAGCATTAAGTTATGAACTGTAATTAGGTGAATTTTCAAATTGATATTTAATTAAATTAAAACTTTGACATTGAAATTGAATTTTTAATGAGAAATGATTTTGGTTGAACTGAAGCTGATAGGTAATGGTTCTATTTTAATTTGTTTTAATTAAATATTGAAATGAGTTTCTAATGATAAATGTTATTTTTAATTGCTGAATATTATACAATATAAATATATTAATTTTTCCAAATATTTAAATATTTATAACACCTGAAGCAGTTATATCACTATTTCAAAGCCAAATTTCAGTGTCTATTTTCAGCAGCTTTACAGTTAATGATATTTTTAATAATATTATTTCTCCCTTCAGATAAGACAGATTTCCTTTTCCATAAGTGAAAAATGCTATATGTCCTTATAGCAGTGGTCAGGATAATAGTAGTGCGACTGCAATGTTGGACAGAAAAATGTTGTGATTATAATACTATTTACAATTACAATTGTCAATAAATAATATTCTTTTCTAATTCTTTTATATTTTTACTTTCATTTCAACTTAAAGATTAGGAAGCGAAGCATTTTTTGTGGAAATAATTTTTATACCCTGAACCCATTGAAAATGGGAAATCAGGGTATAATGTTTTTGTGAAAATGTATGTAACAGGCAGAAGGAGACATGGCAGACCCCATAAAGTATATATATTCTTGATCAGCTCGACAAACCGAGTCGATATAGCCATGTCCGTCTGTCCGTCCGTCCGTCCGTCCGTCCGTGTGAACGCAGTGATCTCGCAAACCACAAAAGCTAGAGATCTGAAATTTGAAATGTATACTCGTGTATATCCTACGCAGTACGAGTTTATCTTTTTTTTTCGATAACTCATCCCATTTCCTTATTATCGATAAAAATCGATAACTTTTCTTCGTTTTTGAATACCGTTATAGCTATAGATTTCAGATTTACTGTGTGTATCTGTGTAATGAATACACACATTTTGCATATTTTGGATTTTGGATACCACGCCCCCTTCCCCCCAAATTTGAAAAAAACGTATTTCAAATACTAGAGACTTGTGCTTTGGCAAATACATACATATGAATGTCATTATTACGCTGTAAAAGTTTGATTACGAAAGTCCATCTAGAAGCAAACCTATTCAACAAATAAGTTTCCAAAATATAGCCCATACTGCAGCCCAAGCGCTGCCCGCGCGCAGTCGCTGCGTAAACTGCGCAGTAGCAGAGAAAGTGCTTGTGCGTGCGTGTGCATGTGCGTGTGTGTGTATGTGTTGTTATATGTGCATACATATATATAAAAGAAGCGTAAAATGATTTGAATATCGCATCTTCACAGGGTTCAGGGTATCTCTTAGTCGAGCAGTCTCGACTAGAGCACTCTTACTTGTTTTTAAATAATTTTATATATTTGCATATACAGCTGTGGACAAGATTTCAGTTGCACTACTATTTTTATGAACACAGCTGTAGATAACTAATATATGTATATATCTTAATACTCGTTTCAAATTGTTTTAAAAATATAAAAATATCACAAAATTAAACTTTATAACATTTTAGTCGCACTACTATTTTTATGAACACAGTGTTATATTTAGCTCCATTTCATTGAATGTCTGAAAAACAACTGCAATAAGGAAAGCAGCAATGCCCATATCAGCTTCATCAGCCAATCTGTCGTCTCTTTCATAGTTAATTATCCGCAATTTTCTCAATTACCAAAGCGTTTGGCAGTAGCTTCTCTCAAATTGCGAACTAATTTTTAGCCAAATGAAAACAACACACAACCCGCGAGGCGAGTGGAGGCATGTTGCCAGCCCATCTGTCGGCCCCTTGACGCCTTCATAAATTAAACTGGCCAACATGCCGCAATGATGCCGCAGCGTGGGGCGCCACAAATCGCACGCAACGCGTTGGCAATTTGCATGAGATGCCATTTTTCAGAGGGCGTTGCATAAATTTTTGTTGTTTTTGCTTCGCTTTTCATTTTTTGTTGTTGCTGTTTCCTTTCGCCTGGCGGCTGCTGCAGCCTGCGCGCTTCCAAAATGTATGCAATGGAATCCATTAAAGAGCCACATTATGCGCACATTTTGATGCCGAAATGCCGTTGATGCTGCCATCTGAAATCCTCAAACTCCGCGGTCTTCTCTCACTCTGACTCTTCCCACCTCATTCAGTTCCCCAGCTGATTGCCATTAAAAGTTGCGAAGCGTAAAATCAGTTTTCGACTTATAACTCACAATTTTAACTTCCATTTTTGCCACTTTAATCAGTTGCAGAAAGAAGCAGAGATAGAAGAAGAAGCAGCAGAGAAAGAAAAAGAAGTAGAAGCATCAGCAGCAGTAAGTTACAAAATATTGCTATTCTTTCTGTTGCACTGAGAGCTTATTAATTATAATTAAACGTCGAACATTTTGTTCGAAAAGAAGTTTTGTGCTTCAGTTTATACCCTAGCTATATTTAAAGTGAGGCATATGCATTTTGTTTTATTGATTGTTAATAATAATATATGAAGATAGATTTTATCTTTGGAAATTTCGTTTAAAAAATGGTTTTTAGAGTAGAAAGTATATGTGCAGCCAAATACCTTGTCTTTTTTATATAAATGCCTAAATTCTTTTTTTTTAATTGTTCATAAGGTTGACAGAAAGATTTTATTTTTGAAAAGTTAGCCTATAAATTATTTCAGGACTAGAAGGTATAAGTGTAGCGAGGTATACTTTTTTTTTTTTTAAAGTAAGGTATATACCTTATATTAAATATTTAATAATAATTATGTTAAAAGAAAGATTTTGTGTGTGTGTGTTTTTTTTTAACTTAAAGAATATTTGGTTTTAAACGTAGAATGTATATGTGTCACGAAATACCCTGTTAATTTAAAGTAGGCTATGAAGTTTCTTATTATTTGTTAATTATTATGTTAAAAAATTCAAATCTCAGATAATAAATGGTTTTATGAATAGAATACTCGCTATTTCTAATTTAATTATATAATATTTTTTTAAATATTTAGAAAATTGTGTTTTCTGTTCAATAATCATAATATATAAAAAAATATTTGGTTTGTTTCACATTTGTATACCAAACTAATATGCCCTCTCTACGGACATTTTAAGTTTAAGACAGCAACTTGAGGCAAGTGACAAATAGCTAAAGAACTGCATGAAATGCTCTTTTAGTTATTAATTCAAGAAGGATTAATAAAGGCAGCAAAAAAATGTAAAGCAAATAAGAAAAAAGTTAAAGATTGTGATTTAAAATATATAAAATATATGAAATACATAAGCAATATAAAATATATAAAATATACAAAATGTTTAAAATAAAATATATAAAATATGTCAAATATATAAAATATATTATATAAAATATAAAAAATATATAAAATATTTAAACTGCATAAGCTATATAAAATATATAAAATATATTAAATATATAAAACATATAAATTGCTTGTGAGCATTTTAATTGGAAACAAAAACTTTAAATTTTTGCTTCCAAGAGCAGACGCTGAAGCCAAATTAAGAATATTAAAGCTAAGCAATTTGTAAGAATTGCAAAAATGTTTTATTAAAGATTACGAACTGCAATCGGATGTCGTGACACTATTGAACTACATACAAAATACATATATATATATATATATATACATACATATATTTTACTTATATATATTTTCTCGCTCAGACATTTGTCGGAAATCCTTCAGTTAACCGCAATCCTTTTGCAGTTGTCAGTGGTTCGCGTGCGATTTCTTTGGCGTCGCAGGGCGCTCTCCAAGTTTATTGAAATTTTATGCACTGCTTGCATTTTATATTTAGAATGGGGCGTGTGTTAGGGGGCGTGGCACATGCGGCTTTTGGCGAAACGCGTTAAAGTTTGTCTTGGCAAGCAAGCCACAAGTTTTTTTCCCCCGTTTTTTTTGCTGCTGTTGTTGCCAGCTTGTGGCAGGAATTAGAAAACTTTTGCAACATGTTGATGGAAATTTTGTTGAGGTTGGGACATTTGGCTTGAATGCCTCGAACTATAGAAATTTAATTTGTAAGAGAAGCAGTTGACAATATTTTTGGTAGGAAATGATTTAAGTTAAGTTGGAAATGCTGGAATGATTAACATACCTATACTTCTACCAAAATTTATACCTATCTATACCTATACCTCTAACTAAACATTTAAAAGATTTCACAAGAACTATAGAGAAATTTATAATTATATAAATTGATTGAACTTTTGGAATATAAATATTATTATTAAAATTTTACGCTAAATTGAAATTATTGAAATTGAATTGTAAAATATTTTATAATCTTTGATTTCTGTCGCATTAAAATAAATATAAAGATATAAAATGGTATTTCTTGGTATTTTGTTAAAATGTAAGTAACAATCAGAAGAAGAAGGCGTAGCAGATCCCACAAAGAATCAGATCAGGACGACGAGCTGAGTCGATCTAGCATTGTCTGTCCGTCCGTCCGTCCGTCTGTCCGTCCGTCTGTAAGTCCGTCTATCCGTTTATCCGTCTGTCCATTTGTATAAGCGCCTTGATCTCTAAACCTACAGAAGCTAGATACTTGATATCATTATATTATATTATTTAGGAAGATGCGAGTTTTTGTAGTCAAATTATTTGAAGTTTACACTTTTTCATGCTTAGGCTGTGCAGGCTGTGTACTGGGGTTCAGGGTCTCGAGTAGTCGGATACTCCCGACGAGAGCTTACTCACCTGTTTAAATTGTATTTTATGATCTTTTACAATTTAAGTTCATTTGTGTATTCAGTCTCTTAGCATAAGATCCTTAAAGTTCAAGAACCTTTCTTCAACCGAAATTCATGCCTGAACGCATATAATGCCATTTTCCTTCTTTATATATATTTAGATTGTGTGCACGCGTGCCAGGTGTTTGTAACATGTTTTGTTAACTGAGTGTCATTCAATATGACAGCTGCTGTCAAATATGAGCAACAAAGCAAACAAAATTAAGGACCATGAATAGAACTATTCAAGAGTTCCATCAACTCTATTGATATTTATATGCATATATCTTCAGCTGTCTGTACTTAGTTAAGTTGCAGCTGCTTTTAAGCTTCTAGTGTCATTTACAGTTATGGTTAAACAGCTTTCAGCTAATTGTGAAACACTTAAGCTGCAAAATGTGTACGAAAAGTCCTTGAGCTGGAATGAGACAAAATGTAGAGGGAAGCGGAGGTGGAGACATATCATGGTCACTGCTAATCGGGGCTGTCGTTGCGTTACATCCTTCTAGACGTCCAACGTCTTCCTCCTCTTCCGCTTCTGCTCCTCTGCTTATTGCTGTTTATTTTTGTTTTCTGGCGGAGGATTAAGCGTGGAACGTAAGCTGCACGCGTATCCTGCTTGTGGCCTGGACAGATGTCAAGTGCGCGAAAACTTTTTAAATTTCAACAATCGACTGAGCATGAAATTTTCTTTTATGTTACATAATAATTTCTTAATTTCACAAAATGTCTAAATAAGCGCAAATTATGAAGAAACAACAACAAGAATAATGGGCTCAGGGTATACAAAAAAGAAGTCAACAAAAGTCATTTCGGTTGAATTCCGGAATATAAAACTTTAGAATGTTGACCTTAAAATTAATGAGAAAGAGTTGAACGCGAAATTTCGTTGTGCAAAAAGTAAATACTCAAGGTACTTTAAGAGTTTTTGGTTTATTTGTTTATAAACAGCTTTTGGAACTAAGCTCACTGCAGACATTCGCAGAGTCTTAGCCAAGTCTTATGTGAACTCTGGTATGCGAAAGTTGGCTGATTAGTTAAGCTAAATCTTAACATGAATAATTTGCTAGCATAAAGCAAATTCTTCCATAATTTGTCTTAGAGGAAGCTTAGCAGCTTTTAGAGACTAAGCTGTCAACGCATGTCTAATACCCCCAAATATCTTTCTGACAGCTTGCTGAAAGTCTGAGCGAAAAATAGCCCAAAAAGCCAGGTTAGAGTTGGTAGAGTTTTGTCCTTGTCTTTTGAATATGAAATTATAGTTGTAGTAGGAAGAATTGTACTCGTAATTGCTTTCATGAATGTCTAACAATTGTTAAGTAATTTCGAGCTGACAAATTATGCCATAGCCCTTAAACCTTTTCTGTTTTATATACGAATATATTTTAAAATGTTTTTTTTTTTGCACTAAAATATTTCATTGTTTCAAAGAGTCTTAACTTTAAACTGTTTTTAATGCTTTAACATATCTTAAGCACAATTTTTGATGTTTTATCTTAAGCACTTTTGAAACTTGTGACACTTCGAGGCATTGCCATGAGCCCTAAAGCGGATTATATTCAGGAAAGCTTAGTTTAAGAACTGAATTGCCAAGGCATTCGCAGAGTCTTTTCCAGCTCTTAAGTCATTAATCAGCTTCACAAACTTAACCTGCGACTCATTTAAGAACTCTTTTCTTAAACATATCTAAACATTTATGTGTATTAGTCCGTTCATGCAAACTTTAAGCACACTAAATTCAAATTTTATTTGACAAAATATATTTGGCAATAATCAAATAACTAAAATATTGACTTGAAGTCTTTAAATATAACATTTGAATTTCCTAGAAACCATTTCCGCACTGTCTATGTGTGTGTGTCGAGGATTGTATATCTTTCTCCAGTATTACTCGGAGTCGCGTTCAAATTTGAATATTTTACATATTGCGGCCTTTGGGCTGTATTTTGATTACAAATTCCGTGGCTCAACGCAAGTGTATGTTGTATTACCAGTAAATTTAACGACAGCCTGGGCTGGCCTCCATATACTTGAGAGCTTATCCAATTGTGAGCATTGCTTTTAGCATGCATTGGGCTTAGTGGCAGCTATAAAAATGAGGGCCGTCAATGAATATATAAAATATATACGTCTCGCTGTCTTAAGTTATGCAACAGACAGTCAAAAGCAGTCAAGATCTTGTCTTGGGCATTGCCAAAAAAAAAGAAGGAAAAATGTCGACTGCATCTAATTACACTGCCTGCTAACTGTCTGCAGCGACTATTTCAGTTCATTTAGCACTCGAATCATCTCTTTAGAATTTCGACTCTGGGCAAGTTTGACAAATTGCCTGCCCTACATAATGATGGGGCAAATTGAGCGTCTCCCGGAGGCATGCAACACATAAATCACATTTCGGCTCTGAGGCTCTTCTTGTTGCAAAAGTACTTAATGACAGTTTGCTGGGGGTTGGGGCCGGGACAAATGTTGGCCAGAACCAAATTCTGCCCAAATTGCAGTCAAGCACACAAAAGCACTCATGTACATTGGGTTGTACAGTGCCTGATTTCTGTATATTTACGAGCAGTCAACCAATGCATTGATTTATTTCGCCAAAACAAGAAAAAGGAAAAAAAAAAACGTTTATTAGGCCAGTTTTCTGGGCCAAACAATAAGCGGGCGAAAAAATGCTTAGCTTAAAGTATTTGATTATTGGGCGTACGACAGAGTGTGCGTGAGTGTTAGCAAGAAACTTTATGAATAGGGTTTGAGAGTTAAGCTGAGACAGTAAAGAAGCTATAGCAGCTACTCTGATGTTAGGTGTAGGCAGCTAGTTCATGAAAATAGTAGTAAATATATCGTTGAATAGAGAATTTACAGAGTAAACACGAGTTATAAATTATTGATATTGATTGAAGATATTATGTATATAGGAGGTGTTGCATATAGAGTATATATATTCTTGAGCAGCATCAGCGATCTTAAATTCTATATCTGCAAGAGCCTTGCTAAAGCTAGTGCAAATCAAGTTTGCTACAAATAATTGATAACATTTACGTTTTCATGAAATCGATAAAAATCTATAAAAATCGATAACAAACTTTATTAACTTAACTCGAATCTTCATTTTGTTATATATATAGTTAGACTACTAGGACTTAAGCTAGAATTTTGGAAACAGCTACTTGTAACGGTAGTCAGGGTACTTTCTAGTTGTGCATATCCGGATAAAACAATCCATTTTTATTTGACTTTATATTTAGTTAGCCTAGTTTTGGTTAATTCTATTTTTAATTGACTTTTAGTTTTTTGTTTACCTTAGCTAAGTTCAATTGCCTTTGCCTTTGTAAAATGAAGCTTAAATCGGCAGATTTTGCTATATTTCATATGTCAAGTTGTCAAATGAAACTTTGTAGACTTTCGATTTTTGCGAAATTTCACAAAAGTTTTATTTGCACACGACTTGATTCAGATGCAGAGATTTCCTGTTACCTGCGATTCGAATTTTGTCATTACGCACAATTGATTCGCTTACAATGCGCATCCGCCAAAGTGAAAAACGGATTTGCCATTGTTCAGACACGCATACCCATTGCAAATGGCACGGAAGGCGATATGCTAGAGTTATGCAAATTTATAGACAAACCAAAGAAGGTGAATTACATTTTATTTATAGATTTAATGTGTGGAGTGTTGAGGAGTGTTTTATACTATATATTCTCTATGTAATTTCTAAATAATATATAGATTTTATTTTGCGTATACTACTGTGAAACGATATAATCTATAGGCTACATAGACGACTTGGCACTCAAGAGTATAAATTAACTTAATGAGTTACATTTTTTGTAGCTCAATTTAAAATTTGTCATTCTAAATATGCCAAAAATTTACTTTAAAATTTATTGTTGATATAATTTCTAATTATTTTCATATTTAAACAATCTCGAAAACAATTTTAAACATTTTTTTATTAAGTTTATCTATTGCAAATTTGATGAGTAAGCATATATATGTATGGATCGAAATTTTTTTAAAAAAATTAAAAAATTTTTTATATTTATAAAAATGTTTTTCCTATTCTTAATTTTATTACTATTTCAAATCAATATTTTTTTAAAATTTGTTTTTTGATTTTAAATAATTTTTGTCATATTTTTGTATACACAAATGAAAAGAAAACTTCATAAATTAAAACAAAATCGACTTTTCTACAGCTTAACTTCAAGTCTATCATGCTCAACTCTATAATTTTTTTCAGTGTTTACATAATTGCAATTGTGGCAGCAGTCGCAGCCGTTGCAACGTTTGCAACAGTTGCAGCTACAGTCCAATTGCAGCTGTAAACCCGTAGAGTTCGCCATGATAAGTGTGTGGCGGAGTTTTTCAGTCTGAATGGTCAATTGGCATTGAGAAGGGCGATGCGAATTGGCCACTGAAACTGAAAATTTCATTTTGCACAGAAACAGATTTTTGTGTCAGTGTTGGATAATAGCTGAAAAAACATATAAGATGGTTCTAGTAGGGAGTGCTCGACAAGTAGATGCCCTGAAATTAATTGCTGAATATTTTTTGTATTTGATAGATTCATTTATATCTTTTCAGAGTGTGATAATGACATCCAGCTGTGTTTATTTATCGAACTACAAGTTTCTCTCATTTGAAATACGTTATTGTTTCCAGTTTGGTGGAAAAGGAGAGAGTTACCTAAAATCTGTTATTACAAAATCTGTGTATTCGTCACAGAAGCTAACACATTTAATTGAAATGTACCAAATTTCCAGCTGCAGGTAGTTACGCTTAAAAATTGGAAAATTATAGAATTTTATTGATAATAAGGATTATGGATTAGGAATGAGTGGGTGAAAAGAATTATAAACTTGTATTAACTATAATATATAAGAATAAACATTTTAAGTTCTGGCTTTTGTGGCTTACGAGAGCGCTGCGTTCAGCCGGTTGGATAGACGAACAGACGAAGCAATTTGATGGGGTCTGCCAGGTCTCTTACTGCCTGTTACATACATTATCACAAAATCTTTATACCCCGAACTTCCATTTTCAATGTTAGGGTAGATATAGATACATATGTATATTTACAGCTAACTCGTAAAATCTAAGGTATTTTCGCACTTTCCATGCCCTATAACTATAAAGAAGTGACCTAAACAATGTGTGTGCTTAAAGTTTATGATATTTATGTAGTTTATAGCTTCGTAAATAAAAAAAAAGAAGTAAAAACTAGATAAAAAATATTTCCAGCCAAGCCTTGAACACTTTTGGGGCTGGTTTATATATATATTTTTTTTTTTTTTTTGCTTTTATCAAATGGCAATTTTAAAGTAAATTTTGGCTATGCCATAGATAAGCAGCGAGATAAATCACAATTATGCCAAGGTATTGATAAGCCAAAAGCAAGTGTACAAAAGCGAGCTGCGCGTAGAACTTTGTATTCAATTGTAATTCGTAGAGTTTCGCGCAAAGATGAACCGGTTTTTGTATGTGGTAAGTGCTGAACGTACACGTAATATTGATAAAAAAAAAAAGTAAAATAAAACTAAAGCGGACTTTTAGTTAGCAGTTTTGACTGTCTTTGGCTGGCAATTGCAGCTGGCCAACGGCAGCTGTAATTTGTGCCAGGCCAGCAATGATGTCGCCTGCATCAATCAGACTGCATATCAAATGTGCTTTGGCCAGGAGACGCCGAACCAGAATCAAATCTTTGATTGCCCCGACGGCCTGGTCTGCACGGATAAGCCGCAAATCTGTTTTCAACGCTCCGAAACGCCCGCCAGTTGCGGCGACACCGACAGCTGCGGCCGATGCAATGCGAACAATGTTTTCGCCTGCACCTCACGTTCCACGTTCGCCTTTTGTTTTGGCGCCACGACGCCCACCACTGTGGTTGGCAACTGCCCCGCTGGACGCTTCTGTGATGCATCCAGTACAGACATTTGTGTGACAAAAGCGACAGCCAGTTCGATAATCTGCCACTTGGATTAAGTAAAGCGATTTCCGCATGAAATCTGAGTGCATTTTTCTTCAATTATTTAGTAAGAGTTCAACAATTTCAATTGAAAGCAAATATTAATTTGGTGATGCAATAATCAAAGTTAATTCGAACGTGAATGTTTGTTTATTTATGTTGGTTTTTCTTTTTATATGTGTTTTAAGGTAAAGTCTTTAGTATTTCATAAAGACAATGATATAATGATTTATTGAAAATTATTGTAAGCCTCCTCAATGAATATATGCAAAAATGAACAAAAGTCTTAAGAATTTTATTGAATTTTTCATCATTTTGCTGAACTTAGCAATTGACCGTCAGAGTAAAAACACAAGTGTTTAAAATTTCTAAGAATGTACCACTTTACTCTGAACAAATATGTCTTAAATATCTAAAATATTGTATATCAAAAAAAGATAAGGCTAATGTAATATTTTGGTTTGAAACAGGTTTGAAATGGGTTTGGATTAGGTTTGAAATAGGTTTGAAATAGGTTTGAAATAGGGTTGAAATAGGTTTGAAATAGGTTTGGAAATGGTTTCAAATAGGTTTGGAATAGGTTTGAAATAGGTTTGGAATATGTTTGAAATAGGTTTGGAATAGGTTTGAAATAGGTTTGGAATAGGTTTGAAATACGTTTGGAATAGGTTTCGGAATAGGTTTGGAATAGGTTTGAAATAGGTTTGAAATAGGTTTGGAATAGGTTTGGAATGGGTTTGGAATAGGTTTGAAATAGGTTTGAAATAGGTTTGAAATAGGTTTGGAATTGGTTTGAAATAGGTTTGGAATAGGTTTGAAATAGGTTTGGAATATGTTTGAAATAGGTTTGGAATAGGTTTGAAATAGGTTTGGAATAGGTTTGAAATACGTTTGGAATAGGTTTCGGAATAGGTTTGGAATAGGTTTGAAATAGGTTTGAAATAGGTTTGGAATAGGTTTGGAATGGGTTTGGAATAGGTTTGAAATAGGTTTGAAATAGGTTTGAAATAGGTTTGAAATAGGTTTGAAATAGGTTTGAAATAGGTTTGAAATAGGTTTGGAAAATCGCTTACTCAAAACATAGCAGAAGAAAGTAATGGGACCTATGCAGCCTATATAAATGTTAAATACTCATTTTAAATTACTTTCAAAATATTATGTTTATCACAAAACTTTGCTGCTACTATTTTTCTGAACACAGCTGTATATAAATTTCTATCTACAATATATCAATATATATATTTATGAAGTAAATTAATGTTCATTTGGTTTGAAAACATGAATATTGTTCAAATTGTGAATTATGAATCATATGCTTAAAGGCTTTTCTAAATACATATGTTCACATATCCACTTTGACTCTACTCTAGCTAACTTTAGTAGTTATTATAGACAGTTATATGGAAACAGAAAAAAACTGGTTTAGCATATGAAATATGCTTAAAGTCAGCTAAATGAAACCACGAGCTATATTTAACATGCAAATATGAATACGATTTTTTATGAATTCTTTTTTTTTTTAATATATTTTATTCACATATATTTGTGAAAATATTTACAAACGCAAATTGCGGACACGCAGTGTATGATGTGTGTTTAGCTAATAAGATATGCGCGTGGGCTAAAAAAAATGGCATGAAAAAATATGTAAAAATATTACAAGCATTTGATGTACCTAGAAAAATATTATTTCTATTTACATGTTAGAAAAAAATTAATTTTATTAAAATATTTATGTTATTCAGAATGAAAAAATAATAAATTTTTTTTTTATTTATGTTTTCTTTTTTATAATTTGGAGTAAATGTTTAGAATATTTTTCGTTGGATTTTTAATTATTTTATTATTATTGCGCACACGCAGTGTATGATGTGTATTTAGCTAATAAGATATGCGCGTAGGCTAAAATATAAAAAAATATGTAAAAATATTACAAGCATTTGATATACCTAGAAAATAATTATTTATATTTACATATCATGGATGGATTTTATAAAAATATTTATGTTATACAGAATTCAAAAATTCTAATATTTTTTTAAATATTTGTTTTTTTCTTTATAATTTTTTTTCACTGAATTTTGTATTATTTTTATTTAACACTTTCTTCTGATTTTACTGCTGTTGCGTGTTATCTTGCTCGTTCTATAAATTGTCAACTGCCACAATATTTATCTACAATTTGCACTTGTTGCTTTGGCTTTCGCTCTATGTTGATATTTGTTTGGTCATATAGTTCGCCTTCACTAATATAATATTTACTTTTGGCATATTACAGATGTGTGCCCGATACAAATGTTGATTCACAAGCACTTTAATTACTTGATGGCTATTTTCGCTGTCGCTGCTGACTGACTGACTGACTGACTGAGTGTGTGCGTGTTTATGTTTGGCTATGTTTGGTCCTATTCATTAATTAGAGTTTGCTTACGTAGCAAAGCAAAATTTGTCAAAGAAATGTTTTGAAATATGTCTTTCATTTTCTATTTCAAGCATAGCATTTTTCTTAACTTTTTTTGAAGATGTTTTTAAAAATAGAAATTAATTTCCTCTCTCTTTATTAGTTTGTATACCCTGTAATAGTAAAGAGACTCTAAAAAAAAGTTATGCTTAGAAATGAAGTTAGCGAAGCATAAATGAAGCTAAAGTTCTCTGTTTAAATAGTTGTATCTACTCTAACAATCTAGTCTTTGTGTTCTTACCTAGTTTTTCTAAGAATTTTCTGAAGTCAATTTGTATACCCTGTTAAATAAAAAAGGTTTCAAAATTAAGTTTTCCATAGAAAGTATTAATGAAGCCGCAATTCACAGTGCAACTGTCTCCTCTTCATCTTTTTCATCTTCCATAAATTTTCTCTTTTTCTATTTAAGATATCCCTGAGTAATTTTGTATACCCTGTAATATAAAAAAAAAACCCTTAGTAACAGGAGAATGCATGAATGAATGAAGAAAACTTTATTAACTATTAATAGAGTTAAACTTTACAGTGCAACTAGTTGCATCTGCTCCAACTACCTCTTCCAACTATCTGCTCTAACTTTTCCCTCTAACAATCTGCTCTAATTATATCCTCTAACAATATTCTACAATTGTCTCCACTTCAACTTTTTCATCTGCTATAAATTTGCTCTCCTTCTGCTTGAGGATATCCCTAAGTCATTTGCACTTAAGTCGAACCATATATAATTTCATTTAATTGCACTCATTGTTTTGGTAAACGTAATTGAATAGCTCATACCTGCAAGCGCACCATAAGATATATAGCTGTAGATAGAAAGACGTTAACAGAGAGAGAGAGAGAGAGAGAGAGAGAGAGAGAGAGAGAGAATAAGAAAATGGCAGAGAGATAGCAATAAAAGAAAAGTAAAATTGCAAAGTTTTTCCTCTCGCAGCAAAAGAAAGCAAAGTCAAGATAGTTTTAGCCGATAGTTGGTTGAGACGTGTCTGGCACCTGCGAAACGTATGCTTAAATTAAGTCAAAAAATTATTTACTTTAAGTCATTGAAATTGTTTGCAATTAAGCTTGGCGCCTGCTTAAAGTCTTTGCGTTTTCTTCTTCTGCCTCTGTTGGCTGTTTGCTAAACTTAAGTTTGGCTGAAAAATTTACGAGACTTTGCAGGGTTTTATTTTTAAAAAAATTCATTTTCTTTCCTTTTTTTCTTGTTGGCTGCTGTGGGCGTCACTGCGTGTCTGTGTGTGTGTTTGTGTGTGCTCCACTTGTGTCTGTGTGCGCGAGTTTCCGCTTCCGGCCGACATCGTTGTGGGTCTGCAGTATGTCGGCTCGCTGGCAACTCACACTTCAGGCATGCACACATAAACTCACACTCATACACACACACACACAGACACACACACACACACACACATGCATAAGCTGTGCTGAGTTGTTTGGCCTTTTTGGGTTTTATTGCCTTCTCAAAGAGTTGCTGCATTTGGTCAGGCATTTGGTATGAGCCGCATAGGAGTTTTGATGGTATACATATGTATGTAACATATATGTAAGAGTTTTTTGAATAAATGAGTTAATAGGGTATGATGATTTTGTGAGAATATATGTAACAGGCACTTGCTTTTATGTACAAATTATATTAAGTATTTATAAATATTTTTGATCAGAATGTAGATTTAGCTTTGGGTGCATAAATTTAGTGAATATTGAAATAAATATTGTACATAGTTCAATTGAATCCTTTATTATTGTAGACTATTATTAAATTTTATAATATATATGAATATTTATTACTATTTTAATGTTTAGCTTTCATAATAATAATTTTTTATTTTTCCTCTTTCTTTTTTTATATTTTTAGTATATTTTGCCAATTATATTTAAAAAAATAATTTGTATTATTTTTTATTAATTTTTTGGATCAGTATTAGTGCTAAGTTTATTGCTCATTATATTTTATGCGGTATTCAAATAATATTTTTTTGTAATAAGCTCAAACTACAAGCGTCGACTTAGCATGATCAAGTTGATGCGCTGTGAGAGCGAAATAAGCATGTGAAGAATTTCTTTATCAATCGCAATATCTTTACAAATATAAATCTCTAAGATAAATCAATTGGGCCAACTGCCGCTGTTAAATTCCAATTAAATCTGGTTGCTGGGCTCAACAAATATTATAATTTATTTATTTTAAATTATAATTTATAATATTTTTTTATTTAATTTGTATGTGTTATTTGTTATATTAGTAATTTTTATTATCATATTTCTGCGCACAATATATACTTTGTAATTTCCAAATTAATTAAATTATTTTTAATCAAATATATATATATATATAGAAATATAAAATAAAAAAATTATAAATTATAAAAATAGTAATAAAAAATAATATAAAAATAATTAGCTTGAAAAAATAAATAAAAATAAATTTGAAAATAAATAGAAAAAAAGGTATATTACTTAATATACTTATATTACTTATTTTTCTATTTATTTTAAAATTTATTTTTATCAAACTATTTTAAAAAATTTATTTACCTCAACAAGTTAATTATTTTTATATTAGTTTTTAGTACTATGTTTATAATTTATATATTTTGTATTATTGAATTTCCTTTTTCTTTTTAATACATAATTTTAATGTTTTATTCATATATGTATATATTTAACAAAAAATTTTTGTTTTATTTAGCCTAAATAATATTAAAACTTTCTCTGTTATTAAATTTTAATTTCATTTACTTTTGATTACCTTCAATTTAATTTTCAGTTAACTTATCAGACCTTAATCAACCCTTTTATGCTAACACACATTTTATTGTATATAACTGTTTCATACCCCTCAATATTGCGTTTTTTACTGCCTTCGTGTTGACGCAAATGAATTATTAAAATTACAAATGAAACATTTGATTTCCAAGTAATTTCTGTTCCTTGAGTGTCTTGCGGAAATTTATTTCATGTTTTATTTTTGCTGATTTTATGTTTTTGTTCCGAACTTTGCTTTGCTTTGCTTTGCAGTGCGTGTAAACTTTTGTTTGCTTGCAGTGATTTGAGCAAAGCTTTTGGGGCATTTATTCGACATTTTTGTACCCTGTACAAAGTGAAAATGGGAATTCAGGGTATAATAATTTTGTGAAAATGTATGCAGCATGATGATTTACGGCGTCTGGCACGCCTTCGTCATCTGCCTGTCAGTTCGTGGACGTCGTTATATCGCTCTTAGTTTAAGAAACTACAAGTAGTAGAAAAGTTGAATTAATAATTAGTTTATTATAGTAAAGAGAGCTCTGCGCAGCATTCAGGGTATTCCCAAGTTGGTCACTCCCAACTACAAACACTCTCACTTGTTTTTATATGTTTGTTGTTTTTACTGCACTTCTGCATTATCCTTTCTACATCATTTAAGCGCCTTACGCTTACGAACCGAAATGCTTTCAATCGAATCTTCGAGCCAAGCATGTAAATATTCAATTATATATGTCAATTGGAATGCACATACTGAAATTGTCTAGAGTGCATTTACCTTGTCAATTGCACTTTGTCAAATCTATTCAATTCGATTCGTTTCCGCCTAATCCTCAACAACCTCGCCAGTTCTTTTTGCAGCCGGATCAGATCTCATTTAACCGCACATTGCACATTCCTAGAGTTTCCATTTTATTTTTGTTTCCGGTTTTCGGGAGAATTTTAAATGAATTCTCAAATGGTGAAGCACTTCATTTGCCTCTGTCAATCAGGCTTTGTCAGTCTATTGAATTGTTTTCGGTTTTGATTTTGTTTTATCTGTGCGGTTAGCCAAATGGCCTGGAATTGATGGCCCACACATACAAATAAAGCCTGGGAAATTAGTTGAGCGTGGAAAGTGTTGACTTAAAATCAAGTAGAAAACCAGATGAGCTGAAATGGAAAATATTTACAAATATTTATATATTAGATAAATAAAATAAAATGTTTACAATTTAATTGGAATTTCTTTCTCAAGTAGATATTGTTAGAGCAATAGAAATATTTAAGAGCAGAAGATAAAATTGGACCAGCCGCCCCAAGCCCAAGCACAAATGACTCTTTGTCTTTAAATAAATTTAGTTTTCGGTAAAGTGAACGAGAATTATATATTATGCAGTCAGCTTAGCCAGCCTTAGCAGCCATTCGCCACATTTTAACTATCTTTTTCTGTTAGTTGTTGTTATTTTCTTTCATTTTTACTTTAACTTTTTTTGGTTAGCCACTGTAGTTTTGGCAAAGCTCGTATGACATATTTTATAGATTTTTGTAACTTTTCCATTTTTCCATTTAATCCACATAGAAAATGTTTTGTGTGGTACAAGAAAAACATTTGTTTTTGTTTCATGTTTCACTATAATTAATGAAACATATTTTCTAAATCAAAGTGCATTCAAAATTCACAAGGTTCAGTAAAATATTTGCCCTATAATTTCATAAATATATATTTGGAAATTAAATCTTTGATCTTGCCTTTATATATATAAATTGCTAGCAAATTTTGTTAAAATTCTTTTAGACTTGGCGACTTAGCCAACCAACAACGGAAATTGTTTTGACGTTTGTTGTGGTTGATAAACCAGCTGATTTGCCATATCCGTCCCACAACCCACTAACCACGCGCTGCCATCGCCTACAACTAGTTGTTATCGAACTTTGTTATTCCCGCTGACTTCTGTTGGCCAAATGAGCCAGTCCAGTCGCCTGCTTGTCTGAGCTCTTTAACAAGCAGCGATAATGTCAGCGAGCATAATTTGCAGTTGCCTCCGCTTGTTGCCTGTTGCACCACGAACCTAATTACGACTAGAACAACTGCCAGTCATGCAAATGAGTTTAAAATTGTGCTGAAAAAGCAGAAGTTTAATGAATGCATTGCGCACATTTGAACCAGATGCAGATGCAGAATAGGAAATTGTATAACAGCTGCGAGTGAAGTCAAAGTCTTAGCTAGAATTTCAGGAAGCTCGAAGTTCAAGTAACAACATCAATAGCTGACCTTGGACCTTGAACTTAAATAATAAATATAGAAATTATAAATGTGTGCAGTGTCATTTGCCACGGACAGCCAGTTGCCGGTTGCCAGTTGCCAGACCAATTGCATTACGTATACGCCGCGTGCAGCCAAACCGAGCTGTAAAATTACAACACGCAAAGAGGCAAGTGAATAAATGATTAGATGAAAACACAATTTGAGTAGATTTGTATTTAATTTATAGGTAAATAAGTTGATAAATTATTTATTTAATATTCAATTAAGATTCATAAGCGAGAATGTAATTAAGAGATTAATATTAGGGTTAAAGAGACAGTTAATGGCTTATGGCAAATGGCTAAGGCAATTGAAAGAAGTTTTGTTTAAAGCTTTTATGTTCACTATAGATCAAATTGCTTAAGAACAAGCACTAAAATCTTAACCAATTGTTTTCTATGCCCGCTGAATTGCAATTTGGAATTGACCTTTCCGTTGTTGAATGGTTTCTTAGACTCAGCGTGCATTGAAAATAGGCTTTCAGTTTATCATGGTTTTCTATGTAACAAGCAGAACGTGTCGGGTCTGAGGCCGCTTGAGCTATCTCTGACTGTCTATCTGCTTAGCTGTTGATAGCTTCATCTGTTCGTATGTATGAACGTGTGCGTCTCTAGAGTTTATTTGAACATATTTTCCTTATTTCCATGATAATTAATAATGTAAGATTTTCAACCTTCAGCTTATAACATAAGTCTTGAAAGCTTGCATTGATACGTACCCCGTGAAAATAAAATTAGCGAAACATAAAAATAAAAAGAAAAATAAAGTGAACTATTAATAGATTTAACTATAAGCACATGAAAATATTATTTATTTTATATGATTTATATATGCATAAGAATTCGTCAGACAAAATTTAAAATATCATATTAAATAACTCGAAATTGTAATTTAAAGTTAAAGTTAATGACATGCAAGAAATTGTACAAATAACTGAAAACAAAAAGTCGCACATGCATACTCAAGCATATAACCTGTTCATTTACATATACACACTCACACACACACACACACACACACGAACAGTGTAAAACACACGCTCATTTGTATGCGAGTCGCATAAAAACAAAGCATACATTTGGGCGCTGGCTGACCGCAGTTAACCGGGTCTAGAATGAACAGCATTACAACTACAACTACAACAGCAACAGCTACAACTACATAAATGTTGATTTTGTTCATTATCTAAACAGGCAAGAAGCAGAGCAGTAGAATATGATAAATTGAGGGTTCTTGAACCATGAACAGCAGCAGCAGCAAACAATTGTTGGCCAAAAGCGTCAGCAAACCCGCATAGATTTCACATGCCAATAATGGACAAAAAATTAAAATTGATTAAGATATAAAGCGGAGCAAGCCAGCTGTAGTTGAGCAAGACAAGGTTATATGTATGTATGTGAGTTGCTCTGTCAGTATATAGTATATGCATATTAGTTTTTGCTTACTTGCGCCGGAGCCAGCAAAGATCTGGCCCAACGGAAGCCGCTGCCACTTTCTGCTTTATGAGGTTGTAAAGCAAAACTCGTAACTCCGTCCCAGCCATTGGGTCGTAAATAACAAGTTTGAGTTGTAATAGAAACGTGAACCATGGAAGGCGTAAGAAAACATAAAATGAACAGTAGAATGTACATACATGCAACTCTTTTGAGTATTTTTTATAAATATATTTGTATATATTGAACAACTTTTTATATTTCTTGTTGTTTTTTTTTACTGAGTAAATATGTTTTATTTTGACCAAACAATTTTTTGGAATTAAGCCCATAAAAAGAATTTGTAATAAAATTATTCCCCAATTTTTGAACATTTTTTCTAATAGTTTAAATAATATATCTAATATAATCTATATAGAATTTATGTTTTATTGAAATTAATATTTATTCTTTTCCTTTGTTGGTGAAAAGAAGTTATTAAAGTTTTTTTTTTTTTGCTGCTTGGTATTTAATATATATATAAAAAAATATTTTGTTATAGTTTGTATATATTATTATTGTATATTATTACCTTTTACACAGCGCTTCCGCCTCAACTGTTAATCTTAACAGCAGCGCTTCGGCTAAAAGCCGAGCACTGTTCACAGCTGCTGTGTCTTAACAGCGCCAGACGCCAGCAGCGCTGCTACTTTAGCAACGCTTGACGCTAGCAGCGCTGCTACTTCAGTAACGCTTGACGCCAGCAGCGCTGTTCGTTAACAGTGCTGTTAGCTAGCTACCTTTCACTGTGTTTGTTAAGCCGTTTGCTTTTGGTGTTTTTTGTGTTTGTTAGCCGCTCGTGAGTTTGTTTTTGTATTTGCTTTGAACTTGAACCTGTCACAAAGTTGTTATTGCTTTTACTTTTGCTTCTGTTTTTCTGTTCAGCGCGAACTTTGCGGTTTCGTTTGTTACTGTCGCTCACGTTGCAGATGTGTCTTTGGGTTGATTTTTTTTTTGGTCTGTTGGAATTTGTTATGTTGATTTTTTTTTTATATGGAATTTTAAATTGAGGAAAGTGTTTTTGTGTAGAGGAACTTTATTTGTTGGAATTTACTTTTCTCTTTTTTATTTTTGTATAAATTTTAATATGGATTTTTAGTGGATATAGAAGAAAATTACCAACTTGATAAACTTATAAATTATTTATCTAAGTGATGATTTAATTGATTTTAAAATATATTATATTTATATTTTTAAGTTATAATTTATATATATTTGAGTTAAATATTATTTGCTTAGTTTATCATTAAGCTTTGACTGCTTTGATGTTGTTTTGCTTAAAAAATCATTCATAGAATGCAAATTTCTTTATTTTAATTGACAATTTGGCATGTTCATTGAGAAGTCAAAATGTAATTTAAATATAATGAGCTAAAAAGCTTTTATTAAACTCTCAATGTGATGCATAAAAAG
This sequence comes from Drosophila leonis, assembly GCA_035045365.1. Taxonomy (NCBI): domain Eukaryota; kingdom Metazoa; phylum Arthropoda; class Insecta; order Diptera; family Drosophilidae; genus Drosophila; species Drosophila leonis. Next base: position 2,843,707 of record JAWNPC010000389.1, on the reverse strand, counting down.
CAAGCTGCATTTATGCAGAAACGTCTGTAGCAGCAGCAGCTGCTGGACATCTGATTTAATTAATTGGGTTTTGACCAGAAGGCAAAAAAGTCGCCTAATGGCCAAAGCAGACAGACAAAAAGAAAAAAAACATCGCATTGCCAAATGTTGCTGCATTAATTAATTACAGCAATAATTAGAGCACTCAACTCAACAAAATGTGTAACTTTATGGCCAAGTTGAGATATATTCAGAAGCTTATAAGATATGCATATGAATGAATATATATAAAATACATATCAATCAAATATTTTTTCAAATATAAATGATTTATTCATGCTATTCAAATTCATATGGCTCTTACATAGATTAAAGCAATTTTTTGCTAGTTTTTATTCAGGCAATTTGATTCATCATTAGAGCCAATCAATAGTCCAACACAAGAATTCAATTAGCCGCACTGAATAACTTCATTAAGTTGGCCGAGGCACGTGCAAAAATATGGCGCATATGCCACGTGTCCTCTCAGTCAGGCTAGTTCAAATACATTTTGGTATCTTTAAACCTAAGCCTAAGTCTGGCCAAACGATTGACTCAGCTACATCTGCTTTCGTTTGCAATCTGTCAGCCAATCTGGCAGGCAGACGACCAAGCCATCAGGCAGCGAGGCAGCCGGAGTAGACAGTTTGTGGCCAAAGCTTTCAGCACTAACGCACTTAAATCATTAGCATGTGCCAGCTGTCGCTCATTCATCATGAGAAAGCTGTCCAACGATTCACTGAACTTTGCACAAATGCACAAAATTCTGCATTAAATTGAGTTATTTTTAGTTTATTTGAATGTTTGGTAGACAAAAATGAAAATATCAATTGCAGATGTTTAAGCGTTTAAAGTGTCAAAATGGATTTCAAAAGACGAGCAGATGTCGATGGATATTGAGAAAGATAGACGGATATATATAAATATGGATAGATATGTGAATAGATATTGTTTTTGTATGAAAGGACTGAAACGAAAGAGAGAGTTTATAGATGGAAAACTTTCACATTTTATGAATTCCAAGCTCAAGCTCCTCATGCTCCTCCTACTCAGATGAGTATACAAGTTGTGTTTGAGACAAATGCTGCCAGTAATTCTTAGAATTTTATTTCTATATGAATAGCAATAAGTCTGTGTTTATTATACTTTTTCTTCAATAAATAATATATATATTATTTGGTATTACTTAAAAAATTCTTATAAATTGTTAAGCAATTTATAACATTTTTAAACTTTCTCAGAATTAATTGCAATCAAGCTTTATTCTAGCTAACAATTCTTTGATTTGTTACATTTGCATCTTACTAATGCCATTTTTCGCAATAAGATTTATTTAGTTTTCAATTATTATTATTTTTTTTAGTTTTGCTCTGCAGCAAAGTTTTGTCATTATTCACGCTGTGACTTGCAACACTTTCCACCTGACTGAGAAGTTGCCCAAGTCGTTTGCACCTGTTCAAATGATTTCTTGTCTGGCCAACTCGCCTGGCCGTTAACTTCGTTGCTTACCTGCTTACAACTGCAATAAAATGATTATTTTTATTTTTTATTTCATTTTTATTGCTTTCAAGTTTTTTGCATAGTGTAATTAAATTAGCTTTAAATTTGTTTAAGTTCTGAAAATGTATTTTCTATATATTTTATGCTCTGCTTTGAGCATAAGTTGACTGCACTTAAGCTATTTAAAGGTTAAAGAGTTATTTATTTTGGGCAGCGTACATTGAACCTGACTTGGGCAGAGAGACAGCTGAGTTTGGTGACTATTTCTATTTCCATTGTATGTGGTCTGGCTTTGAAACAAAAGTTTTGTTGAACTATTTAGCCACAAGCCAAATAAAAGTCAGTGCACAAGTAGAAAATTTGATGTGTGTGTCCCTTGGGTTAGATAAAACATAATGAAAACTCACTTGAGTTTCGGGGCATAAAATGCTTTGATGCTAATTTGAAAATGCAAGTATTGTACTATAAATCCAGGCAGACCAATAATATTTTGAGGATATAGCAAGAGTGTAAACATATAAAATATTTTTAGCTGCTCAATTGTCAGTGAAAGTTTTCTGAATTTCGATCACGTTTTGCCTTATTATTTATAAGTAATAAGAAAAAAGAATCAGGCAAACTGTTGCGTCAGTTGAGTGGGCTTAAAGCCAAAGGATAAAAGTCCTGCGCAACATTGCAAACAATAATTAAAACACAGAAATAACTGAAATGCGCGATTCTGTGTATGGGAAATTATGTAAGAACAATGTTGACACTGCCTTGAATTATGCAATGCACGAATGTAAGCGTTTGTTTAAAAATAATGAAAAGGCTTTTAAGCCAAGGCTTTATAGTTGCTAAAATTGTGATGTAAATGTGGTTGAATAAAAATATATATTTAATCATAGCACACATCTTAATTTACAAAACAGATAAGGCAGGCGTAGTTTGAGTACCAGAAATCATAGCTAGGAGTTAGTAATATTTATTTTAAATGTTTCTTATGCTATTTAAAGGTTAATTTTGGCATAAATTGTTGTTGTTCTTGTCTAAGTTTAATATTTGGTACTTTACTTGACTTGCTACTCACAGCAAAATGCATTTCTGAGTAATTTCTGAGACATGTAAAGCAAAAGTAGTCTTACCACTAAAATGTGGTTTGATATAAGCCCCAACTTGACTCTTTGATCAAAAATCTTTTTTGGACAAATTCTTAGAAATCTCTTAATAAATTCTTTAAAAAACTTTATCAATTACTTTATCATTAAAAAATTCTGACGAATTTCGTGTATATATTTTTTACAAATTAAGCTTACGCCATGATAGTTTCCAGTAGTTTGAATTGTAGATCTAATGACTGTCGACACGGAATTTAAATTTAAGATTTTTGTTTTTAATCAAAGCTTTGGGTTTTTTATTTGCATACATTGATTCATAAGCAAGGAGATAGTTTTAAAGTATTTGTTTGTCATATTCGTAAGGTCAAGTTTGACTTTTCGCTTAAAATAAAACTGATTTGCGTTGAATGAGATGTACATCATTTATAATTTTTTATAATTTTTTTATTTATAATTATTATTCATAAATATTGGAACTTTTGAGCAACTTTTTTGTTCAATAAGACAGTGAGCAGATAGTTTCTTTCGTCAACCCTGAACTTCGGAAAACTTGTTCGCAGAAGCTGCAGTAAGTTAATGTGCTCTCAGCAGAAGTCTAGTTTTATTTTATATAAAGATTTTTTGCTTGCTTTGCATAATTGTTACTAATCAATTATAGAACAAGATCTTAACAGCCAAAGTGTGACTCTGTAGTCTGTATAGTGGTTTCAAGAACCTGTCAGCTCCAGTTCAGCAGACTTACTGGTTAGAACTTAATTAGGTTAAGTATTTATGTAATCCTTAGCTAAGTTTAAACTTTTGCTTTAGCTCCACGCAGCGCTTTTGCAGTCATGTTAACATGGCGTATGCGTAATGCGTAGCACATTCATAACTCAACTGAAATTCAAAATCCGGTTCAGATATATCTAAGGACTAGCACGTAAAGTAGATTTATGTTCAAATTTCTTCTTTTCTTTTTTAAATTTATATATATATATATGTATATTTTTTTGTAAGTATTTCCCTTGGCACGTTCACGGCTTGCCTTTTATTTGGTATATTTTTTAGGCTTGCCTAAGCGTAAATTCTTTGTTTGTTTGTCATAAATTGTGGTTAAAAATGCTCACGCGTCGCGCTTTACGTACACATGTGTATGTAAATATATATATATACATATTCTTTATATATCATATTTTCGAGGGAATTCTTCATTTTGTCTTGTTCATATTTTAATTATTTAAGTTGTGTGGCTCACAGCTGCTCTTGGCTATGTGCTATGTGCTATATGCTTTGCACGTGCTGGGCGTTCGCGGCAGATTTTCTAATGAGTTTGTTGTGGCGAGCGTAATTTATGCGCTGGTCACTTGCTGGAGTGTTATACTAGCCAGAAATTATGTTAAGTGTGAGCTAAGTATGAATAAGACATAAATTGTATAATGAAATATTTGAAAACAAATGCGAGAAAGTCTTTGTATGACGAATTGTTCTTTTCTTCAACAGATATGTAGAGCTGTGAAGGGATAGAAGAGATATTTGTGAATGCTGATGAGCTGGGTAAGTTTTCTAAACATACTATATAACTATATAACTACATATATGTCTCAGTATACCCAAGCCTAACATTTCTTTGCCTAATTCATTTCATTTGCTGCATCTAGAACTAAAGTTATTCCATGCCTGATTAGCCATAGTAAAGCTCATAAGCGTAGGCCAAAGCCTCAGCCGCAGCGTAAACTGCGCAGTAAGTAGCGCGCGTGAGTTATCGATGAAGCATATGTCCAGCAGGCATATTTACTTGAGTGGAAATAAAACTTTAGTTGAATGTTTGCTACTCGTCGGCTCAGCTGCGAATGAGTGCGCACTAGAAACTTATTTTTGGATATCCTTTATGTTGGGTGTTTCTGTAGGCGTCTTGATTATTCATGTTTATGTCGGCGTAGGCCTGACACGATTAGCGGCGCTGTCATTAGGCATCTACTCTTGGGAACTGTAGCTTTCTGTGAGCTTCTCAAGGGTTTTCAAGTATATTTCCTTTTCCCAACTATGGCACTTTTAATTATTATTATAATTATTTTTATTTGTTAATATTTAATGGGAAATCGAAATTTTAACTCTGAATAGATAACAAACTTAAAACTTTTTCTTGAAACTTATTAAATTATATTAAATTGTATTTATTTATTAATAAATCTATGTATTCATGTTATCAAATTCGACTTTAAACTTAATTTTAGATTGAAGATTGCAACAGAAACATTTTTTTTTTTATTTTTATTTTACTCTTCTTAAAAAGAAACAAAAGAAAATTATTTTTTTTTTAATATATATAAAAAAACTTTTTTTTAAATATATTACAAACTTTTTACCAAAATTTATAAATCTATAAATGTCATTCGACATAGCTAGAGTCTATTGTTCTCTTCCTTATAACTTTTTTTAGCCAGCTGCTTTTTCTTTTAATAATAGACTAAACTCAAGCAAACTTGTAAATTCAATCAAATTCCATTAACTTATGTAACATACGCATCCGCCTATCTGTCACATCCATTTGGACCCTAACTCTAATTCAATTATCAGTTATCAAGGCAAAGTCAAGACCCAATAATCAATGCAGATTGAAGCAGCTAGCGAACCTTTTTAACAACTTTAAGCTCTGAGATGATTTAACTTAAATTTGGAACTTTTTAAGAACTTTTCCAAAGTGTTTTAATGGCACTTGGCAAAGTTTTCTCTGCGTGTTTGCTTATAAATCAAGCACGCGTTGTTTACTTTGGGCCCATATCAAATGCCCCGAATAAGTCTTAAATTATTGAAAATATTTACCAAAGATTCTTATCGCTTAAAGCTGTTTCTGTTTCTGCCTCTGCTGCTGCTGCTGGTGCCTAAAAACTTTTGATGGCACGCAACAAATTTGAGCGCCTAAAAGGCTAAAAAGAGCAAAACAAAAGCATAAAATTGTGAAGCGAAATATGACAGACAAAAATACGAGCTCAGGTCGCTGGCAAACAATGCGAGGCTGCTCTCTCTCTCTCTCTCTCTCTTTGGCCCAAAATTGTGACACCCACACGACGTGTGGCATGTGATAACTTTCATGTGGCTGACTGTATGTGAATGATGCCAGATGCGATTTATGTGTGAACAAAATGCGACCAAAAGGCGGCGCCACTGAATGACAGAAGCCAGATGCCAAATGCCAGTAGCCAGTAGCAGCTGTAGTCAATGCCTATTGAAGCGCAGGTCCGATACACACGCTAAACAACTTGCTTGGCCTTAAGTCATTTAACAAATATTACGCATACGCCCCATTGAACAGCGGGGCAAGAAGATAGCCAAGTTTGTGACTCTCTTCATTTGTTTATGTTTTTCCAAAGTTCAAATTGTAGTTATTTTTCATATATTTTTGCCAGTCTAAACGGAGGTTTTCAAATTTTTTATCAAGCCGCACATAACACAAAACGAAACTGAGCGAAGCAAATGTCAACGTTGAAAACTGTGAAGACAAACAAGATGAAGGGAGAACAGTGCCAACAAATTGGTCTCTAAATATTTTGACTTACCCTTGTCAGTTGTCCTTGTTATTCTGATTGTGGTTTTGCTGGCTGATGCCACTTAAATAAAGCACATATCAACGCTCAACGCTCAACGCTCGACAATAAACTTAATGCTAAATTTGACAGCCAAATGTGTTTTATATATAAACATATATACTTATATATAAAGCTCTACATATGTATAGCTAACCTTCTGAGCCTGTTCAAGCTGCTTTAAGCTTGCTGTGCCACGATATGGTGTAGTTCGCGTCGTTATGGCTTTCGCTTTATAAACTTTTATGTCGTTTGCGAAACATTTTGATAGACATATTATGACCACACGCTTGTAAACAAACATAGCGAAATATATATGTGTGTATATGTGCAGAGCATCGGATTTGTAGAGAAACGAAAAAAGAAATACTTCGGACTATAATGAGAGCTATTAAAAGAGCGTGGATGGCAAAATATAATATAATGAATATTAATGAAAACAACTTAAAAATTAAAGAGGTAATGCAGGAGAAACATAGTGAAAGACAGAGGAAGGGACAGAGAGAGACTGAACGAGAAAGAGACACAGACAGAGAGAGAGAGAGATAGAGATAAAGCGAGAGAGATAGAGAGAGGAAGAAAGAGAGAGAGCGAGAGATAGATATGAAAAAAACTGGACTTGTGAGAATCACATGAAGTAAATTACAATGTAAGAGTTAACAATGAGAAAGATAGAGAGAAAAATTAAATTGAAATTTTAGATAACGAGAGCGAGGAAAAATGGAGACAAAGACAATTGAAAGAGAGAATCAGAGGATCAAAAAGAGGGAAAAAAGCAAAGAATAACGTCATGAATACCTAAGTAAGATGGAGAGACAAATAGAGAAAAAAAATAGAGAGAGACAGAGAGAGAGAGAGAGAGAGCGAGAGAGAAAGAGCGGGAGCGAGAGACCTAGCTTGAAATTTATTTATTAGAATCACATAGAAAGACGATCTCTATCTGATGAGATATTTGTTGGATAGACTGATAAGCAAACTGCATTTGAAAATCAGATTCAGAATGAAAATATAAAGAAAAATAGTTTACAGTTGTCATAAAACAATAATTCGAAAATTCTAACAATTTTATGTTATTTAATTTTAAATTTAATTACGAAATAATTTGTTGAGTAAATAAAATAAAATTTATATATATTTAGATTTAAATTTCCAAAAAAGTTTTAGAATTAAATTTCCCAATTTTGCGCGAGAAAAAAAAACGATGTGTCAAAGGTCGACAAGCTGCAATGTGTTGGGTAGGGGCATGCAGCACACTAACACACACACACACACACACACACACACACACACACACACACACACACACACAGTTGCAATGCGTATTTGAATGCGGCATGGAAATGTTTTCCATACAATAAAATTGCAGCATAGTTTTCTTTTTTGCATAGGGGTTAGACCTGTTTTCGCCTTGACGCCGACAAACAAAAGGCGTGTCGCCCTGTCGCAGTGTGTTGCGCCAAATGAACATACATACATGGACAAATACATATACATAAACACACACATACATACACAATCTAACATATATTTGACATTTTGTGTGCCGCACGAGGTGTGCAAAGTCGCGCTTTCCGCTTTGCCATTTTAAAGGCAGCAAAATTGCTTTTTTATATTTTGAGTATTTTTCTTGCTTAACTTAAAGTAAAATATTTAAAGTTTTTGTAGAAATTTGTAGAATTTTAAAAGTTTTTTATATATTAATATTTTGAACTAAATATTTTAATATATATATTTAGGAATTTTTTTTTATATATGTAAAAATATTTTAATTGTATAAATATTTATTTAAATAAATTTAAGTGATTTCAAATCTTTGGAAGTTATATTTTTTTAAATAAAATTAAAATTTTGTCAATAAAATATATAACAAATTTATTCATTTTTGCTTTTATATAGTAAAAATCTTGTTAACTTTAATAGAGTATTTTCAGATACTACGAGTAACAATAGTAAACTATTAGTTTGAAGAGGCAGCTTAGCTTATGCAGTTCTGTTTTAATGCTATATGTGAATTAAGCAGACCAACAAAATATATTGGAGTTAGGGAATAAGAAGCCAGACATGGCATTATGAAGGTCTTAAATGCGCTGAAATTGATTCTAGAGCTGGCATAGGTATATCATGTTAGATATTCAAGATTCATTTCATAAAAATATCTTGAAATTGAATGCACAAATTTTCTGTGATAACTTTAAGATATAAAGAAAGGTTAATATTACAGTGTCTCAAATTTAGCACTGTAATATCAATACAGCATTTTTATTTTCAAAAATACCTTTTCGATAACAGAAAGTAATATGAACAAACTGCTTCAAAATGTTTTTTAAAATTAAAAAAAAAATCTTAATTTCATTGAGAAAAAGTATATTTAAGCAGCTGAGCTGCAAAAGTGTGACATAGACAGCTACTATGTATATTTCAGCAGGCGATATCACGGCAACAAAACAATATTATTTTTAAGTTTCTCAGTTTTCTTAAAGCTGAAGTAGAAGTATTTTTAGTTACAGTCTAAGTATTTCGTATTAAAACTTTTTTCATATTGGTAAAGAAACTTTAACGTAAAAAAAAACCCCCTAACAATAAAGCAATTCTGTTTTCAGCTTCCGTTTCAGCATGTCCGAATATTATTAGTATAATTTAGAATGGTGCCTGGCTACCACCACATTCGTCTGGCCATAAATCCCTTTTAACCATAAAAGCTTTTGTGTCTAAAGAATAGCTATATGCATTTGGCTCCCATACGCCTGATTTAATATTCATTCAAAAACGCATTGTTTCTCGAAATCAAAAAGTTAAAACTATATACAGTTAATGCACGTACAATGCTGGCCATACAAATAACATACTTAATAATTATTTGACTCTGTTCGCTCTTCGTTACTCAGTCACTGTTGCCAAAACCTGACATAATTTAGCTGCATGATGAATACATTCATATTATTCATTCATGACGGAGCATATGCAATTCTGAATGGCGTTTTCACTGATTTTGCATTCAGTGGCAGTGACTGCTTGATATCCCTTGAGTAGCAAGAAACAAGCTGCTGCTAAACAATGGAAGCAGCCAGCTATACGCAGCGATCCTTTCAGCCAACCAGCCAGCCAGCCAGCCAGCCATACATCCATCCATCTGCCTGCCTCCATGACTGCCTGCCTGGCTGGCTGGCTGACTGCCTGCCTGGTGTCAGGCCATTTGATATTTGCGCTCGTCGAGCACTAAGGGAAATCTCTGAAATCTCACCGTAGGATTTGTTGCAGGCCACAACGGATTGCCCTAACATAAAATCTACAGCTACATGTGTGTGTGTGAGTGTGTGTGTGTGTGTGTGTGTGTGTGTGTGAGTGTGTGTGTGTGTGTGTGAGTGTGTGCGTTGTGTGAAAATGAGCAAATTTTGTGCGTGGCTGCTTGTGGTTGAGTTAAGTTGGCAAACTATTTCATGGTATTGGCCCAAAGGGCTTAACTTGCTCTCAAGTCAGCTTTAATTAACTGCTTAGTAAATGCTGAAAGGAATTGTTAAATGTTGCAGCTATATTTTATGACGAAACAATGAAACATGTAAATCGCATCAATTTAAAAAGCAGTTAAATATATTAGAGTAGATTAAGCACTTGATAAGCTGTTGAGATACTTTATTAAGGCCATGGCCTTGGCCCTTATGGCTAATAATATCAATGTCAAAGTTCATAGGAAACAATGAAGCTGTTGTATATATACGATACTTTCTATCATACCCAAGTGCAACTGAAATTCTGGTTAATTGAATTTTTTCATTATCTTGCCAGGTGATGCAACTTGCTTCAACCTGCTGCAGTTCCGCACATAAATCTCTGCAGCGGTTAAAGCCCCATTATGCATGTTCATTACTTTTTCATAAGACATAATTACCAGCTAGCAAACCTGGCAACGGCATAACTGTCGCTGTGACATTCCCATTGCCCAGTGCCATTTTTATTTTCAGTTTTTAATTATTATTTCGCTTGCCGTGACATAAGTGCTGAATTAAGAAATTATGTAATAACAGTTGAAGCAAAATTAAATTTCAAGCCTGAATGACTCTGAGCGACATGAAATAAAACAATGAGCATTGAGAAGTATGGCAGATGGCAAATGAATTGTTAAATGGCCAACAAATGTTATGTGGGCTTACAGAATAAAAAAAAAAGAAAGTTTTTCTCACTTTCATTGTGCTTAACTAACAATTCATTTGTTAAAGTTTTCCGGTACTTGGTGGCGCGAAAGCCTTTTGACAGTTTGGCAACAAACATTCGAAGAATATCGAAGACAAACTTTAAGCGTGTTGCATAACCTCGGGCCACACACACACACACACACACACACACACACCAACACTTTCAGCCACGTTAACCAAGTGCATGCATTTTCTATAAAATGCAAGAATTGCATAAAATTTCAATAAAGTGGCAACGACGACACATTCGACGAGACAAGAGACAGAGCGAGTGGGAGAGTTGGCTTGGGTGGAATTTTAACCGAGAGAATGCGGCGTCAGTGAAAATGTAAAATTTATTGCCAGCTGAATTCTCATTTCGGCTCGAGTTTTCTGTAACTTTTGCTCATTTGTTGCCAAACACTCAAAAAGCAAATGTTCTTTAAGATCAGCGCACTTTGCATAGAGTTCATAATAAAGGAGCTGAGCTGCATTTTAAAGCAACTTCAACTGCATTTCATATGCAAATGTTTTTGTTTCGTTTCGCGCACGTGTTTGGGTTTTTCAAATGCGGCAACTCACCTTGCTGCTCTAAGCAACACGAATTGCGGCGAAAGTTGAGCAACTTTTGTAGACACTAACAAAAATAGAGAAATATAGATAGACTCTTTGTATAAGAACTTTTTTGTAACTATTTTATCAGCTTTTTCATTTGTATTGAGTCCTTTAGCTTAATTGAAACAATTTTATCAGCTCTTTCACTTTTATAGTCGTTTAGTGAAAAGAGAGTATATTGGTTTGATGTAATGTTGTTGTCTATCTATGGAAGCTAGAGCCTTGAAATTTACAACAAATGCCATTTTATAACACTCTCCGTCTTATAAGATTTCTTCAGATTTTTCGTGATGTGCCCATTAGGGGCGTAGCAAATTGGGAAATACTATAACTGCTAGAACAGAAAAGATAGTATTTGAGGTACTAGAATTCTGAAATGTGGAATATATACTATTGTAGACAAGATAAGATAAAAAATATATAATAAATATATCTACTCCCATTGAAATTGTGTAAAATCTTCAACAGTTTTAGAGCTACAAACTGAAGACTTAACAATTAAATTATTCTTGACTGATTCTATTGATTTATCAAAAATTATATATCATATATATATATATATATATATATATATATGTATACATATTAGGCGCAAGGCAAATCGAAGGCAACACTATATCTTCTACATACCCTGTACCTAGAGCTCTAAAATCTGATAGATTATATATTTTATAAAAAATTCTTAAAACCTACATTTAAAAGTTATTTAGATTTTCATTCACAAAACTGAATATTCCGCTCAATTCTATTCTAATTCATATTGCTATAGTTCACCTTACTCTTCTTAAAACTACTCAATCTTAATTCAACTGCCCCCCTTCATAACAATAGCTAATTTCTACACTTTACCCCACGACCAACTCATTCATTTTGTCTACTAAGCCCACACGAAGTGTATAGCTGAGTGGCTAAAAAACCAGAAAAAAACTAAAAAAAACTTTCTTAAGCTGTTAATTCACATATTTTGCAAGCTTTTTTGCGTCTGGCTTCCATTTCTTGTAAGCAGAAATGTTGTCGGCCGCACGCCTTAAAGTATGCCACGTATTTTTCTTTACTCAGCCAGCAAACATTTATTACCCACCCGCCCACAGGTCTTAGACAAATGGTTATGTTAAGCATCGTAAGCGTTGTTTCTCGTTTGTCAGCGTTGCGTTTGCGTTTCTATCTTTGCCGTTCTTTATGTGTGTGGCCTGTACCCCTTGGAGAGGCGGTGAGAGTGCTTAGTTTCTGAATGTTTTGTTTACTTTTTTATAGCACGAAAAGCTGGCTTAAATAGTCTTACCATGTCTTTCCACCTGTATGATATGAGCGATTCGAACTTGGAGATCTTAAGTTTAGATAACTTTGAGTTACGATTTGATTAAGAAGTAATCGATTCGATGACTTCTATATAATCGATAAGTTATCTCAATTAATTATATTAATTATATATATTAATGAAAATTTGTTACTGATAATTTACTTAATTTACTTATATTTATATATATTTATTTAAAGCTGAATTTTTCCATTTCGCTTATTGCAGACTTTATTCAACTGACAGTTTTCTTCAACCATACACTTTGCTCTTCTATTTGTTCTTTCGCTGAGTTTCTGAGTTTCAGCTAATTGCAGCAGTAGTTTGCCTTCGCTTATTTAACGCTTGACTGTCTGTAAGGCTGGCAAATTGCTTGTCTCCGCCTCCCCACATAATGACGGGGCAATGAGCCAATTGCTTGCCTCGAGAAATGCTACAATCAATCATATTGACTTGAACGCAATGGCATTTAATGACATTTGTAGCGCTGGAAACCAAAAATTTCACAATAATTTGGTTGCTTTTTATTATTTTTTACGATTTGTAAATTAAAAACTCTTTACATGCCCTGTAAATATTGTAGAGCGTAGCTTCTGCATTGATTCAAGAGCAAGTCATTAATAATAGGAATTTTTTTTTGTGTGTATTAAAATATTCATTTAGATCATTTACTTTTTTTGGTAGCTTTCTTTTTAGCTATCTTTATTGAGATAGTGTGTGACAAGTAAAATATATTTTATATATTCCATAGTCTTTTTTTTTATAATTTTTTGAATATTTTTCTTTACAATTTATAAATCAAAAAAATTATAAATAAATATTTTTAAAAAATTTTTTAAAAATTTGAATGAAAATTTTAAGAAATATATATAAAAAGAAATGTTAATTTTTATAACTTTTATTATAAATTTTGTTATAATATTTTAATGATTACTATTTATTTTTAATTTCTTAAAAATTTAATATATTACTTTCTTTTTTAAATATTAGATTTACATTTACTTATTGGGTTTCATTTTCACAAGAAAAATTTACTTACGAACACAAAAATAAACATATTTTGGAAAGTTTTGCCTTTCTTTCTATTTTGTTGTTGCTGCTTTCAATCTATAATCTGTTATCGTAGTAGGTTTTTCTGTAGATCTCATTTGAAGCAAACCAAAGAATTCAGTTCTCATATATTTTTGTGGGCGTACAGACATTTACAGAAATTCAACAAAATGTCGGCAAAGCCTAAAATGGTAAAGAAAATATTAAGAAAAGCTACAAAAATAATAATTATAATTAATTCTTATTTTTTTTTATAGGCTTGTAAGCCGCCACCACCATCGGTGAGTGATAAACCATCTGAAATCTAGAAATATATATATATGCACATATATATATATATATATCTTTAGACATATGTATATATTTGCCACTTTTCTATAACATTTCAGCCAGAGGAGATGAGAAAAATCAAATTTCCCATGCACGATATACATTTGAGGAAATCATTGAACATCTTGAAGACAGCTTGCTATTTGTCCCTGGTGGCGCCACTTATTTATTACGTGCTTCACAATGCGCCGCGCAAGGTGAAATATCGGAATTTTTATACAAACTACGATCCGTTGGATGCGTTTGATCGCATGAAAAGCGGCGGCTATTTGACCTCCTGCCCAGCCAAGGAGGAAAAGAAGGGTAAGGACAAGGCCAAAAAGAAGAAGTAAATGGAATACCACAAAAGAAATGGAATCAATTCATAGATAGGACAAGAATCATCGAATCACACAACAAATCATGGAAAGGAAATCAAAACGCAACAGGAACGCAAATGAATTCTAAGAAATTGTAAAACTCTCAACAGGATATGAAATATTTCTCAGAAATACACACACACACACATGCACACATACACCTACTCACACATTCAGCGAGAAACTCGTTGATTAAATGGAGCATTGCAAATACTTGAATTCTACTTCTTAAGCTCAGTTCATCCACGCAGTGGCAAGCACATCCTTTGCTGCCTCGTAAATCGCTCACAGGCATGTCCTTGTCTGCTATTGAGGGCCAATTACAACTGAAACTGAGTAGGTTAAGGAGCAAGTTAAGCACTATTAAACGTTGCAGCAGCTCAAGTTCAAGTTGCTGTTGAAGTTATTGATATTTGCCCTATGACCACTTGTTTAGTTTGTCTGCTTGGGCGTAGCGAAATTGTATTAACAAATATTTCATCATATTTCTTAAGCCTTAACTTTTTGCTTTGGCTTAGGCAACTACATATATATATGTATATATATATAAATATTGATGTATATATATATATATATATATATATTTTACATTTGCAACTGTTTGAAGGAATTCGAAAACTATGCACGTTTCTATGCACACATTTCTTGGTAGCTTTTATCACATTCTTTGATTGGCATTTTCTCGCCCAATTTAATGTTCCAGTAACATGTTTTGCATAGCACATTCGATTTAGCTACCCTGTACACGGGTGCATAATGTGTGCAGGGTAGCATAGAATTGTAAAGAATTTCTATAAGAGCAAAACTGCTTATACTGTATATGGCATAAGAAAACCTGTAAGTAAGTTTTGAGGAAGACAGTAGGAGAAAGTAAACCCAGTAAGAACTTTATATCTCACACAAATTTTGTTTTACTGTAATTTCTCTACTTATTTCTCTTATCTATCCAGCCAAACCTGATCAAATTTAATCACAAAGCAGTCAGCTCCAGTTTGAGTTTGCTTGATGTGAGACTGTGCCGCAGAGCCACATATATCCCAATTGATAAACTATTTACAGGGCATAGCCAAGTCTTTTTTATATTTTACTATTTCTATACTTTTTTCGCTTTTCCATATTTGAATGTTTTCTGTGCATCTGCTAATCTCGCACTTTCTCTTTGCTTCCTTTTCTATTTCTGCTGCTGCTTTTCACTTTCTGTCGTGTCATGTTTCAGTAACAAACATAAAAAAAAATGAAAAGAAATTCCTCATCTAGTTACTTCTGCTTTAAATATTGTCCCTCTTCAAGTGGATGTTTTGTTATTAAATTTCTGCAGAAGTTCAAATTCGCATCCAATTTGTTAGTCTCGCTAACTCAGTGCTGAGCATTTGCATTTGCATCTGGCAATTAGATTAGAGCATTTAAATGCTATGACTTTTTTCTGTTTTGCTGGCGACCCTTGAACTCTGGCTTTGACTCAGACTGAAAAGATTTCAAACCAAATTTGTGGATAATTTTGTGGACTTTAGCCGTTCATTGAACCTGGCTCAAATCAAGCAGACAGTGAGCCACAGAGTGACAAGTTCAATCTGTTGCATGCCTCATGGCGTTGAGGGCGATTAGAAGTACGGCAACGCCTACTATCACAGCGCTGACAAATCGCACTGCACACTTGAAGGCGTCACCTCAACTGGTCGAGGCGTTTGGCCAAAAGAGCCAAACAAACAAAAAAACAAAAAAAAAAAAACTTGGCCAAACAACTTTTAGAGCAAATCGCATGAAATTTAAGTGGAATTTTGAACTGTTCAGTGGGGCTTTCCCAGATAAGCCAAAATCTATATGCGAATATTATTTGAATAGTTTTCGCATTAAGATTGCCTTTGGCACACAAGCTTTAGAAGTTTTCAATTTATGTTATGGCCCGGCATGGCACATTCCGAAAGAGAGAAAGCTAGGATTAAATGTTGTGATAGACCAAGAAAAAGCTATAAATATAAAGGGTAAAACTGAGCAGAATAAGTATAGCCCAATGCGTAGGTTAAACAATGATTTTTTTTTAGTAAAATTGTTGAAATGTGGAATTTAAATATACAGAAAATCATTTGTTTAATATTTCTAAGGTAAAGCTCGATTAAGTTGCCAGTGAAGGTAACAGGAAATTATAAAAAAATATTATTGTATATTTCTGGCAAATTTTGCTTAGTTTTGAGTGGGGGAGAGGTATAAGAGAAGGTTTTATATTAATATTTTATTTGTTCACAAAGTGAAAAGAGAAACTTAAGTTTTTTTCTGCTGCCCTTGGACCGTATTCTGCAGCTGATTAAACCCAACTGTAACTTTCTTATTTTCTTTTTCGATATAATATATTTATGTTAAAATATTCTAAAATTAAGTTTTCATTAAGTTCTTTTATTTTGTAATTATTAAGTCGAGATTCAGGTTTTTTGAACATTAAAAAAAGGAAATTTGTACACTGTTTTACAATATTTAGTTTCAAGCTTTGCAACTTTGCTGTTGCTGCTTCTTCAATGCTTTTAGTTCCTTTTAGTTACAAGCTCGATCATATTTATATTCATTTACCTGACATAGTGGCTATATTTTATATTAAGATTTTGTCTGCTGCTGACAGCAACTGCTGCTGTTGCTGCTGTTGTTGCCGCTGCTGCTGCTCAGGCACTAAATTTAATGAATACAAATGAGCATAGCTTGCTTTTTGGCAGCCACTGTCTAAATATGCAATGCACACACACTTTTATTCGATGTCAACGAACTCGTAAGAACACACTTCCAACATTATTATCTATTGCTCAGCTACAAAAGTGTAAGCCACGCCCCCTATGCCGCCTCAGCTGTAAGCAGATTTTGTTAATTGTAAATTATTAACACAGCTCCAGTTTGAGTGGGCGACATTAAGATTTGACAGCCAAAGCCAAAGCAACAATTTGCAGTAATTATAAATTTCCCAGAACTATAAAGTTGGCAGAAAAAACCCTTTCGGGCATTTGTCTGAAATTTTAATTGAATTTTAAACTGCTTGCAGAGGCTATATGTGCGAGGTTTTCTTGACAAGTTGAGCGGATGTTGATGGCTGCGTGTATTCGATTTTTAAGTCTTTTCTATAATGCCATGTCCCTTATGACAAAAAGCTCGTTCACTCTGAATGCTCATAAGTATGAATGTTTGATAAGTATTTTGCTGCAATGTGGTTTGGCTCGTCTTCGATTGATTAATGACGCAAAGCTACACCACGGGTGAGGAGATAAAGGAGGCATCGAAGTAGCAGCTGAGCAAAATCACAAAAAATGATTATTATTAAGTGCTTTGACGGTTGCAAGAAAAGAGGTCAAATTAAGTGTTCATTTGATTAGCTTTAAACTTTATTTTAAAGATCTACTTGAATGTAGAATATATAAATAAATAAATAATTTCGCTGTACTTTTTGGACAGACCTCGTAGCTCGAGCAGAATATGTACTAAATATAGCTTAGATGACTCCGCGTATATTTATCTTGTGTGGGCTTCTGTAAAATTAATTATTTATATTTATTTATTTTTCATAATATATAAATTATGAAATTCGCTGATAAACTTGATAAACTTGAGAACGGCGGCAATCTTGAAATTATTCCTGATGTGGAAACATTTATCATATCACATTAGCCTTCAGACATGACATAGTCTGGCGATGTCTGCAGCGCGTGCTTTGAACTGGAAATAATGTTTCCCTAAAGCACAATTGGCCAAGCGTAAGTTGAAACTTTAATAAGATAAAATAATTTATATATATTGTATTTTTTGTATATATATTGGAATTGTTATTCTTTATTTAAGTGCTTATGCACAGTCAGTCAGGTCGTCACTGTGATTGGTGTATCGAACTGCATTTGCTGCTTATTGAGTAAAAAACTTTCTCTTTCTGATGTTGCCCCGCACCTTGCAACTGTGCAATGCTGCGAACAATGCTCAACTAGAGCATTTCAAAGAGGCTTCATCTAGCAGGTTAATGTAGGATAATCCTTCTAAGTGAAGCCCTTCTATATGCTCTAGCTGAGCATTGTCCTCAGTTGGCTTGCGTCCAGTTACCACTTTATCCGTCTTAATATCTTTTCATCTGTTTTCAAGCCATCTATGTCTTTGTATATTTGCTCCATTATGGTCGCTACATTAGCTTCACCGTTAGTTTCTGCCAGCTCGGTGCTTTCTTCTTACTAGCTTTCGCAATAGAAAGTAGAAAGTGTGTTCTGCGATAGTCATTGCATTATCGCAGTAAGTGTTCAATGCCTTATGAAATACTGGCTCTCTGGGAGGACATTCCATTATCTCTTATCATATATTTTGACAGATTCAGATCAATAGATGTTAATACCATTTTCCTGTAATAGTTTAATGAATCTCAAACAGCTCATAGTTGATTACTTCGAGCTCAGCCCATCAGATATAATTTATTGTCTAATTTATTGGCTAAGCCCACATTTTTCTGCATTTTATGTTCTTGTCGGGAATTCAGTTTTTGTCTGTCATTTCGATTCAAGGCAAGCTACTTGGACTGGTTATTTTGCATGTAAGAAGACAGTGTTCGATATATCTTGGCTTGAGTTCAAACGGAAGTCAATTTCATTGTTTTTTCTTTCTTTTTTTTACCATTTCCATAACCTTGTTTCTGGAATCATTATGAAGGCAGCAGCAAGCTCCTCCTGGTTATATAACTCGAATCTGTTCACACTTTACTGTCCTCACTTCACGTTCTTACTTAATCAGTGATATATCACTATTAATCTAGCTAGATTTTAATCTATTGTCATATGCTTGACTAAGTTAGCCTATATAGCTCAATCTGATTGTCCGCAGCTCTTTCTTCAATTTCATTTCTTTTACCCTAAAATTAAGATTTGAATATTGCATGCAATGTTCTTTAACGTTTTTCGTCTATTTTTATCAGAGCTTCGGCTGACATGCGTTGGCTGTCATTCCATGGAAAAACAAACTGCAATTTCCGTCTGGCCACAGCCATGACTCAATCTCACTCGCCAACTCTCCAATAGACCATGGCCAACACGCATATGCATAGACAATGGCGATTATTTCATGGCCAAAAAAAACCAAAAAAAAAAAACGCCTTTGGCAACAATTTCAATATTTGTTTTTTTTTCTTCTTCTTCTTCTCATTCTTTGTTACTGCGAGCCATAAATTTGGAGCTCTTGACATTGTCCGTCTGTGCGCTCAACTCAAAATACGCGTTTAATGCGACTCAATGAAGCCGAAAGTGACAAAATATTTCAGTTTACCAAATTATTTTTTATGTATGTATTTGCAAAAAGAGGGTTGCAGCCAAAGGAATAAATTATTATGAAAATATGCTAAATAAATATATGTTAAATATAAATTTCAATAATAAACTTATAATATATAAAAATATATGTGAATGAAAGTTGAACGTCTGGTTAAAGATACAAATATGTTAATACAAAAACTCAGTTTTCACATTTAAAAAAAAAATATATATATTAATACATTAATTAATAAATATATATATATATATATACAAATGTGTATATACTTTTATAATATATTTTATAAATTCTCAAAGTATGCCCATGACTTTATAAATATAAAAAAAAACAATAAGTAGAATTTTTATTTTTTAGAATACTTTTTTATTTTTTTGGACTTAAAAAAAATTTTGTTTAATAAATGTGAAAAAAATATATAAAATAAATATATAATACAATTTTATTTATTATTAAAAAATTATATATATATATATTTTTTTATATATGTGTATATAAAACAATATTTTTTTTGATAACAATTAATTTTAATTTAATTTTTAATTTTTATCACATTTTCATTATAAGTCAAACTAAATATTGTATTTTTTAAATTATCAAAACTAATTTGTTTTCAATTCTCATTTCTATAAACCAAAAGAGAGAACTTTAAACTACACACATTTATTTTGCAGTCAATATTTATATATGTATATATTTTGTTGTCATCTCTTTGATACATTTTAACATATGACATATGGTATCTGTTTTTGTGACAAACGAAAAATGTAATAATCTTCCGTCAGCTGGTAACCCTGACTGCTTTCTACTTCACTGCCTGCTTGCCAGACTGTGTTGCCTTAGCTGTCTCCTTGCTAAATTGGTTAACTGGGTATAATGTTTTAGTGGAACAGAAACGAGCATGACTTCTCGTAAAGTTTTTATATACTTGAGCATCAGCATAGCAATAGTAATAAACGAGCTGATCTAGCGTTATATTCTTCTTCAAAACATGCAAAGTTGAAGTTTGTTTCAAATAAACGATACGCTTTTTCTTTTCGTGGAATCGGTTAATATCGATATGGAATTTTGGGTATTTGTGGATATCTTCCATGTCACCACAATCTGCACAAAGAGAGTTTCTTAGACTATTCAAAGGCAACGACAACTCCACTTTTTGTATACTTCGACTCATATTTTATCTATGTACCATGGCTCAAAGTATCTTCTAGTCTGTCACTTCCTACCAGTACATTCATATTTTTTACATTATCTCTCTACTCTTAGCGCATTTATCTGAAAAATTGGCCAGATTTGGCTAAATGCTGATGTCTTTGTCTGTGGTGCCGAGGCAACGTCTCTTCATTGCTATGCGACATACGGTTGTTTGGCCCTATCATGTTGGTAACCCAACGATTGATGAAACACTTTCAAAATGTCTGTGTGTGTGGGTGGGTGTGTGTGCCGTGTGTTTGGGTGCTTATGCGCCCTTTCGACTTGCCGTGTCTGAGCTTTGATACGAGTGTCTGGCATAATTATATGAATCACTGACAGATAAACATGTTTCTTCATATGAGTCTAATAAACTCTTAACAAATGTTTAGCTGCAGGCATTTCAAATAAATATTATTTAGCTAAGCACTCAGAGGGTAAAAGTTGATATTTCAGTTTAGAATATGTAAACTATTCACATATTATTTTTAGAAATTTTTTGGCTAAACTTGAAGTTTAAAGCTTAAAGATATAATTGCAATTTTTTTAAAATTGTTTAACTGTTTTATAAATATTTGTTGTATTAAGTGAAATAGTTTAAAGTAGGCATAAAATTGTTGAGGATTTAATTGATGTTTTTAAAAATATCTATTACGTACTATAAATATTTTTTTATTTTAATCTATTTTTTACAAAAGTTATTTTATATAATATATATTTTTTTAAAATTGGAAAATAGCTATACAAATGTAAAAAATGTTTTTAGTTATTCTAGAATATTAAAAGTTATTAAGGCAATAGGTTTGCTCTTGTTTTTTGATGCAATTTTCGATAACTGTTATTATATTTCAGCCACTGCTTAAGTTATCTATAATATACATTTATTCAAATATTAACTTATCATCTTACATATATCAAATGTGTAAGAATAATTAAGAAAGTTGAGCGTAATTACAATTTTCAACGTGAATTACGCCTTGAAGTCTGTCGCTCTTATGGCTTCCTTGCGTAGGCAATTCATTGCATACTTATTTGAGTTGATTTTTGGGCAGACTCTTTTGAAACTTAATCCAACATGTAGACAGAGATTGGTCTGATGTGAAGTATATAGCAGACATGGCAACCATAGATTGTTGAAGAACAAAGCAAAGTTAATTTGGGGTTGATTAACTGAATTGGCCATAGGCAAAGAGTTGACATATTGACGTCAGTCATAGAAATTTTCATATAAAATATCAAAAATGATATTAAAAATTTATAACCAAAATACTGTATACATTCTCAATATTTATTTTAATAAAAAAAATAATATATATACCCCAAATTGCCCCTAGACTATACAAAAATTAAGAAATTTAATAAAAAATAATATAAATATCGAGTCAATATAATATACTAAAATTCTTTATATGTTATGAGCACATAGGGCCTTGTCGCTGCTCTTAAAAGAAAACTACTTTATTCTCTTGTCCCACAATAAATATTTTTGTCAGCTTAACAGGACAAACAAACCTACGCGTGCGACAAAAATGTTGAATGAATAGCCACACACTATGATATCTTAAACATACTTTGAGTCTTATGTATGTGTGTTTATCTCTCTCTCTCTCTCTCTCTCTCTCTCTCTCTCTCTCTCTCTCTCTCTCTCTCTCTCTCTCTCTCTCTCTGTATATGTGTTTTGTTTGTCTATGATGCTTTGCTTTTTGCGACACTGCTAACACAGCATAGCTTCGCATCGCATCGCATCGCATCGCATCGCAATTTGCCAAGGGGTTCATTAGACTTTCAACTTTTGTTTTCTCGAATGCCGCCACGCAACGTCAAAGCCAATGAACGAAAAACATGCACAAACGTTAGACAGATATGTGTGCATGCGCATGTGTGTGTGTAAAGTAGGTGGAAAACATGCAGAATGAGAAGTGGCATTCAGAACTAGTTGCCTGACTGTTGCAACTGCGGCAAAAATGGCACAAGGCAAACAAAACAAGCCGTTAGCAAAAGTAAAAGAGAGACAGAGAGAGAAAAAAAAACGGAAGCAAACGTGCCACATGCGGCATGCGGTATGCGGCATGCCACAAAGTATGCACAAAGCCTGCTGACACGCTTGGATTGATGGCCAGAGCATTGAGAGCTGTGGATAACCGCATTAGAGCTGAACCAAAATAAAACTCAACTTGTTCCCCTAGGCTCAATAGAAAGTTTGAATCAGTCTGCTGCTTCGACTGCTGCTGCTGCTGCTTCAACTCAAGGTCAGCTTCGATTAGCGTGGCAACTGTTGGCGCAGACATTTTTCTGTTTTCTCTTTTAGTCATATTTATTCATTAGTCGGCGAACGCCCGAAAGCTGCCAATAACATTAGCACGCGTCAAACTTTAGTTTTACGGCTTTGACGTCTGTGTCGTAATCAAGCGAAAAGGCGTTAACGGCATTGCTGCTAAGAGATGACAAGCAATTGATGTTCAGACATCTCACCAAATTTAATGTGCATGTTAAAGTCGATGTTCATTTTCAGTTTATCTTTTGTTTTTAAGTTGTAAGTTTTTTATTCAATTTTATGTATATTACTTTGTTTTATATATCCTGTTTAAGAATTAATTAATTTGTATATGAAAATTAGCGGAAAATATTTCATAGAGGGAGAACTTTTGAACTTTTTTTGATGCGAAGAAGTGAATAATATAACAATAAATAAAATTTTAAATATGTCAATCTTTTATCAATATTCAATATCAATCCTATAGACATATTATCTTATATATAGAAAAATATTTATAAATTATATATATTTATATAAATATAAACAAAAAATAAAAAAAATTCTTTATCGCATTTAACATTAGTTAACATACTTTAAGTTTTAATAGATACAAAGAGTCTGTAATATTTTATGGCCATTTCACAGTTAATTCAAATAATTCAAGACTCTCTTATACCCATGTATGATAAACCTTCATCATCTAAATTTTCTCTTAAATACGATTATCATTAAAGATAATTTTTAAATTTTAAATTTTATTTTATAAAATTTTGTTCAAAGTTTCCATTTAAGTTGCCTCGTATTCTACATCTCCTCAACCTTCGATAAAAGTTATATTTTAATAATCTTGTAAACTCTTATCATATTGCTCTTCTAGGTAATTCTCAGTAATTTCCATTTTAGGTCCCCTTAACTCTTCTTGTATCTTCCATTTAATTACCTTTTAAATTCTCGGTGCTCTTTTATGCAATTCTCATAAAAATCCCTTTTAACTGCCGTCTTCCACTTGTATGAGCATTTTTTCGCTATTCTATGTTTTGCTCATTAAAATTTTAATCATTTTAAATTCTATTTTTCACTTTATGAATTCTTTCGGGCAATTCACACTAAGGTCAATTTTAACTTTTCTTTTTACTTTTATTCTATTGCCACTCAACGAAATTCTCATTAGGGTCCTTCTAACTTCCATATAATTCTCCATCAAATCCCTCTTAAATCCACTCTTATTTAATAAGTAAGGCTCTTCAAATGCATTTCTCATCATTTACTTTTAGTTTTTCTCTTATCGCCTTTCCAAGTTAATTAAAATCTCTTTTCTTCTTTATGGAATTCTCAGCTCAAAATGTCACAAAACTTTCATTAAGCCTGCTGTAACGATATGAGGGATGCAATTGACCTTTTCACCTGTTCATATTTCACACCTGCCTCACTCTCCCTCTGTCTATCTCTCGCTCTGTTGGTCTTACTCATATTTCCTTGTAACTAGTTTAAGGTCCATAATGGCTTCGTTAGCATCTGTTTACTTGGCTTCGTTCGACTATAACTTCGTCAATATTTGATACCAACTGCTTGCTTGTTGCTCTCCTTCCGGACGACGCGTCGTCGTCGCTTGGCACAAATTAACATTTTGTGTTTTTGCAATTTGTCGAACAAAAAATCAATTAACTTATTAATTGAGCAGCTGCCACTGCTGCTGCTGCTGTGGCTGTGCGAGCTCAGGTTATTTCTGATTGTGTGTGTGAATGCTCTTCCTGTTGGCTTCCTTTCGCCTGTTTATTGAAGCTCGCATTCACGCCACGTCACGCAGAGACACAAATTAACTTTTCCTGTGCACCCCGTCAAGTCAAGGACATTTCTTTTTTGTTGCCTTTCTCTTTCTCTTTGTATTGTAGTAAGCCCCATTAGAGGGACAGACTCGTGCGCTAAGCGCTTACATACTTAAATTATTTGCCCATAGCTTCGCATGTTCGCATTTTTTATTACTCAACCCCAGCCCCAAGTCGAACCCCGATTACGACTTATAACAACTTTTCTACTTGAACTTGACCACAAAGCATTTCAATTGCAATTTGATTTTCAGCTTGCAAATATTGTGTGCGAGGGCAGCCAGAGCAGAGGCCAAATGTTATAGCTATAAAGTTAAATACATATAAAATAAAAGATATGCTTAAGTAAATTAACAACTTTTATTTATTATAAACAATTTGAAAATTAAAAAAAAAAATAAAAATATATTTAAAATTTATAAATAAAAAAAAAATAATGTAGTAAAAATATATTATAAAAAAATTTATATATAAATGTTAATTAAATGAAATAAATTTTTAAGTTTTAAAACTAAATTAAAAATGATTATTATTAGTTACTAAATTTAAATATTTAACTTTGGCTTATTAAATTAAACAATAATTTATCATATTAACTTTTTATTTTAAAATTTCCATGAATTAAAAAATAAAGCTGATTAAATAAAACTAAATAATAAATATTATTATATTTACTTTTTTTTAAATATAAAAAATAAATTTATAAATATTATAATCTATAAGATATAAAGATATATATATGTAGATAAGGATTTACATTCTTATGTGGCCTTTGATATATATTTTTTTGATATACCTATCTATATAGATTTGTCTCAAACTTTTATCACATTTTGTTCAATTTACTCTTACTACAGCCCTCGTTATGCATAGTTTAAGACATGGTTAACTATACTCTGGCTAGTTTGCGGCTTATAACGAGCAAACAATGTGTAGCACTTTGCTCTCTAAAACTCTGAGCTGCCCAGCCACTCACTCTACACATTTAGCCACCGCCTCTTAACTTGGTAACCCGAGTTTTACTGTTTTCTATGGCCAATTGATTTATTTTATTTTTTTTATATTCTTAGTGAGCTTGTGTGCTGCTTGCACAATCGTCAAGTCTTTGGCCAAAAGCACTTCCTACTATCCATGAATTCCTTTTAGCTTTTGTGCACACGCATATATAAAAATGTATATATGTATGTATAATATACTATATATATATATATCTTATTGGTTTTATGACTCTCACTGAGCCATTGACGATTTTTAGTTCTCTTAAGTATTCAGTGTCAAGTTCACGTTGGCCGTCCACTTGACTCAAGGATTTCAGTTATGGAACTGCCAATCGATATAAAACTATTTGCCACATGTCATGCAAGTTCGTTTCCTTCTTTTTTTAAAGTGTACGCAAGAGAAGCCATTTAGTGGTAGACGAGCATATAACAGTTGTAATAAAAATATCAAGCAAAGCGGACAGTTTTAAAATTAATATACAAAAAAATAAATAAAAACTTTTTTTTATTTATAAAATAAATAATAATAAAATAAAATATGCAGTACTTTTGATATTTAATTAAATGTATTTCTGGATTTTATATAATATAAATAATATTCAAGAATACATACATAAAAAATAAATTTATTCATTTTTAACTTACATTTTTTATGAGTTTACAAAAAATATTTATCTATAATTGACAGAGCTGTTAAGAATTCCATTTGAATGGAAATTCAAAATGGGTTTTTGTTCTGAAAACCCCTTTTGAATTTCCATTCAAATGGAATTTTTAACAGCTCTGATAATTGAGTATTAATGAATTAATAATATTTAAAATTGTTTTCTAGTTGTTTCCAAGTCTATTCAATTTTAGTCAAATTTCGACTCTTGAAAGCTGTTAACAGTTTTTTCCCATTTAGTTATTTTTGGGCCATGCGCCAATGCTAAGACTCTTCCATCGCAACTCCTTTCATTTGCTGCCCCTGTCCTGAGCCACGCCTCCCTCATTCAGCCTTAATTGCAATGTCCATAAAATGGAGCTTGGTTCTTTGGGGCTGTCAGTTGTTCATGCCACACACAAACTTGTGCGCTCTCTCACGCAGAACTCGAGCACATGTGACTGCATTAATTACGCCCCATGCCCCTGCCACTGCCCCAGTCCGCCTTCGTGACACGCCCACTGTGCAGGCAAATATCTAGCAAAGCGTTGGGTTTTCGTCGTATTTTTATTTTTTTTTTTGGTTTTGTTTTCTTGTGTTGATCTGCAGCGCACGTTGCACGTTGTTGTTTTGTGGGGCTGGTTGCAAGTTTCAAATTGATTCTGACCGCTGCACACAAAACTTGCCACTTGTTGTTACACACGTTGCACAGAGCCCGCAACAATGCAACACACATAAAACTATTTGTTGTGGATGTGTGTGTAAGAGTAGGTAAATATAGCCACGTGATGCAACTGAAAATCGCTTGTGCAATTGTAAATTTAGTTTGTTTCAAATCCTAAAATAGCTTCGAGCTCGTAAAACTGAAGCTGCATAACAGAAAACTTTAAAATTAAAATTTCTTTACAAAATACAATTTTTAATCAAATTTTATCATGTTTGAAAATTATATTGCAATACAATTTATTTCATTAAGCAATATTCATTCAATTACATTGCCAAAAACTTTAGTCTTTCTCGTGCAGAGCGCCTGCGTCGTCAGCGATGCTAACAGCATTGCCGGCAAAATATTCAACAACAAAAAGCAAAACAACAACAACTTTGCTGAGTAGTTCAAGTTCAATGCAAAAACAATATGCAAAGAAAAACCTACCACAACAGCGCCCCTTCTTCTTCTGTTGCTCTCTCTCAGCAGCGCTGTTACGTTCACAAAGCAGCGCTGTAACGTTGTCAGAGCAGCGGTGTAACGTTCTCAGAGCAGCGCTGTTACGTTCTCAATGCTGTTACTTAGCAATTGTAGCGCTGTTACTTTATAAGTGCAGCGCTGCTGCAGCACTGTTACGTTGCCTTGAAGCAGCGCTGATTGTTTATAAGTGCAGCAGTCCTGCAGCAGCAGCAGCACTGTTAACTTCTCAGAGCAGCGCTGCTTCGTTCATTAGCAGCAGCAGCAGCGGCAGCGTTGTAACGCTCTCACTGCTGTTATAGCAATAAGTAGGCGAGCTGCCGACGCAACGATGCGACGTTCATGACGTTGCCTTCGTTTTGCCTTCGTGTTGCTTTGGCCGCTATGTCAACGAGGACTTGTCTGCAGGCATTTGAGTCTGTCGCGGCAACTCAAACGTTACGGACGCGAGCTGTGCGAGAGAATATATTAACAGCACCGATCAGTTTCTTGATAAAGATTTCTCAATTGTTAATAAATCAAACATTGCAGAGTGTGGAGATATTTATTTATATACTGCAAATAAATAAGAATTCTTAAAAAAAAATATTTATATAAAATAAAATCTCTTTAAATATGCTACATATAATACAATAATTATTCAAATAATATTACAAAATAATCAAAATACAAATTATTCATATTGATAACAAAATTTGATCAGAAATAAATAAAACTTAATAATAAATTATTTGTGTGCTAGTTGCTTAAAAATAATAAATTTTCAAAATATATTATTGTTAGAGGCATATTAAAAAAATATATATATATTGTGAATTTGTATATGTTAATACATATATTTAAAACGTAATTATTATTATTAAATTAAATATACTGAAAAATACAAAAAATTATTAACTCTTTTTTTTTATTGAAAAACATTTTTTTTTTAATATTTTAAAATTTATTTAGTTGAAATCTCACTTTGAACTTAAAGTTTTTTTTAGATAAAATATTTAAAAACCAATTCTTTAAACTCTTTAAGGCATAATTATTTTGATTTTGGAGAGCTTTGAGTTATTATTGTCATTCATTTATTTGTTATGCAT
Organism: Drosophila leonis; assembly: GCA_035045365.1. NCBI lineage: Eukaryota > Metazoa > Arthropoda > Insecta > Diptera > Drosophilidae > Drosophila > Drosophila leonis. The sequence goes on along the minus strand of JAWNPC010000389.1, from coordinate 2,815,252 downwards.
TAAATTGAGACGAATTGCAATTAACGTTTACGCGTTGTCATTAAACAAATAAATCGAGTGTATTACAATGTGTCAAAATTGGCAGCAAAAAAACTATAACAAATGCTGCGTGTATATGTAAAAATATATATATTTTTCGGACTCAATAAAAACAGTGCTCGAGGCATGGTTGTTAAACCAAAATTGTAGCTAATATTTTATAATTGTCTATTTTTAGCAATGAATCGTGCGAAATAACAACTTGTGCTACATGGCGTATGAGCAATTTGAACAAATTTGAATTACTGTAAAATCAAAAAAAAACAAATCAAAACAAAAACACAAAACCAGAAATTGTATTAAAATTATTGAACATAATATTGTTATATATAGATTTATGCGAAATAGAGCATTTCAATTATAGAAATAATCTAGCAAAATTATATATATCTCATATATGTGCTAGTTAAAGTTAAAAGTTAGCCCATGCATAAAACTTGCCAGTCAAATTGCGCTTTGCATGTTAAATCATGTGAAAAACTAGTTATTCCAAGTGCAGAAATCAAAAAGGGAAGCATAAAAAATTTGTAAAACTAAAATCAAGAAGCTGCCAAGCGGACACAAAAGCTAAAAAACAAAAACTAAACTAAACGAAAAACTGAAGACAAAGGACAACAAAAAGTAGAAAAAAAATATATAAAACGAGTGCGAAAACTCACTGCAACTGTCAGCTGCAACTAAGGAAAAAATAAGAAAATACCAAAGCGAATTCCCCTCGGTGGTAAGTGAAAATCTCTTACACACACTCATGTTTTTCAATTAATATTTTTGCACAATTTATGCGACTTGAATTGGTGTTGTTGCAAAACTCGTTGCGAGCTGTCAAATGATTTTCAATTGTGCCAAATTTATCTGACACACAAAACAGGCTGAGTCTGTGCTCTGCACCTGCGGCAGTTGCTGCTTCCCTTTTCATATTTTTTCTTACTTTTTTTTGTGGGGTTTGTTGCTGTGCGTGTTCGGCTTAGCAAAACATTTTTGCTCTGGCTGCTTGGTTGTTGGTTCATTAAAGCGTATTTGATATTAACTCAAGCACACTTGTTTGGTGCGCGTTGATATACGTTTTGTTTGCATAAATGAGGTATATTGACAATGTCTAGGCTGTGTGTAAATATAGTGATTATGTCTCAGCTCTCAAGTAAGCTTAAGTATATATTTTATTTGCTTAAGTTATTTTGTTTCTTTCGTACAACCATTAAAAGTTCTTTAAATACATTTTATTGCGTTCTTATAAATAATTGCAACCTTTAAAAGCATCTTCATTTTAAGAAGCAATTGCTTTGCTATGTTCATGCCATGCCAGCCTCTGGCCATCTGTTTCAGCAATTATCACTTCGTTAATCAAGAACATGTCAAAATGCTTTTATTTTTTTTGTTTCTTACATAATGAAGTAGCATGAAATTGAAGGGCCTGCCGTGTGCACTCTTTTAGGCAGCCCACAGCCCATAGCTGAATTCTGTGGAATCCTTAATACAAGAACAATGTATGAATATGAGTATTTCATTTCGATCTGTTAGCCAAAAGCAAACAAATCTTCGGAAGCTTTTTGTTTTGGCATGTGTTCATTATGCCTGTTTGTGGCATATGTATGTTTGAGATATTGGTTGAGCGGTTTCTCTTCTTTGTATTGTAAAACAAATCTTGAGCTCAACAAACCAGTAAGTTGACTCAACAAAATTAAATTGGTTTTATGTGATATTTTTTACATATATTGATATGATATGATATATCTTGATATGACTTGCTGTGTATTTGGTCTTTTGCATGCACTCAACATCCACAGCATATTTAAAACTTCAGTTATTATATATTCTCAGCAGAATATCTAAAATTTGCATAATTTAGATAGACTCCTCATTGAAATTTGTATTCAGTTAGCATATTTCAATTAATAAATTTATTTAAATATTAGTTATCAGCAATGAAACCAGATTTGAGTAGAGACAGCTTGCTTTAGCCACATCCACTCTACATATTTGTTTGTTTTTCAATTTATTTAAATTTTTATTATATAGTTTTCAGAAGTTTTATAAAAAATTTTGTATATTTTTTAAATATTCATTTTATTTTTAATAAAAAAAATATATAAAAAGAATATATTTTGTAATATTATTAAATAAAATATTTGACTAAACGAACTTTTATTCACTTTTTTTAGCTTCTGGTGACAATTTCTGGTTATTAGTTTAAATGAATACAAAAATATACTTAGAGTAAAAAATACTTAAACATTTTTTTTTTCTAAAAAAGAGAGTTTCCTAAAATGAAAATTGAAAATTGAATTGAAATTGAAAATAGCAATTTCATTGATTTCAATAGAAATGTGCTTGAGCCAATGCAACCTTAGATCCTTTACGCCCTAATGCTATATATGTTATAAATGTTTTGTATTATGCATTTGGGTGTAAAGATTCTTATCAAAAGCTTATTCAAAACGTTATTATCGAGTACACAAAGCAGCCAAGGCTTAGAAATTCGTAGGTAAATTGATGAAATTCCAAGAAAATTCTTCAGAAAATCTGAATCAATCAGAGCACGTGTGGTCTTCTGTTTAGCACTAACCTGTCTCCGGTTAATCGAAGTACAATGAACCAACCAAAGAAAGAAAAGGAAAACGAAACTCATGAAATCGACTCGCAGTGATTTGAGCTGCTAAACAAGTTGAAAAACCGCAAAGCGCACACATTTCCGGCAATTTCCTGGCCGGATAGCTGGCGCTCATTTCACACCTTTCGTCTCGCACATCTTGATGTAGGCCTCAGTAGTGTGGGCCAATGCCAAATGTAGCGTAGATGACAAACATTGTCAACTGTGCTAGTTGCTTCCATTCACACTCTCTAATTGGATTCCCACCACAATTCTCCCGACGGACGATTTTAATGAAGCTCGTTGCTGCTGCCTCTTTGAGCAGGAGTCCTCCGCCCCCACCCACGCCAATGCCCGTCTAAACACCTCATTCGCATTTACTTCCAGTAATTGACTCATTCATTATTGATTGCGGTTCACAATTTTTGCGCATTTCCTCGGGCTGTGCAATCAAATTGCCATCGTTTCCATCAATCGCAGACATTTGCTTACAACTGCCCAAAACAAAAGCAAAAAAAAAGTTGTAATTAATTTTGAGCGTAGCTCAGTTATTTATCAAGCAATTAAAATTGTGAATTTATTAGAGAACAGAAGTTGGCGAGAATTGCAGAAATATTGATGAAATTCAGGAAGAAAAAGCATAGAGAGAAGATGGAATAGTATTTGTTGAGGGGCTTTCAAGAGCATAAGCTTAAAGTGAGACTTGAACTAGATTTTAGCTGAATTCTTTACAAGCAAAAATACGTTTTTATTTTGAGGTTCTATTAAGTTAATGAAAACTTGTTTTCTATGAAATTTGTTGTACGTCTCTATCCAAAAGTCTTTCTTTTTTTTTTGTTTAAATCTTTATTTATCACTGAGAAATTATCTGGTAAGTGATAAATGCTTTTACGACAGAGTAGAAGGGAGAGTTCGAAGAAGAGAGAGATGGAAGAGTGGGATGAAGAAAGAATGAAGAGAGAGCATAAAGAAAACAAATGAGAGCTAAGAGAGGGGCATAAGAAGAGAGAGCTGAAGTAATGGAGAGCAAGGGCAGAGTCGGAAGAGAGTGAAGAAGGCAAAGAGGATAGAAAGAAGAGTGGAAGGAAGGCTCGAGCAGAGATAGAATAGAATGAAATTAGGGTAGAAGATGAGTATTGAGGGAAAAGACTGCAGAGACTAAACTAATAGATAAACTCATATTAGATACGGCTTTTATAATTTTATATATTATATATATATTATATTTTATAATTTTATAATTAAGTTACCTTTCATGGCTATCAAAATTTATCAATAATTTTTATAAGAACAATTCGAAAGTCAAGCCTTTTCGACAGTTTAAAAAGTGAGCGAAAGTTTAAAGATGATAATAAAAAAACACTTTTTATAAGGGATATGCTCTTATGTATATGCTCTTGCAGCTATTTTAATATATTAACATTAAATATATGTACTTTATGCAAGCAAAAGAAAAACATGGAAAAAAATATCAAAATACTTTCTCTATTGCTAAAACTAAAGAGCACGCTTCCCTCATTTTTTAATGATTTTTAAAAATAAATTTTCCTTTTTACTAGATATTTGATATGCACTAATAAATACTTCTAAAATACTTTCTCTATTGCTAAGTATTTGCTGTAAATATCTCGAAAGGAATTTTCTATCCACCATCCACGCCCGCCTGAAGCGCAGCATATTTAAAGCAAATTTTAAATGAATTTTGCAGTCCATCAAACAGCAATTGCTGCTACAATATCCGAGCTGGTTGCATTTGTAATTCAGCATTATAATAAAAATAACATAATTTACTGATGTAGCTACAGCTCGGACCATGTTAGTTATTTTTTATATAGCATACTTTTTGGGGCAATAGCTGAGCGTTATTAAGCCACAAGCTGATTCGAGAGGGCGATGGGGCGAGCGAAACCGACAGAATATGGCAAAAGCAAAGGCAAAGCAAAGCAAATGCCTTTTATTGCCACAGAAGTGCGACCCGAGCGAGCGGAAGCGGAAATGCGTTGTTATGGCTGCAATGGCATATTGACTTGTGTGGCTGCCCACAAAACTATGTACAGAGACAGAGACAGAGACAGAGACAGAGACAGAGACAGAGACAGAGAGAGAGAGAGAGAGAGAAGGACAGAGTATTTTTGGAGCTTCAGCAGCAGCAGCAGCAGCTGCTCTGCTTCTTGACTAGCTTTCAGGCTTCACTTTTATTGTCAGCTCAAGTAACAAAAATATTTTTCAGTAAATTTATCTTATGGCTCCTCGACCCACGCCGCATTAGAGCCCAAAGAACCGAATATAGTGTCCAAATGCCCTGAGGGCTTAAGGCTTGCTCCGCTTGGCTTTAGCCCTTGCCACAGCGAGTCTGTTATATTAAAAATTCCACAAGTGCAGCTGAGTTTGTGGGCAGCAAAGGCGCCGCAGGTACAAATTCCACTTGGCATTACGATTTTCCTGTTATTTGCCATCAAGTGTATTGCGTTGTGCTTCGATTGCTTAGCTAATGCATTCCACTTCTATGATCAACAAATAGCAATTGAAGCAAGTTTTAGGAACTGTTGCAATTTTACTTATATTACAGGTCTAAGGCCTAATAATTTGAAATATAATATATAAAATTGTGCTAAATATAAATTTTAGTACTTTATATATAATATTTTAGAATACCAAATAAAATCCTAAAATAAATTCTTTTTAATAACAAAATATAACAAAAAAAATAAAATTTAATGTAAAGAAAATAAAAATATTATCACGAAAGAAAAGAAAACTTAGAATAATGCAACGAATTTAAAAAATTGTTTTATGCAATATATAAAAAGGTTAAAAATATAAAATACAATAATAAGCAAAAACTTTAATTAAAACTTATTTAGATATTCGAAAAGTTAACAAAAAAAAAAAAAAATATATATATATATGTATTCTAAAATAACTGAATATAATATAATATGCCTGAAATATTTGGAAGATTTAAAATTGATTTTATACTTATCATTTCTGTTAAATTGAATAATTATTTAATAAATATTTATTTCTGAGGTAAATAATTTAAGTTTAAGAACTTTTTGAATTGATTTGAAAGTCCTCTTATAATAAAAAAAAGTGCAGTTAATTTTTAACTTTATATAAAACTCTTAAAAATGTATCTGAACTTATTAAGAATATTAAAATATAATATAAAAATGTTAACTATAAAATATTTGTTAAAAAAGAAAATCGTGTGTGCTAAAAGAAAGTATGGCATACCTTGATGACTGATATTTATATATGCAAATTAGAATCAGGAAGTTAGCAATAATGTTTTCTCCAAGCACAACTGATATGTATCGATGAATATATTATAGCAGTAGGTGTTTGGTATACAAAACTTGAGACATGCCTCAAAGTCCTTGAGTACATCAACCCTTTTTCTTTCTGCCAGTTAACCTGTTAACCTGTTTAGCTACTATTAGCTGCTCTCTCTCTCTCTCTCTCTCTCTCTCCCGTCTTCTACATTCTTTTTTTGGCTTACAAATGTGGTAAGCTAGAATAACATTTTCATAGCAATTTAGCTTTGAGGCTGTTGCATATTTCAGTCGTAAATTATACGCCTGGGAGAAGTTGATGTGCCTATGCATAAAGCCCTGGAGTATCGTTGTGATTTGCATATATTTTGCATCCTTATGTGTGTGGGTAGGATACCTCTATGTCACCTGGCATTTGCACCTGCATAAATGTGTGCATATATGTATGTGTGTGTGTGTGTGTGTGTGTGTGTCTGCCTTAATCCATTCAAATTTCTTCGACTTAAATGCCACATTAAATCATTTTCGTCTAACTGACTTTTGGCTTGGCTCCATTCAGCCAACTATTTAGAGTTCAAAGGGCATCAATTTATCATATCTTGCTGTCCTCCACATTCTATATGTTTGCATAATGACCCAAATAAACATTTGCCATGCCTTTCGCCTCGGCTTAGTCCTCGCTCAGACACCGCCCGACTGGCTGAGTTTTTGCTATGTTTTCATGCCACTCGCATATTAATGAGCGTGTGTGTGTGAATCTGTCTCTGTGGGTGTAAACAAAAAACAGTAGCTGGGCATGCATGTGCATAAGTCTGGTATTATCATATGTGAATATTGTCTACAATTTTGATTTAAAATACATTTGTAAAGTTATTTAAATTTGATTTTAAGTAAAAGCTAACCACGCCACTTTACGTAAGTTAAACAATCCCTTTATACTATATTTTTTGCCACTCTTAGATACCACATTTAATACTCTCAGTTACCATAATATTTTATCTTTGATTATTCTACCTTCCCAATCAGCCATATTCAATTGCCAGACCAGAAATTAGTTTTTCAGCGCAACATTCTCTGCATACTTATTTATTTTTTAAATTTATTGACTTCCTATTTGCTAGTTACACAATAAATTAAATACAAATGTACTCAAACTGTGATTTCACCTAATCATTTATTCACTTGCCCCATTGCGTGTTGCATTTTTACAACTTGGTTTGGCTGCACGCGGCGTATACGTAATGCAATTGGTCTGGCAACTGGCAACTGGCAACTGGCAACTGGCTGTCCGTGGCAAATGACACTGCACACATTTATAATTTCTATATTTATTATTTAAGCCACAATCAGCGCGTTAGCCTTGGTTCAAGGTCAGCTTATGTTGTTGTTCCTTGACCCTCGAGCGGATATGGAATTTCGAACTTCCTCAAATTCTAGCCAAGACTTTGACTTCACTCGCAGCTGTTATACAATTTTCTATTCTGCATCTGCATCTGGTTCAAATGTGCGCAATGCATTCATTAAGCTTCTGCTTTTTCAGCACAATTTTAAACTCATTTGCATGACTGGCAGTTGGAGTCTGCTTCCAGTCGTAATTAGGTTCGTGGTGCAACAGGCAACAAGCGGAGGCAACTGCAAATTATGCTCGCTGACATTATCGCTGCTTGTTAAAGAGCACAGACAAGCAGGCGACTGGACTGGAATGGCTTGGTTACCAAGCTCATTTAGCCAACAGAAATCAGCGGGAATAACAAAGTTAGACAACAACTAGTTTGGGGCAGCGGCGAGGCGTGGTCTGTGGGTTTTGGGGCGGATATGGCAAATCAGCTGGTTTATCAACCACAACAAACGTCAAAACAATTTCCGGTTTGGCTAAGTCTCACAACATTATGACGCCATTCGCGACTCGTGGCAAAAGTAACGAGCTTTCTTAGCCATTTTCTTAGCTGTTGCCAAAAGAACATTAAGTATAAGACATAACTAGACAGCTACAAAGCGACTTATAAATGTTTTCCACAAGTTTTTTGGCGTTTGTGAATTTGAAAATTTTGTCTGAACCACGAATGGAAATTAAATTGCAATTTTTAAGAGTGTTTATATATATTATATATATTTTATTGAGGAGTCTTGGGCTTATGTCTTATTATTATTTAATTTTTTATGTTTTTTATGATAGTTTTTAAAATTATATTTAAATAATTTCGGTGTTAAAGCTGTTCAAAATACCTTGCGGAAGATTCCCAAAATATTAAAAATATTTGTCTTAAAGCTTTATAATATTTATTCACTTCAAAAGAGGACTCAAAGTAAGGAAATTGTATAAAATTTCTTTAATTGAAGATATTTAAATTTACATCTATTTGAAAATTCGATAAATATTTCTCTATTTCGACTCAACCAACTACTTGAATGAATGAGCTATTGTATAAACATTTCATTTCTAAGCTGAAATTGTGGTCTGCTTTGCTTCATAGCTGCCGAAACAATCAGCTGCAAGGCTTCTGCTCACAGGCAATCAATTCCAATTCATTTTGCCTAACCGAAGAGATAAAACCAGAAGCAGAACCAAAACCAGAAACCAGAACCAAAACCAAAACCAAAACAATTCAATAGATTCAGTTCAATAATTGACTGGGCGGGCAGTCAAACTGACAGCAAATCAAGTGCTTCTTCCAATGGGATTTCAGCAAACAACAAAAAAAACCAAAAAAAAAAAAAGAAAATGTTTTAAGCGAAGATAAAAACACATTTACGTTGTGAAATTCTATGAATTCCAATGGCCAATTGCCAATGGCTTACCTGAATGGAAATTGGATTTTTGCAAACACAAAAATTGACAAAAGTGCAAATGGCAAATGAAAATAAATTTACAACTTTGTCGAATGTGAAAATTCAATGGAACAATTGGGAAATGTACATACGTTTATTTATATATATACATATATATACATATATATATATATATTTTTATATATGTAGAGGGCTTCTGTTCAGTTCAGATTATCTCATCAAGTATTTAGTAAAACAATTTGCTGACTTCGTGTAGACAAGAGCTTATGAATTTTGTAAGCCTCCCAAGTAAATATGTGCAAAAACTAAAAAAAGTGTTAGGAATTTGATTGAATTTTCATCATTTTGATGAACTTAACACTTTTATATATGTACTGTTTATACAGTTTGAATATGATGTTAAAATCAATAGGAATTTGATAGAAAGTAAGAGAAGTTACACAAGCAATCTTAGGAAACAAGTCAGTCAGAGTTTGCTAGTCAAAAGAGCACGACTCAAAGATATCAGGCGAAACATTTAAAGGAAGGAAAATAATATTATTTGTTTTTTTTACTTATGAATGCACAAGTTAATTGCTAAACTTATGAACTTAGGCTTGGGCTGACAAGGAAGACAAGGACACAACATTTTGTGGCTTCTAACTCTTAACTTCTTGTTTGTAGTTTTCTAATGTTTGAAGTATGAATTTAATTCTTATAGATTCCACTTAAATGGATTAAGTTAAGGATTAGTTAAAATACATTTTGAGCGATGCATTGGGTTTAGTATTAATTTAAGTGCCATCCTTCATGTCAGTAATAAAAATTAAATAAAAGTAAAATTAAAATTAAATTAAAATTAAATTAAAGTTAAATTAAAATTAAATTAAAATTAAATTTAAATTAAATTAAAATTAACTTAAAATTAAATTAAAATTAAATTTAAATTAAAATTAAATTTAAATTAAATTAAAATTAAATTAAAAAATAAATTAAAATTAAATTTAAATTAAATTAAAATAACATTAAAATAAAATTAAAGAAAAATAAAAATAAAATTAGAATCAAATTAAAATAAAATAAAACTAAAATTAAAATTAAATAAAATTAAAATTAAAATAATATACTTTAAATACAGTACACATCAACTACAGGCAAAAAAAGTGTAACTTAAACTATTGTCTATATGAAAAATGTATTAAAAAAAATTATATAATTGCTATATATAATCGACTATAAGATTTAATTATAACTATATATAAGGTTGTCAAAAAAGTCTTGCGGTATTTCCGCAAGCCTGTCTTTGCAAGCGCGTAGTTCTAGTTGTATTCGTCGCATCGGTTCATTCTAGAGCATTTTGGAAAGCTCTTTTCACGTGCTAACACGTGTTTGATTAATTGTTGTTTGTTTTTAGTCGTTCGTGAGTTATAGCGTCGCAAACATGGAGCAAAATAAAGAGAAAATACGGCATATTTTACAGTACTACTACGATACAGGCAAAAATGCATCTCATGCTGCTAATAAAATTTGTGCAGTTTATGGACCCGATACAGTTATATAATAAGAAAGATTTAGAGAGTGAGAGATATATTGAAAATGAAAGAGGGAGATTAGAAGAGTTTTTCACAATTATATGTAAAAAAGTATATATAGAAGATTGAGAGAGATAGTAAGATATATATATCTTTCTATTTCTCACTCTTTCTCTCTCGCTTCAACCATTTCTCTTTGAATCCTTTTCTTTTTGTGTGGCTATAAAAATATTTCCAAACGAGTGTGCACAGATTATTGGCTATATATGTGGCGTCTCTTTTAATGTATTAGTGTCTCCGTGTGTATATATGTGTGTGTCTGTCTGAGTGCGTGTGTGTAAATTTTGTGGTTAGTGTGAGTAGCACTTAATGCCAAAGTCAGCGTTTGTATTGCCCAAAAAAGATAGCAACAAGAAATGTTGGCAACCGGAAACGGAAGACACCCACATACATTTGCACACGCTTCAAGCTAAGCAAAGCTTGGCAATAAAATTGGGCGTAATTGTGGGCAACGTTGGCAGCGCTCATGGCCAACTAAATAACTCACAATTGTTTTTGCCCCAACAACTTAGAGCCAAATAATAAAGCAGCTAAAAATTGATAAATAAAAATTTTGAAATTCAATTAGAATATGCTGATAATAATAGAAAATTATAATATGAGAGAGAGAGAGAGAAATTGGAATAAATAAAGTGTAGGTTGACCAAATAAGAGCAAGAGGTAAATTTACAATATTTTAATAAAGTAAAAATTATTTGAGATTTTATAATGTTTTTAGTGTTACTTTGAGGCTATATTCATGACATTTGGTATGGAATTTCATGGAATTCTTGCGCTTTGACTTTGCTAGCAGTGTTTGAAGTCTAAGGTTCAAGCTTAGATGAACAGGTGCCGGAAAAATAACAACCAAAAACCTTTTTCTGAGTCCTCTTCAATACTTCATGCATAGCAACTTCACTTGTGTCACGAATTGTCAGCTCATCAACAACTGAGTTGGAATTTATGTAAATTCTGGTCATTAGTTTCACATGTTTGGCAGACAATTCATAATCAAATGACACTTTGTATTGAATATTTGAACAGCTGCATATTATCAATATGATAAAGAGCTACTGAAATGATATAGATTTTAGATATCAAGCCTTCAGCCGCTCATACCAACATACAGATAGTCACACAGCTCCTCGTCCTGTTCAAGAATGTATTTACTTTGTGGGCTCAGCCACGCCTCCTTCTGCCTATTCCATACATTTGATCAATTTCAATATTTCCAAGGCGTGGCTTTAGCTCTACTTTCTTTTCGGACTTTAACTTTTACAGCTTGCATGTTTCCATACAACATAAGCATAAACATTTATTGACAATGACTCATTCAATGGAATTTATGGCTGAGTCATTAGGCGCCAGGCTAATAATAAATCCCAAATACCAATTAAATGATTTGCTGTCATTGTTAATCTTAACAGACTTACGGACAGCTTGTCCACTTGAGCCACTTAAACTTTATTCGATCGTTAAATCCAAATATCCTATATAAATATATATAATAAAAGGCGATAATTAGGCGCGATAAACGTTGCGACAACATCATTTTCGGCCAAGTTTAATGAACTTTCGTATGCTCTGTAATTTATGAATTTCATAATAGATATGATAATGTTTAACTAACTAACTAACTATTTCCACAGCAATTAGATCAAAGGGTCCATAACTAATTTGAATATTTATATAGTGCTTGGGAAAACTTTGAAGCATTCTCTGCCATGAGGATTAACTGAACTATGCTAATCTAAATTATGCTGCAAAACTCTCAAGTGTGAGAGCCCAAAAAATTGAAACGTATTTCATAAAACTTTCAAATTGCTTTTGCTAACAGACGCTTCAGCTAACTGCACAGGTTTGTCAGCTGCCAAAATGTTGGAGTTCCTCTACCACTCTCTCTCTCTCTCTCCCTCTCTCTCATTCTCTATGTGTCTCTTTCAGTACCTGCCAAAGAAGATAAATGTTGGGCTATAAATCTCGTGGCTCTTATACAAGCTCATAAATTTAGCTTAGCTACAATAAGGAAAAAGCGAAAAAAAATAAATGAAATAAACAATGACTGCATGATACTCGCTCGAGATATATCTAAAAACAGATCAATTTATTTAAATAAAATTATAATAATATTAATAATTATAATAAAGACGTTTTGAGCTTTACTATGATCGATTTACAGAACAACAATTATCAAAGATTCAACTTCAACTAGCTTTAACAATTTTCTCATAGACAGACAGCTAGATAAAACATTGTACAAAACCAATACACCCACTTCACTGTCTGAACGAGTATTTAAAAACAAAGTAGCCATCATAAAACCAGCGGGTAAATCACATTTTCCGCTGTGGCTAAAAGACTTGAGTGCATAAATTTAATTTAATGCCAAGGTGCAAAAAAATACAAACAACAACAAAAAAGATATATATATATATAAGAAAATGTGCGCAAACAAATATATATACAATATATATACCCTATTTATGCATATAAACAAAATCAATTTGCGCTCGTTGAAGTATTACCTAGAGTTTAGCAGAAATTCCCAAAAGCTGGCGCTAAGCTTTCTGCTATATATACATATAAAGATACACTATATATGAATATGAATAGGTATGTATGTATGTATGTGTGTGTGCGTGTGCGTTAAAGGTGACGGCCACAGGATATGCCCCAAGGACAAATGATTATGTTGGCGAGATAGCTGTATGAACACAAAATGGTAAATAGCAAAGAGTAAGAGATGCAGTGGTGACTGGGGGGACGAGTCTAGGTTGGCGGCTGGCTAAGCACAGAAAACAAATCTGCTTTTGACAGGTGTAACATAGCTCAAATGATTGACGTAATGATACCCTGCATGTGCATGTGCATGTGCCAAGACTGCGTCAAGGGGGTGTGAATGTGGCAGGCGAAAAGTGTTTAGTTTAGTTTGTTAGAGAAATGGATAGAAAATAAATTGAAAATAAGCTAAAAATACAATATATAATACATATAATAAAATATATATATTTAAATATATTTATATATAAATTGTTAAATATTATTAAAAAAATAGTAATAGAATAAACAAATAAGTAATGAATAATAAATAAATAATAAATGAATAATAAATAAAATAAATAAAGTAAATTAAATAAATAAAATAAATAAAGTAAATAAGATAAATAAAATAAAAAATATAAATTAAATAAATAAAATAAACAAATAAAATAAAATAAATGAAATAAGTGAAATAAATAAAAAAATAATATAAATAAATAATAATAATATAATAGAAGTTATTTTAAACAGCTGAGTAGGACTGTTAGCTAAACCGAAAGCTAAACAAGTCTTTTATGTCTTCTTCAATTGAGGCTCTATACTTTTTATATAGATTTATACTTTTGCTACTTATTGAAATATAAATTGTAAATCAAGCTTCTCAAATAAATCAAGATAAATAACTATTTATTATGCAGTTGTTAAGCTGTAGCTGTTAAGCTGTAGCTGTTAAGCTGTAGCTGTTAAGCTGTAGCTGTTAAGCTGTAGCTGTTAAGCTGCTTATGAGAAACTGAAGTGCAAACAGTGATAATAAATAATAAATAAGATAAATAGAAAAAATAGAAAAAAAAGAGAATTTAAATTCTTAACAAGCCATTAAGAATATTTTATATTAAATATTCCTATCATTATAAATGCTGGGTATTCCCACTTGCAGCGACTTTTTTATATGCGCCCTGCGGCCTATCAGTTGAAAAGTGTTAAGCGTAAACTAATTGAATAAGGGGGAAAAGATAAGAGGGCTTACTCTAACGACAGCTCAAATGGAGCGTGAAAACTTGACGTGGATATAATGTTCTTATCAGAGAGAGACAGTGAAAGAGGCAGAGAGAGGGGCTATGGAGATTGTCAATATAAAAGCGAGGACATTTCGGCAACAGCAAAAACTTATACATAATATCCTTGTCAATCACATTTGGTGCTTATCAGTGCCACAACAGACATATCTTTATATACATACATATAGCATATATATATATATATGCATATGTATTTCAATCTCATCTTAAGTCAGGGATCTTTGCATGGCGCATGAGGCGTATGCGGGACTTTATTGTCTTTGTGCAAATTGTCGACGCATTAATGTGCGACAATTTGCAATTTGATTAGCGCCAAAAGACAACACCCAGCACAGCAACAACCCGCACTCAACTCGCTTCATCCTCTTTGGTGTGTGTGTGTGTGGCAACGCCTTCGTTATGGACTTTATGTCTTTCGTCTCGTCAAAGTTCGTTTAGTTTGCCAAGCTGCAGACGCCTCGCAGCATAATGAATTGTCCGGCAATTGATTATTATATTTCTACTGCCTTGTTTTTTGTTTTTTGTTTTTTTTTTTGAGTATTTGATTAATATTTGTTGAAGTCCTGACGCCATAAGTTCTATTTGTAGCCACATCTTCGTTTGATTATCATTGTCGTGATAATTATATTGTAATATCCATTCGAGTGTAGAATGAAAACCTTAACTTAGCTTGGCCTGATTAATGGGCTTTAAGGCAAAAATCCCCAAGGTCCCAGCGACCAAAGCCTGCGCGTCTAATTAATGAGCTTCATATTTCAAACAATAGCCAACAACAACAGCAACAACAACAACAACAACAACAACATCAAGAACGAACAACCAACCTATTAATATGCTAGACAATGGCCAATAGTTGGCCAGCGTCCAGCACAGCAACACGAACACGAACACTTGAACTTGGCCAAGAAAATATCGAATCTTGTGTGTCGTGCGTAACCTTTAAATCGTTGCAAGACATGGCCCTATCCGAAGGAGACAAAATATGAAAAGAATCTTTACAATTTAATTCCTTTTGATAGTCGTTCAAAGGTAAACATTAGAATACCAGTTGTCAAGTGAGACTAATTATTATTATAAGCCGATTTTAGTATAAGTACTTGTAGTTTTGTCTCTATGGAGTAATTAGTTAAACGAGAAAGTTGGGAAATAGCTTTAATAATAAATTTGTCATAAGTGTCATAAATAGATAAATAGAATGGGTATGACGGCGAGAGAGAGAGAGAGAGAGAGAGAGAAACAAAGAGAGAGAGAGAGAGAGAGACTGAGAAGGAAAATAATGAGGAATAAGTGAGAGAAAGGAAGGGTTTGCTGGATGAGAGAAGAAGAGAGAGAGAGAAAGAGAGAGAGAAAGAGACGGGGTGAGTGATAGAGAGGTTATTAGAGATAGTGCGAGGGAGAGCAGGGGCTGTCTGCCTGTTAGAAAAATAGATAGGGAGAGAAAAAGAGAGAGAAAAGAGTATGAGAATAGAGAGACAATAGAAAACGAATTGAGAAATCAAATGTTACAGAAAAATATATGTGTAGAGAGAGGGATGAATTTGGAGAGAGACACTGAACAGTTGAAGTTGAAAAGCAGTCAATAAGACAAAGAGAGTGATTGTGCGATAACGAAAGAGAGAAAAAGAGAGAGACAGAGAGAGATAGCGATATGAGAAGCCTACTGAAGCAGTAAAAAAGAGGTTAAAGTTATGCAATGAAGGGGGCAATAGTGTGAGCGTATAAGAGACAGTGAAAGCTTACTTAACTGAGAAATATATATATATATATATATATATATATATATATATATATATAAATCAAATAATCATTCTGAGCTTTATTTTCATTAGCAAAAATGTTTATTTCATATTTGTTTTAGAAAATACAAATAACTGAAATATATATATATATATATATATATATATATATATATATATATATATATATATATATATATATATATATATATATATATAAAATTTATAAAATATTGATTTTTTTCAACAATAACACGAACATTAGCATTTCAATTATTTGTATTTTCTAAAACAAATATGAAATAAACATTTTTGCTAATGAAAATAAAGCTTAGAATGATTATTTGATTTACGCTGTATATGAAAATGAAATTAAATAATTGTCAATAAGAAATGTGCGGTCTGCTAAAGCATTAAGCACACATTCACTCACACACACACACACAGACAGGCACATGTGTGAGTAGAAATTGACAGCAATTGCGTTGGCAAGAAACCACAGCAATTAAATTGCAATCCAAGTGAAAATTTTCAAAGACCACAAAACTGAGACAGCAAAAGCAACAATTGCAACAGCAACAACAACACCAACAACAACAGCTACTACTACAACAATAATAACAATAACAACAACAATAAAGCTAGACATCTGCCACTTGGCGTTATTTGCGTAAACAAAAGGACAAGGCAAATGTCAGCAATTGTCAGCTAGTCCTAAGGCAAGGGCAGGGCCAAGCCACAATCTCAGCCTGTTGAGTGTGTGTGTGTGGCTGGGTGTGGGTCATGACATTGCCCTCGGCACTCGATAATTAAAATGTAGCCCTTGGGTCGAGTGGCACACGCTGCTGAGTGTTTTTTGGGTCGGTCGCCTCTGACCTAGAGAGTTGAACCTCAGCATAAATCTTAAGTTTTGCCAACCAGACATTTATCATTCGAATTGCAAAGAAATAAATTCCAAATCCATATTTCTTTTTGTTTGAGACTCTATTTTCGTGCACATGTGCCAGGGAAATGCACCGAGTGGCCCATGTGCAATAAACTAAGCCATAAATCTCGATAAGACAAAAATAACAAAAAGTGTTGCCTACTTTGCAGCGCTCGCTCGTAATGGAATTGAGTCTTTTGTTCCCCGGCTGGCTAGCATTGTCTTCAAGTATTTTCATTTTAAATTGAATCTTTTCGAAATTTATTTAAATGAATTTATTTGTATTTCTTAATATTAAATTATATTTACATATATGTATTTTTTTTTTATTTTTTTTATTTAATACATTGTTGCAGCTAAACCTTAACTAATGAAAGCTTTTTATATAAATTTAACTTTAATATCAAATTAACTCATATTAACTAAATTTAAAAATAAATATTTACCAAATTAAAATTAATTAAAAAGTAAAACTAAATTAAAGAACAATTATATTAATTAAATTAAAACAAAACTAAATTTAACTTAGTATATCAAAAAAAAAAAAAAAATAAACAAAATTATCTAAGAAAAAGTAAGAGTGCACTGTGTCAGCGACTGTCAAAGGATTGTTTCAAAATGTAATTCGTAACGCGCTCAACTAAAGGTCACCATCAGCCTTGACAAGACCATTAAACAAGGAGCCAAAGAAGAAGATATACGAAATGTCGTTGAAGACGTTTTAGCCAATTGTCGTTTGCTATTTGAGCCATATAAATTGCATTGATGGCCATAAATATGCAACACGAGCAACACGCTTTTCATATTTGCCACTGGCGTTTTGCAATTCGAATTGCACAAATTGGACGACTTGGCCGGCTTGGCAATTTGTTGGCCAAGTTACTTTGGATAAATTGGCATCCAATGGCAATGGTAATGGCGTTGGCGATAGTTATTGCGCATGCAACATGCAACGCATTGTATGGCCACCAACCAAGTTGCCAACTTCACAACTTTTGCTGCTGCTCCTTGCATTTATTTGGTGTGGACACAAGGTCAAAGGTTGAAGCGTAGACTGTGCCACGCATTCATTTAAAAATATAAAAAAATTAAAAATATATATATATATAGGTATAATATATTTTATAAATATATATTGAATCTTCTTCTAGCCGCGGCAAAGGTAATCGGCTTTGTCACTGCCGAACTCTTAAATATGCTAAATTGAACAAGAGCTAAAATGTTTATAGTATATGCAGATATACTATTAGTTAGTAAATTAAATGTACATGTGATGAGAAATTGATAATGAAGTTTATTTTTAATAAATATCCTCATTACTTTTATAATTTAAGACTATATGTCAATCCAATTTGGTGAATTCTATCAACAAAGAGACAAAAGACCTCGAGCTGAGTTCGAAATTTATCTATGATATCTGAAGTCAATGGGAAACTGAAATAGTTTTATCACTTCAAGATTTTAAGAATTTATAATTTCAATAAGCAAAAAAGTGTTTTTTCTACTCTTTTTCAGCTCATTTAACATTAACATATTTTTGGTTTTATTACAAACACAGCTAGTTACGAAAGCTTCTGTTCACATATTCTGTTTTTTTCTGGCTTTCTGTTTTAAATATTTATTTGTCACAGAGATATCGTCTGTTAAACTAAAACAAACAAAAAATCTATTCCTCTCTTTCTTTCTTTTTGATATGCATTCTTAATTGAGATTTTAAAATATACATATAGTAAAAATTCACCAAACCAATCTCGTCTATATAATATATTTATGAAAATAATCTTTTAATACATACCTATAAATATTTAAAAAATATTTTTTTAATAAAATGAAAATCTCCTCCTTAAATATTATTCACTGAATTTTACGCTTGGATTTATTTCCGCATTTATTCATATTTATTTTGAAAAAGCAAAATTGCTAATAAAATAAAAAATATATCAAATATTCATAGCTGGCCAGCTGTTATTTAAAAGCTTTGAGCAATTTTCTTTGTGGAGACAACTGAAATATGACTATAATAAAATTGTAAAAAAGTGCTGAAATTTTGTAAAAAAAAAAACGCGCAGCCGATCAAATAACTGCAATTAAATAATGAAAATAAAAAATTCTTCAATTAAATTGGCGACAGCAAAAAACTTTGATTCAAATGCATTCACAGAATGAACAAAAAACAAGAACTTTTTGTAAAATTGGCAAAAATATGAACTCAATAAGCAAAATGGAATTTCGATTACCAAAATAATCGTAACTATCGTAAAATACAGTTATTTATAGAAATTTACTTGTTATTGCTGTAGCCAATTGGTATTTTACTCAAATCGAATCGCATGAAATGATTTAGAGTTCATTTTGGTTAGATGCGCAGCTAGATCTTGGCTGAAACAAATAAATGGCAATCCTCTTTGGCTACCAGCAATTGGTTTACAGTTTGGCTACACAACCAAAAAAGAAAAAAAAAATAAGAGAGGAAAGCCCCGTCCTCTCATGGCAACATAAATCAAAGTTATCGTGACGAGCCGCCACGGACGCAACGCGCCCACATTGCAGTCTGGAGCTGCACTTTTAGTAGCCGCATTTTGCCTTTTGCTCACACATCTCTGTGTCCGAGGTTCCATTTCTCGTTTTTGCTATGCCCTGTACTGCTTGAAAGTATGTAATTAGGGTATATTGGCTTGAAGTAAATTTGTGTTATAAAAGAGGACGAGAGAAAGTTTAGAGTGTTGCACTTTATGGATCAGGCCATGTAAGTGTATGCGTGTGCGTTAATATCAGTTCTAAGATATCGAAAACTATTTAAGTTAGAGACTTAAAATTTGATATATAAATGCTTGTATATATGAGCTAATTTTGGTTTAAAGGTTTTTTTTAAAAACTGAATAGATTAGCAGAAAAATCTATAAGAAATGCCTTTAAGACTTGCTTTATAGACATAGTTCGATTATTATGTATAAGAGCTCGCTAGAATGTCTTAAGACTTACTCAAATAAGCATTTAGCGCACTATGAGGCTCTGGGGTAGAAGATGCCACTGCTGCATCATATACTGCATATATTTTACTATTACAGGGTATCTCTTAATCAAGCAGTCGCATCCAAAACACTTTTCAGTTATCTTTTCTTTTTCATTTTTTTTTTTTTTTTTGGAGCACAACATATTTCACATGATGCGCACAGAGAACACTCAATTACCACTTAATGTCCGTACTTCAGCACAATTTACGCAAACATGGCGAGCGCAAGGGCCACCACATGTAGGGTATGTAGGTTAGGCAGGGCTGTCTAGCAACTGTGGAACAGCCAACTGGGTGCCACAACAACCAGCAACAACAACTGTGAACCATTTTGTTACAATTTGTAATGAGTTTTTGTTGTTGTTATCGTTCAGAAGAAAATTGCACAAGTTGTTCGCCATTTGGTTTGCAGCTTTTTGCGTGATTTTCGTGCATTAAGAGTCGACGAAAATTACAGTGAATATTGGGCAAGTGAAACGCGACAAGGGCCAAATATGAAATAAAAGTCAAATAAAATAATAAATTATTTAATGAATTACAAATTGAGTATATTCAAAGCTTATGCAAGTTGACTCTAAAATATTTATTTAAAAATTAATACTACATTTATTTTGTTAAAAAAAAAAACAAATTGAAAATATATCTCTTATCCTGTGCTCACTGTAGGTTTGTGCATTTCACTTAATTTAAAGTCAACATTTTTGACAGTGTAACTAACTGTGCTTGCAGCTTTTTGCTCTATTGTCACTGCTTGTCTTTTGTTGGGCTGTAGTCAAAATTTAACCCCTCCCTCGTAATACGCCAGACCAAGCATTCAGTGCAGCATTTCTTAAGCTTTGCATTCGCTTGACTTATGTGCACATTGAAGTCGCTTGAGAGACGGGAAGGAGGGCGGTGGTGGGTTGGAAATTGCATTGCACTTGCAGTTGGCTTTTAATTAAATCAGTATGGGGAAAATCAATTTGGCTGGTTTAACGCTGGCAAATGTCAGCTCTCATTTGCCAAACAGCTTAGTTTGCCAGGCATTAAAATTTGAACGTAAAATCTTGCCAATCCCTGCCGTCTCAATGCCTTTCCCCCCGGTTTGGCTCATTAAAGAGTCAACCAAATTTCCCTTACGGAAGCCGTCGTCGTCGTCGTCGTCGTCCTCGTCGTCATTGCCAACGAGGCTCGCAGACAAACTATTTTGTTAAGCCAGGTGCTTAGACTGCAGCTCGAGCTGCTGCTGTCACTGACATCCTTGAGGCGTCCCTCTGCGTATAACCAACTATGGCGGCATTAAGTCACCAGCACTTACCACTTGGCAAATTCACTTAGATTGTTTAGTTTCACACAATTTGCCATTTGTTGCTGTCACACACAACTTGAAATGTTTTCAGCTGCGATATTGTCGCTGGGCTTTACGACTCGGGAAACTAAGTAATGTTTGAAGTTCTTGCATTTAGCAGCAGTAGCTAATCTCCTGCATTTCCTATAATAAGTAAAACAACTGCAGTAGAATACATATCTGTTAGCTAACGAGTTATATATAATATGCAGATTCAGATATAAACAGATACAGATACAGATACTGATGCAGATACAGATACAGAGACAGAGACAGAGACAGAGACAGAGACAGAGACAGAGACAGAGACAGAGACAGAGACAGAGACAGAGACAGAGACAGATACAGATACAGATACAGATACAGATACAGATACAGATACAGATACAGATACAGATACAGATACAGATACAGATACAGATACAGATACAGATACAGATACATATACAGATACAGATACAGATACATATACAGATACAGATACAGATACAGATACAGATACAGATACAGATGCAGATACAGATACAGAGACAGAGACAGGGACAGAGACAGATGCAGATACAGATACAGATACAGATACAGATACAGATACAGATACAGATACAGATACAGATACAGATACAGATACAGATACAGATACAGATACAGATACAGATACAGATACAGATACAGATACAGATACAGATACAGATACAGATACAGATACAGATACAGATACAGATACAGATACAGATACAGATACAGATACAGATACAGATACAGATACAGATACAGATACAGATACAGATACAGATACAGATACAGATACAGATACAGATACAGATACAGATACAGATACAGATACAGATACAGATACAGATACAGATACAGATACAGATGCAGATACAGATACAGATACAGATACAGATACAGATACAGATACAGATACAGATACAGATACAGATACAGATACAGATACAGATACAGATACAGATACAGATACAGATACAGATACAGATACAGATACAGATACAGATACAGATACAGATACATATACAGATACAGATACAGATACAGATACAGATACAGATACAGATACAGATACAGATACAGATACAGATACAGATACAGATACAGATACAGATACAGATACAGATACAGATACAGATACAGATACAGATACAGATACAGATACAGATACAGATACAGATACAGATACAGATACAGATACAGATACAGATACAGATACAGATACAGATACAGATACAGATACAGATACAGATACAGATACAGATACAGATACAGATACAGATACAGATACAGATACAGATACAGATACAGATACAGATACAGATACAGATGCAGATATAGATACAAAAAAAAACAACATGCAACATCAATATTCACAAATATTTTAGATCCTTATTTAACTTTAAAATTTAATATAGATATAATATAACAAGAATAATATTATTTAACATATAAATATTTTAAATTTCTAACCCAGAAATTGCCAAAAAAAATAAATAAGTACATCAGTTAACAGTACAATAAGAGAAGAGGATATAGAAAAGAATCTCATAAGCCCTTTTCATTCAAAGCAATTAAAATTAAGAATCGCGTAAAAAACTATGTAAATAAATAAACAAAAAATTAAATGAAAATCATTGAAATCGCAATCGCAGGCAAACAAAAATTGTTGTGTGCTGACTTAACAAAAAAATCGGTAAATAAAATATTGTGAGTCGAGCTAGAAAGACACTATTAAAAAACTAAACAACAAATTTTTAAATTTTATTGTAAAGTGTTTTCTACAAAATTAACTTAAAAATATCTTTTAAATTTGAACTTTTTTATTTGGTTAAATTATGAAAAAGTCACTTTACGGCTAAAGACTTTTTTTTTATATTTAAAAGCAATATAAACTCAAATCAGTGAAAAAACTACGTAATTATTATATATTATTCAATAACTAAAAAACAAAGGCAGTTTTTTTTTATTAAAAAAATAAACCCCTTTAAAATATTTCATACAAAACAAAAGAAAGAGTACCTATTTTCGTAACTATCAAAAATTCGTTCATGACATTTTTACCACACATAGCCCACTTGTCCGCCTTGTTTTTTCTTGTGTTTTCTGTTTTTCTATCACGCAGCACTGCAATTTGCATACCAAATCACAATTAAGCTGCAAATTGGCAGGCATTTGCAGCTTTTTTTTTTAATTACTAAATTTTTTATGATTCCGCACACAAGAATGCAGAAAAAAAATAATAATAAAAAAAATAAATATTTTTAAAAAAAATTTAAAGCCATTCACTTGCATTGCTTTTGTAAATTTTTCAGTGGCTCTGCAGAGATTATTCAGATTATTTTGCAAGCTTTGTGTTTGATAAGTTGTCCGTTTAAAAAAGCAATTTTAAATATAAAGAAAAATACTAAATATAAATGCTTTAGTTAAAAAAAATCACTTGTCTTCATATATATACAATATTTAATTGCTTTTTTAATAACATAAATTATACTATTTTTTATATATATTTTTAAATACTTTTTTTTTTAATTTTAACTATTTACATTTACATTTTACATATTTTCAAATGTATTTTTAAGTTATTAATTAATAAGCTTAAGTCAAAAAAATGTAAAATTTAAGCTTAATTGCATAATTCACTTGAATTTGCTGTAAAAATAATAATAATTTCTAGGGTATTTCATTCTGTCCACATGTATTTCTTAGCTTTAGGAAAGCTTTTTTCGAATTTAAAAGAAATACATGTACTATCCCAACAACATTTGAGCGCACATATTTTGTATGACTCTTGATACCAAGTCTGAAGCATGTAAAGTGTTTGTTGGCTCTTCTTTACTGCGCTGTGTGCTGTTGCATAACAAGTTGCATGTGGCAAGCAGCTAGTTGCAGCAAGTTGTGTGCGACAAATAGCACTAGGCTGTTGAATGTGTTTTTCAGTGTGTTCGTGTGTGTGTGTGTGTGTGTGTGCGCGCTTGTTACACACACCTGGCGTGAAAATGTGCGCTCAAGTAGCATGTAATATCACTTAGAGGCAAACTAATCCCGATACCTGCCATAGTCAGCTGCAGTCGTGACTCTTGGCTAAGCCTAAACAACTGTCGCAGCAAGTAGCTGCGTCGAGTCGCTTGCCTTGCAACTCGATGTCGATGTGCACCTGCATTTGACATTAGTTGACAGTTTTGTAGTTGGCTGGGAACTGTTTGTTAAAGGGCGAACGTGTCGCTTGAGCTTAAGCCAAACATTGATGAACAAACTGCACCGTTTCGGTATCGAAATGCTTATTATATGCCAATGGCAGCTGTGTGTGCCAGTACAGATATCAGGATACCAGCATATTGTAATCCTCATCTTTGGCTAGGGATAAACAAAGAGCATGAAACACGACACATGCACAGCTCTCTGCTCTATCCAGTCCAATATGGCAGCTAATCGGATTATATTTCAATAGGATCTGTCTGGTCTACACAAGCCTATTCCGCAACAGCTGGTCTTTGTCAACTACTCAGTGGGAAAATTAGCAATTGACATTCAAATATCTAGCAATCCGTTCCTTGAAATTATGCATTGCCATAATTAAATTTTCTGGGTCTATTAATGACAATGACAATGACAATGACAATGACAATGACAATGACAATGACAATGACAATGGCAAAGGCAATGACAATGACAATGACAATAATAATATTGCTAATAATCACAAAGAAATTAACTAAATTGAATTTTATTGAGTTCTTTAAAATGTTTTCTTCTTTTTCTTTAATTTTACAAATACGAGGGCTGTTTGTTCAGTTTGCTGCAGTCGGTCCCTTTGTCGGCCTCATCAATTATAATTTCAGTCAATTAAGTGTTGCCTTTAATTGCAGTTCTTGCTGTTTGACCCATATCCTGCTATTGCTGCTATTCATCCGCAGACAAAGTGCAGCAAACTTTTCTTTCCTTTTTATTTTTGTTTTGCAATTTGCCGACAAAGTGCAAAGCCGGATAATCGAGGGGGGGTGGAGGAAGCTAGTGATGTGGTGTTGTGTAGGTAGCAAGGCGGGCGTAAAGCTGAAAAGTTTATTTGCGACGCTTCATTCTGTATTTGATTGCCACTTCGGGCCATTGTTTTGTTTGCGTTTACCCAATGGGTTTACGCAATGTTGTTTTTTGCACTGTTTTTCCCTTGGCTTTAATTGAGTAAAAACAGAAGAAAAAACTTTTCTGCATAACATTCATGAGCTTTTATTGAAGAGAGTTGGAGCGTAGTTCAAATGCCTTTCACTGGCTCTATATAAAAGCAGCTTTACTAATCGTTGTCACATATTATGAATGCTTAAGGAATTGGGTTTCTCTCGTTTTCGAGAGAAATGTACAACATTTCGAGAATGAAATACATAAATTGAGTTAACTTTAGTCAGCTTAAAGTTTGTTTGTGACCTTTCACATATCACAGGCACATCCGATATTTATTTAAGTTTTCTTGTCTGCCACGCGGATCGCAATGCAATCATTTATTTTTCTTCATTGTTTTTTTTTTTTTGTTTTTTTGTTGTCTTCCACATTCAACGCAATTAAACTTAATGAAGAAAATCGTGACTCTGTCAGCAATATAAGCTTTCCGCCGGCTCTCTCTAGTATGCGTCTTCTCTCTCTCTCTCCATGTCTCACTCTTTCTCTCTCTCTCTCTCTCTCTATCTGTCACGCTGTCTCTTTCTCTTGCTGTGTCTCTATCTCTTGGTCTGCCCAGCTTGAATGTTCATTTTAATTTAGCTGACATTAATAATGAGCCTAATTGAAACATTTGTGTAGCATTCAGCCGCTCCACACTTGCGATCAGATAAGCCCAAAGAAAGCACGCAAGAACATTCATTGTAGTATCGAGCCTAACTGACTCTCCAATACTCGTTCACAGTTACATGTATTGAAAAAGTGATGAGTTCGTTTAGGTGAGATCTTCAGGATTCCATAGGTAAATATTGCTAAGCCTAGCTATAAAATTATGAGAACTAACGTTTTTATACTCGTGTCTGAAATGAAAAGAGTATATTAGTTTTGTGTGATGTCTGTCCGTCTGTCCACATGAACTTTTTCGTCGCAAGAGACTTCAAATATGTATAATATAGATATACTCATTAATTGTTATCCTCGCCTTATAAAGAATTAAGATTTTTAGGATACGCTCACTGGAGGTAGATCGTAGAAAACTATATTTTCCGAGCTAGAACTCATAAGTTGCTTAAGTAACAGCAGAATCTGCTGAGCAGATTTCACCTTGAGATTTGAGTATTTTGAGGCGGTGAACGAGTATTACGTAGTCAGTAACAAGAGAGATTGATAAACATATATATAGATATACAGACAAACAGAATTAATTGTTTTTTTTTCTCCCATTTACCACGCCCCTAACTCTGTATGCAACGAGCGATATTTATCCACCAAATTTCAAGCCTTTCGCTTCAAAAGAGGACTCACAGCTGAACAAGACAAACATGATACAAAACCAATAAACTCTTTTCAGTCCATGAATGAGTATAACGATTGTAGCAAATAATACCGCAGCACAGAAGTTTTGATTGTGTTTGTGTTTATTTAGGACTGCAAAAGCTCTTTGATAATTTCGTGGCTGCCGTAACATTTATGCCGCAAGCATTCCACAAATATTTAAAATTTAGCCATAATATGTATGAACGCATAATTGTAAGCAATGTTACACGCACACGTTGTCTATCTCTCTCTCTCTCTCACTCTTTCTCTCTTCTTATTATTCTCATTATTTTTAATATGCAACACGTTCCGCTGCTAATTATGCGAGTGCATAAAGTGCAGGTAGCCAAATACCTCGAACCCCTCGTTGCATTGCTTTGCGGCTGCTCCTCATGCTCTCTCAGCCAGGAATGCTTTGATTATTGCCCACTTCCATGTGTTTGTCCCTCCTTTTTGTAGGTGCTCTAATTAATAAGGACTCGTCTAATTTTGTACTCATATGTGAAGACACACACACACACACACACACACTCGCACAGTAGCAAAAACAGAAATAGCTATCAAGTAATTAAAGCAATGTTGAATCGTCATGCACAGCTGGCACGCAGTACTCCTGGCGCACAATAATGTCCAATGTCGGAGCCTGTAAAACAGCAAGAACAAATTGTCACACGATTTTTGGCAGTTGAATTTTATTTTTATGAACACATTTAATACCGAAGCCTAATTGGCCGTTAGATGAAGTTCAAAGGTGGCTAACTTATTATAAAACACAGCATAGAACAGGATTGAGTTTTATTTTTATTTATTATTTAAGGTTGATAACAACACTACTTTGATAACTTGAATTAAGCTATTACTTTTTGAAAAGACTTTGTATATAACTTAGCCCAGTAGAAGTAGCTCAATAGCATCAGATATTACTGAAATGTTTTTCTTGGTATAATATGAAAATCAATATTAATATTTTTAAAACTGAAAACTTTAAGCTACTTTTACTATCAAAATATCTATACTCTTGCAGCATCCGGCAGTAACTTTTATTAATTAACTTTCAAACAGTTTTTTAGCTAAAATTAAGAAAAGGTTTTAAAGGGGAAGCTCAGACTAATCAGAGATACGCGAAACATGCTCAAAAAGTATTGTGCCTGTTGTGTTTATTCAAATATTATGTATTTATCTTCTTATGAATGTCTGCTTTGTCACCTACAAAGTAATCCCATTCTACTGTATATAATCTGATAGGAAGGGAACATTCTTGAAGCATGTTAAAAGATAGTTTTTGGTGTTCTTCGTTCAGAAACTACTTCGATGCCGTATCAATCATCTCAATTGTATCGTAGCGGCGTGCTTTTGTGTGCTTCCACAGTTTCAGGCACAAGAAAAACTGTCACCTGGCGAGCTCTGGGGAATACGATTTCTTCTGTGTGTTACCTTAAATGAAAAATTTGTACAGATTATTTGATTCATCTTCAAAAGTCAAAGCGAAACCAAAAGGCTTCATGCAAAACAACTATACAATTTAGCTGAGCATTCAGAGTAGATGAAGTAGATGTCGCCACTGTTATTGACTCTCACTTACAAATATACCAATATTTTTACGAAATAACGCCACCAAAATTTGGACTATCAAATATACAAAATAAGCATAAATAAGGAAAACTTCGTATATATTCATATATATATATATATATATATGACCTCAAATCCACCCAAAATCTTTATCATTTATATCTCAAAAAGCTTACTTAACCTGCCTGTTCCTCTCTTCACATTCGAATGGAGCACATCAAAATCTTTTTGGTTAAGTCTAATCTAATTCTTGGTTACCAAATTGCATTACATCTTGTTGGCCTGTGTAATTACTGCGCACTCTGTGTGTACCCTGTATTTAATTGCAGTTGAAAGCAAGAGAAAGAAAAAGAGTATGACTTAGGCATCTAGATCTATAAAAGAATTTTTTACGCATTTTCATAAAGTTTTTGCAATAAATTTTTATCCAAAAATTTTGATATATATTTTTTTTTAAATTATATTTTTTTAGTAAAAATTCTTTTTTAAACTCACATACTAGTTAAACTTATAGTACAGGGTATTAGCACGTTGTTCATTTCTATAAACTCACTCATTAATTAGATTATTACATGCATAAATAATGAAAATAACTTCATAAGCAGAGTTGTTATTCTTATGAAGCGCTGCTCGACTCGCACGCTGTTGAGCACGGCGTATGCGTAATTTTCAGTAGCTACAAATTGAGCTGGCTGATATTAAAATTTCGTGTAAAATGTTAATTTTGCAGCTTGCTTCAGTAAATTTTAATCAGCAATAAGTGCTTTGGTGGTTTTAGGTCGTTGCGTTTTGACGACAACAACAACAACAGCAACAATAGCTGATTACAGCTAACTATGCATCCACTTAACCATCTACAGCTCAAACTCATTTGCTATCTCTCACTCACACGCTCTCTCTATATTTTTAGGTGCAGCTGCAACGCATTATTAGCATTATGAGTACCAACAGTCAACAGTGGACGTCGGCAGCGTCCTTCTGGCAGCGGCAACGGCAGCGTCAACGTCGCCGTCGTCGGCTAGCAACGGAAACGGAAGCTGGGCGGGCTCGAGCGCATAAACAACTGTGCAACACTGTCGGCACAAACATATCAGCGGCTTATGATGATAATGATGATAATGAAGCCGGCAATAGCCCAGCTCCAACTACAAATTATAACATTTCCGGCTTACCAGATTGCCAGCAGCAGCAGCAGCAACAGCAGCAACTACAGCCAACAGACAGTCTACACCCACGCGCATTGCCATTGCCGCTGCTGTTGCTGCTGATGCTCCTAGTTGATTGCTCATTGTCAGCGACTGGCAATGACTCGAGCCTGGCACTCAATGTGACCGTCACGGAAATCGCATTATCTATTAATGAGACAACAGCCACATTAGCAACGGCAGCAGCACCAACGGCACCAACAGCAACCACACCAACCACAGCAACTGCAGCAGCAGCAACCACAACTCTTGCATTGAGCGAACTAACTGAAGCAGCTAAACAGGAAGTGAAGGATGTGGAAAATACAAGCGAATATATATTCGATCGCACCGATGTGCGCATTATATTCATAACGCTCTATACGATTGTCTTCTGCTGCTGCTTCTTCGGTAAGTACCCAATTGGCAATTCCTAATTATACAAAAATCCTAAAAACAATTTAAGCAAAGTTCCAATTCAAATTTAAATTGAAACTTGAAGTTAGCTACGCTAGTTCATGAACTACTTCTATACTATACTCTAATGAACAATGGGTCATATGGGTCAATAATATAGTTATTTCATTGCTTATGCTCGTCAGTTCCATAAAACGTGGAATTCATAAGCTAAATAGAACTTTTAGTTCAGTTAAATCGAATGTACCAAAACTTATAGTTCATTATTCATGAATTATTCACACTGGACATCGTTCATGAGCAGCTGAACTGAATAGTTCACAGCTTATCCAAAGAAGTTCAGTAGTTCATCCCAGTTAGTTACTAGTTCAGCTAACTCTCTCATGAATTTTTCTACTATTAAATATTTATGCTTATTGAACTGAAACAGTATTCATAAAAGATTGGAATACAAATTGTTCATTATCGATAGAACTAAGCATCCTTTATCACACCCGAAGCTGTTTGATTCAATTGAACTAATTTTGTATTTGAAAAACTTACAGATATTTACAGGTTCAGTTAGTTCATGAGCCATGCATATGCTGCTATCTGCCATGAATGATTCCCATTGCCTATTGATTATGACTGATAGCTTAATGAAAATTATGATTTATGAACAGCAGAACATGAAAGGCATCGCTTATGAGCGATTATCTGCATCGTTCATGAGCGCCTATGCTTCATAATTCACAGTTTAGCAAGTGAGCTGAGTAGTTCAATAAAAACTATGATTCATGAACTGCCGTGACAGCCGTATGGATGGCATCGCTTATGAAGGATTATAAGCAATGTTCTTCGCCGACTAAGCTCCATAGTTCACAGTTTAGCACGTCAGCTCAGTAGTTCATTTTATTATCCAGTTCAATTGAACTTACGCGGACTGAGCTTACTTCTGACTGTTGTGGCTAGTTACTGTGAAACAGAATCGATAACTTATTATCTTCTGCTCAGCTTCCAACTCCCGGAGCTTATTTCGCTTTTAAGTAGTGAAAGCCTTTATAGTTCTAAAGAAATAGGAATTGATTCATTGTTGACCTGCGCTCAACTCCCAGCCTAATACGGTTTTTTAGCCAACAATTTTGTTGCCAAGCCAGCAAAAGCAAATTGGCTGTTGGTATGTGCTGCTGGCATCGATCCCAGACCTCACATTGTGTTATATGTTCATTTAGTTGCTTATTTTGGCTATGCTCTTGTTTCCCTCTCTCTCTCTCTCTCTCTCCCTCACACAGCCTTCTCTCTATTCAGCTGGGTGTCCCTGTTAACTGCTCACTTGCCAATTACTCAGCAGCTCTTAGCTGTCCCTATAACAAAAAGAAGAAAAAATGACTACAGATATGGTTAAGGACTAAAGCACTCTTTTGTGGCTTGACCGCTTGACCGACTTTCAGTTTGTGGTTGGCTTTTCCTATTTTCCTTTGTTTCTTTTAGCTCGAAAGTTAACCAAAAAAGAAGAGAATTGTTGATGTTTGGTCTGCGAATCAATGAACTTTATTTGTAAAGAAACTTCAAAGTCCTTTCTCAATTCACATTTTTTTTATTAAATGTAAGTATATAAATATATATTATATGTATATATTATATATTTATATTTATTATATATTAAAGACCTGGGCTGGAATCTCAGATTATTGTATATTTAATTTTTTTTCTGTTTTATATATTATTTACTTGTATATTTTATTTAGATTTATATAATATTTATTTATGTATTAAATCTATTTCTATTAATGTCATATGATAATATACGAATTTATTACCTTTGTTCGATAGATATTCCTTTAAGTTGTTGGCTTCAGTTAATTCGCATTAGCTTAAAAGCAAATGCAATGCTATTAAATGAAGCGTTTTGTTGGAGCAGGCGTCAAGTGCTGCAAATGACTGCCCAGGGGTGCAGCAATTAGTCGAAAATTAAACACCGCACACACACACACACACACACACACACACTCAGGCACAGGCACAGGCACAGGCATATTAAAATCGTTTCTGTACCAGCCAGAAGGCAATAAAGTGTCGTGTCATCGCTTCGGCCAGACAAACACAACAACAACAAATACAACAGCAACACCTACTGTAGACCCGGCACATTTTATGGCCAAATGCTTTGCATGTTTTAGCCAACTCCAAAGACCCTTTCTCATCTATCTTTCGATTCATTTAGTACGCAACAAAAATAAAAATAATAATAAAAATAAATAAAAATAAGGAAAAACAATGTCGCCAAGTAGCCGAAACAACATAATTGATTGCAACAAGCAATTGTCGTTGCCTGACATAATTGTTGTTGCTAAGCTTTTCAAATGAATGTCTCCCTAATTAAACCCCGAATCCACATAATGGCCCGATTGACTAATTAATGCAATCATTCATTATGTGCCGTCACACGAGGCGTATGCGCAATTTCCCAATAAAACTAAACAGCCCAGGGTCAGAGTGGATAGAAATAATATAAATATTGGGCAACTCGGATGAAGCATATATACAATAAATATATACAATATATAAGTTAAGGGTTGTGTTGCCACTGGGCCACATCCAAGGGTATACCTACAATAGTTTTTCTTTCATAGTTGAGACAACTCAATTGAACAAACCAAGACCAAGATATTTAGATTTCAATCGTTATAATTTTATTCTCGATGGTTAGTAATTAGTAATAATTTAATGTAATTTGTAATAATTTAATTTAATAATTTAATAATTAGTTAGTAATTAAAATGACTTCTGCTTTGGTTTAGCTACAAGCGAGAACTGCCTACTTGGCGTCGCGGCTGCGACGTCGACATCGTAGCGGCAGAGCGACAGCGGCGGCGGCTGTCGCGTCAACGGTTTCGGCGTCGCCGCTGTTGGACTCGCAACGACCGAGCGGCTGAGTGGGGTTGCGTGGTGTGAGTGTGTCTTTTCGTAGAAGTTGTATTGGGAAGCAGAGACGTCGGGGGTAGGGGAAAAGAGGAGGTGTTATGCATTGACTGGTGTTAACTTGCATTGACTGGTGTTAACTTATATTTACTTGTGTATACCCTAGAAATCGAGAATTTCAGAACTAATTTACTATTGAACTCGACTGCAACACTTCAACTTGTTTTATCTGAGATCATATCTTATGACAACAATTAATCGATTTATGTAATTTGATATTTTTTTTTACCGAATCGTAGATAAATTATTTTGGTTTTATTTTCAATTACCTTATGTAAGAACTAAAATCGAAATAAGTCATAATAGACAATAATAAAATAAAATACCAAGCAATTGAAACTGTAGCTAACAAATGTGTTTTACATATATCAAAATTTTACTTCCTCTAAATTATACATATTCAGATAAATCAACATAAAGCTTCAAATATATCAGATTATTCTCTTACCTCTTGCTGTCCATATTGTTTTTTTTTTTGTTCCTATATATCTCTTAATCTCTTTCTTACTCTATCTTTATCACTCTCTGTCTCTCCCTCTCTGTCTCTCGCTCTCTGTCTCTCCCTCTCTGTCTCTCGCTCTCTCTCTATCTCTTTATCTCGCTCCCTCTCTCTTTATTTCTCTCTCTCCCTCTCACTATCTCTCTGTCTTCATGTTTCATTTCCTTTTAAATTGTCCTTAAGCTATTACAATTACACATTCAAATATCTTCATGCTGACGCACACACACACACACACACACATACACACACACACACACATATATGCAATGGCTGGGCAAACGCATTGGACCTATAATTGTGGCACGAATTAACTGGAAACTGAAACCCAAGGTGAAGGCCAATGCAAAACGCTGGCAACTGTTGTGTGTGGTTAGGCGCTTAGAGGGATTGTAATTCGCTTCGTGGCTTTTAAAGAGGCAACAAATTTAACAAACTATAACAATATGTTGCATTAGAGTTGCGTATAGTCTAAGTTTATATTATATAAGACTGTAAATGCTGTAAAAATGTGAACTAAATTACAACATTTACACTGCCTCTCACTCTCTCTCTCTCTATATATATATATATATATATATATATATTTGGCATACATTCAAATTGGTAAATATAAACATGCATTGTGCATTGTAAAATTGTTCGTACAAGTTGCAACTAGTTGAAGCAACCGCTGCAAAACATTAATTAGAGCTCAGCCAAAAGCTCATAAATTATACCCCAAATATATATATATATATATATATATTTGCTAAATATGTGAATTACGGCCAACAACAATAAGAGACAAAATATATTATTTAAAATTTTGTTCTCTTTCGCTGATGTACGCGTAGTATTTGCTGGCAAATGGCAGGCGGAAGAGCAACAAAAAAAATGGAAAATGAAATGTTTTCAGCTGAAACTTTTTTAATTACTTCAAACAATTCGAAAACTCAGAGCGCAACAAAATACAACCCGTACAACATGTTCTCAAGGCTGACACATCTCTAGCCCTGCAATGCCCTCGCTCACCGTTCGGCTATCCCAATGTGGAGTACGGACTTGTAAAGGCCGTGCCGAAGTTCCGTTTGCTCGTGCATGTGCTCAACAAAAGTTTCACTGTTTGCCATTATTTTATTTGTTCAAATATATAAGAAGATATACATAAATATATATATATGTATATGGATATATATATATGGATAAAGTCAAGTAGAAAATACCATTAAAAAAAAACTATATTCAAGAGCGTATTTTTATTTATATATAGATGACTTTTGTGACTAATTACAATTTTAACTAAGCTTAAGCATAATCGGCTTAGCTTCAACTTAATGCTTAATTTATAGCTTTAAAAGTTCTTGTTCTACACTTTACACTTTAGCCTTTAAGTGCTTAAAAGGTAAAGCTGACCTCGTATATAAACTATAAATTTTTACATATAGTTTATTTCTCACTTTTACACTTTCAGATATGAGAACGTTGCATACAGCTTAAGTCTCATTGACAGCTCAGAACTTTATAAATTTATGATATTTTTATGAGATTTTTCGCTAAACAGCTACACCCTTTAAGGTCTATAAGATCCAGCTGAAGTTGAAGTTCAAAATTCAACTGCAAAATGAGATTCAAGATGTTAGATTCTAGTTTATGACAAAGTATATAAGTATATATATAAGAATAATCTTAAAAGATCTTAACAGCTTGACAAACCAATATAAATTCAAAATGTTATGTCCGTCGCTAGCGACGAAGAGTTTTGTGTTTATACCGATAGATAGACAGACTGTCAGAGGAACAGATGGCAACACATATATTCTTGAGGGTATTTAAAAACAACAACTATTTTTATTGTATATAGCATAATAATAGTAAATGAAAAATGTAATAACAAAAATGCTTATGAATATATAAAAGCAGCGTGAAATGATTTTAATATCAAATCTTTACAGGGTTCAGGATAACACCTAGTCGAGCCGTCCCGACAAGAGCGCTCTTACTTGTTATTCTTACAAAACTAGGCTAAATCTAGATACTGAATCTAACATATACAATCTTTTAGGCAAACCAAAAAGAAAAACAAATATGAAGATTATGCCGTTATTGCAACTGAAGTTAAACTCTTCTTAAGAGTTCGAGTTTGTTTCCTCATCTTAAATGTATATTTTATTTGAATCATAATTATTGACAATTGACTTGTTTTAGAGCAACAGTCATATGCAACACTCTGTGGCATATTTGTGGTATTAGAATATATAATTTATTTGAAATTTTACAGCTTTTCTTCACCAACACCAATCCAGCCTCAGTTTTGACAAAGTTTGGACAGCTGTGGCAATTAGCCTTAAATATCTGCACATTCTATTCAATTGTTGGCCACATATCATAGGCCCTTGGCTGCTGCTGTCAGTTAAATCCAGTTGGCAGGGTTTTCATTTAATTAAGGCAGACATCGAGACGCACACAGAGAGAGAGAGAGAGAGAGGAAGGCAGAACTGTGGCATGAATGAAAACCCCTAATTAAAATAAACTTTCAACGCAACATTAAGCCAAACGTCAAGAGACTACGACAAAAATTGTGTGTGTGTGTGTGTGTGTGTGTGTGTGTGTGTGTGTGTGTGTGTGTGTGTGTGTGTGTGTGTGTGTGTGTGTGTGTGTGTGTACGATGGCTACTAAAAGTTAGTGCAGCAGTTATGCGTCAGCTGACAGGCAGACTTTTTGCTCAACTGTAAAAGGAGAGCCAAATATTTTGTTAACATTTTGAATATCTCTCTTATCTTAATTCACTTTTGATAACTATTATTCTTAAATTTGTGCTTCTTCTAGGCAATCTGCTTGTCATATTGGTGGTCACGTTGTCGCGTCGTCTGCGCTCCATAACTAACTTTTTCTTGGCCAACTTGGCATTTGCCGACTTCTGCGTGGGTCTCTTCTGTGTTATGCAGAATCTCTCCATCTATCTGATAGACAGGTAAGTGCATAGTCAATAAAGAATTTTTGTGCAAATAAATCAATATATATAAAACATTAAAAATAAAAAGAAAAAAAATTTAATTTAAAAAAACTCCAAAAAATAAAAACAAATATAAATATAAACCTAATTAAATGGTTAATAAATTATTTTAAAAAATGTTAAATGATTAAAAAGTAACTGAAAAAAATGATTAAATAAATATAGGCCTGTTTAAATTGTTTAATGAATTAAAAAATGATAGTTAAAAAAAAAATTAAAAATATAGTATAATTTATAAAACAAATAAACTAAATACAAATAAATAATTGATTCATCTAATACGAACCAGACCTTAGGAATATTTTTAGAGATATGTTTTTTGTTGCTTTCTCATTTTTTTAACAATTAAAACCGATTTTTTTAAAGCTTTAACAGACTTTTTATTTGTTGTTTAGGTTTTATTAAATAAAGATATTATTTATATATATATATTTGTATTACAAACAGATTTTTAAATTTTGTTTAAATACTTTTCATTAATTTTTTCTTGTTTCTGCTATCGTATATATAAATATCATATACTTGAGCGTTAATTGAATAAAGCGTAAATATAAACCCTGATACAATTTCATCAATATTATTTATTATCGAATAAAACAGTTTTCCAAAATATAAAAATAATCTTCGTATTTTTAGAAGATTTTAAATCTGATAATTTTTTCTTGTTAAATATATTAAATATACGATATATGTATTCCATAAAAGGATTCCTTCCGTACATCAAATCAAAGAGGCATTTTTAAGAGCTCTGCTTAAAGTGTAAAAGAAAAGAAGAAAAATTGGACAGATTTATGGCCATTCGGCTTTCGCATGCTCGAGGACTACACACCGAAAGCTTTCAGCTTTAATGTATATTTAAGTAGCTCAACAAATTTGATGACTTTCACCTGTAGCAGGGAATGCCAACCAGTTGCCAATAATTTTTAATGCCTTTTGGCCAAGAAAGAAATAATATATATATATAGATATATATATATATATTTTTTCAAATATGTTGAAAGAAGGAGAAGAGGATATTCTGACACTTTCCTCTTATGGCGGATAAGCTGTTCCACAAAAATAGAATTACGTGCTAATCCTCGAGCACAGTAAGCCCGAAGCTACAATTTCAGGCCGTCTAATGCAATAAGAGAAAATATAAAAAAAAAAAAAAATGATGGCAAAGTGCTAAAGCTCTGGCCACAACGTGCACAAATGACACCTTAATGCGGCATTAGTTTGCGGTGGGCGTGTCATAACATTTGATATGTCTCGACGCCTCAAATGTATGTGAACCTGTCCACCTGCCCACCTGTCCTGCTCACTCCTTTGTCTAAGAAGGGTTTTTTTATATCGTGCACATATTTATGAGAGTGTTGTTGCCATATTGTTCACTAAAATTAACTAGTGAACTAATGAACAAGTTCAGTTCAATTATGTAACCCTCGAGCTTAGGTTGAATTTAACTCTATTCTTTTCTCAATTGTTAAAGGTTATAAATGAACCCGACTCAAACTAATTGTTCCAAAATAACTGAGCATTATAATGAACTACTGAACCAATGAACAAGTTCAGTTCAATTATGGAACCATAGAGTAAAGTCCGTATTGAACTATTTCCTCTATGAATGTTGCCAACTCAAAGCAAATAATTGAACTAGTTCATCAAACTGAACCAGCATACTATAACTCTAATACAATATTTACCCACTCTTTCTTCTCACTCGTTTCAGCTGGGTCTTCGGCGAGTTCCTCTGTCGCATGTACCAATTTGTGCACTCGCTCAGCTATACGGCATCAATCTTCATTCTGGTCGTCATCTGCATGGAGCGTTACTTTGCCATTGTCCATCCAATAACGTGCAAACAAATTCTAACAGCTGCACGCTTAAGGGTAAGTTAGCGATAACAAAATTTTTGAATTGACTTAAGCTTCAGGTCTAGAGAAACACAATCTGCACAGAATGCAAAAATCTCATGCAACATAGTTGGATACAGTTGAGTTCTCTATCATAAGAAAAATTACTTCAAAGATTTCTTCAGTTTAGTTAAGGTATATAAATTCGTGCATGCCCCACGTTCAGCACTTCAAAAAAGTTATGAAAGAATTGACGAAAGTTTTCATAGAATAAATAGATGTAAATAGATGTTGTAAGGCAAAGCGCACGGCACTTGGCCAATCAGACTTGGACTTAAATATCTTATATACACCGACCAGATGTGATGCATGAAAATTTATTGACAAATAAAATCGATTAGAATAATTATGTTTGTCTTTTATAAGTATTTGAGAAGAGTAAATAACTTTAAAGAAACTTCAATACGAATTAAATTAATTTAAATATATAAATTATGCCATCAATTATTTATACTCGCTCAGAAAGTGAAGATGCCAAATTAGCTTTGAGCAATATCCGTGCAATTTTTTTTTTTTTTTTTAAATTTTACAAGTCAAAACATACCTCATATAAAGTGCTAAGATTTACTTGTGGTAAATCAGGAAATACAAAAACTGATAATTTAAGGAGTAGGTAAGAAAAAAGATATATATATATATATATATATATATATATATATATATATATATATGTCTATATACATAAGCCCTTTGGGGGCGCGACAAATCGGAAAACAACTATATTCTATATAGCTATAGCTGCAACTTTTGAAATTTTGATAGTTAAGTTACTGTAGACTCGGTCTTGAGATTTAAGAAGCAGTTTTTGAACGAGTATTATGCAGTCGGTGGTGCCCGACGGCTCAAATGAAACAGGCGCTAAAAAAGTTAATTTTAGATAAGAAATAATAACATCTAAAGTTGTAGACCTATGCATTAGACAATATAATTTAAATATCTGTGTATATATAGCTATGGTCAGAAAAATAGTAGTGCCACTGAAATGCTGGACAGCAAAATTTGTGGGATAAACAAAATATTTAGAAAACAATTAGAAGCGAGTATTAAGACTAACATATATGTATATTAGTAGAAGGGAAATGTATGTTCTGGGCCACTTCCTATATATTTATTTTATATTTTATATTTTTGGTGATAGATATATGTATATGTATATGTATAAATTATAAATATATGTATATGTATATGTATATGTATAAATATATACATTTATTTGTAAATATATATTTTCGTGATAAAAAGAGTAAACAACAACATCCGCCACATTCTATATACATAAAACATTCTAACCCAACACCACATATCTATATACATAAAACATTCTATGTAAATATATATTCACATATATATTCACATATATTTTATGATAAAAGAACAAATGATTGCTTAAAAAATAAAAGAAATACATATATATATATATATGTCCAATATTTTTATGAAGCCACAAGAGTTTTTGAAATTAGTTTATTAGTAACAAAATTCAAGTAAGCTGATGCAGAACACGCACCAGAATACAGAATAAAAAAAAAAAAACAAAATCATAAAAATGAACGCTAACTGCAACATTGTTCGGTTGAGTGAACAGAACCTTGAGGAGGGGGATCTGGATGTCCTATTGGCAGGTGCCATTGATTATAACTGCTCATCAATGGTCATTGATAACCCCAGGAGTCAAGAAGTACGAAATATTATCCTGGAAAATTAGTTTATTAGTAACAAAATTCAAGTAAGCTGATGCAGAACACGCACCAGAATACAGAATAAAAAAAAAAAAAACAAAATCATAAAAATGAACGCTAACTGCAACATTGTTCGGTTGAGTGAACAGAACCTTGAGGAGGGGGATCTGGATGTCCTATTGGCAGGTGCCATTGATTATAACTGCTCATCAATGGTCATTGATAACCCCAGGAGTCAAGAAATACGAAATATTATCCTGGAATTCAATTTGAAGACTAGAAAACTTTCCATTTCCATGGAGAATTTGAAGGAGGATCGACTATATAAAGTTGTTGGCGTCCGACGCTTTAATTGTGAAAATGGTGTTGGCGTTGAGCTCGAGCTGGAGCTCTTTTTATTATATCTACCGCGCAGATATCACGAGCTCTCTAACACACTTTTAAGGGGGATCGTGGAAAACAAGCTGCGCATCTGTAAAAAAAAGGAGCTGGACGACTCATTCGGACTATATCTATCAGATGAGTTGACACCACACACCCACATCGTTACAGCAGACACACTTCCGAATGTCTATTCAGAAGAAAACTGGGACATTCTTGATACAGATTCATTCGCCTATAGGCGGGCTTCATTTTGAAAAACAAAAATTAATATAAAAACAAAAAAAAAAAAAAAAATATTTTAAATAAAAACAAGTAAGAAAACTCTAGTCGGGGGTACCCGACTAGGAGATCCCCTGAACGCCGTCCGATCTGCGTTTTTAAATATATTCCGTATCTTGTATACATTACAAACTTATACAAAATTTAATTAAATTGCTAATCTTGCACTTTCACAATCAAATAGCATGTTTTTTTTTTTTTTAAAGAATATAATATTATTTTTAATAATAATAATTTAATAAAAGAAAAAAATAAAAAATTAAGAAAATACGACATAAAAATATTTGACATCGGCTGGGTTTGAACCCAGACCTGCAAGGCACGACGTGCCCCGCTTCTATCAACACCGCCACTGCACTGCTTAGACAATCAGTAGCAAATCTGAACTAAAGGCACTTAAGAATTATAACAAAATTCAAGCTGTCAGCTGTTATTGTTGTGATTCTTAGAACAGACACGAATGCTCGCATTCGAATGTCTCAATTATCAATAATTAATGGCTATAATTGCGGGCACTTGTGCTTAAAGTTTTTATTACTTCATTGATATTCATGAGCTCCAATTCAGTGAGACCGGAAGCACACACACCGAACATGTTTTGGATTCAGCGGATTTCACCAACTGACAAGTTCTGTATTTGCCAAGGAGGTTGGGAGTCATTTCAAATTATTCAAGCGCAAGCTATAGCACCTCTGCTTCAGGTGTATACAACGCCCGAGGGTGGTGCTAAAACTCTTCTTTTCTCTTTAAGACGTGGGGAAACACAATCATTTTTGTTTCCAGTCACCTTTTCATTTGCTCAATGTCAGCATGTTTCATTTAGTGTTCTCGGCGGTTGTATCACGCTAGTTGGTACAAGCTATGAAAGCGCTACTCGTAACAGTGACTTAAGGAGATACAGAGGTGATTGCGCATTTTTTGACGAGGGGGAATGGGGTAATGCAGATGCAGAAGTGATCCCCAAATTTATGGAGGAATATCGTACAATATATTCTTATGATGAAGATACTCCCTCTCTACGTGAATACATAATGGCTAGGGAACGGGAGGAATCAAATTTTAGATTACTGGATAGAGTAGTTACTGCAGTACCAGCAGAGGCCAGCAAGACGAAAATCGCTTGTTGAATAAAATTTTAAACAAAACTCAAAAAAATAACTAATCTGTAAAAAATTTTACACGAAACCGCAAAATACTAACTAAGCTATTGTTTGTTAGAATTTTAAGAAATGTGAACTAATCTGTTGTTTGTTAGAATTTAAAGAAAGGAAATATAATATATATAAATACAAAAAAAAAAAGTTTATTTTTGATTAAATGGATGTTTATACTATATATTTTTGGGCTATAAAAGGGGTGAGGCTCAGTATAAAATATATTAGTCTCAAGTCAACCAACTACAGCAAGTGTTTTATAGAATGGAAGGACCATCAACTTCTTCAGCAGCTCAGGAGGTGCAACGGAAGAGGCTCCGCCAGCAGAATCGGAATCAGGCGCAGTTCCCTCAGACATCATTACTTGTAAATGCCATGAGGCAACAGCAGGAGGATGCTCACCAAGTATCGATCATAGGTGATATTCAGATATCTACCCCCAATGAAGGACAGCAGCTCATCATGGAACATGGAGGACAGCAGCAGCAGACCCATGAAATCAGTTTTGACAGCTACAACCAACAGCAGTTGCAGATACCTGGAGTCACTGAAGGGAGGCAGCAGCAGCAGCAGCAGCAGCAGCATGGAGGACTACAGCAGCCTCCACCAAACGTCAGCATAGATCAAATTAAAGCTATGCAAAACTTTAATTTTAAGCAGCAAAAGCCGTTGCTCAACAAAACGAGAATGCCGCTAAATGTACAAATGGATGTGATTCGCGCGTGGCGAGCAAACACACAGTATGGACCATCTCTGGCTTTGGAATTAACTGATTATATTTTGTTTTTACCAAAGTCGTATAGTGGTGTAGATGATGCGACTATTCAAGCCTTGAATACTCAAACTTTTAGTATTTGTAAAAGGATTGACCCAGTCACCAATACTTCCGTTGTTCATATCTCAATTAGAAGTTCCCCAAATGTACAGTAAAAATTATATTTTAAGAAAATGAAGAACAGAAATAAATCAAAACAAAAGAAAATTTTCTTGTTTTCTCATTTATAAAACCTCCACATATCTGTAGCTCTTTCAGTATCTAT
This sequence comes from Drosophila leonis, assembly GCA_035045365.1. Taxonomy (NCBI): domain Eukaryota; kingdom Metazoa; phylum Arthropoda; class Insecta; order Diptera; family Drosophilidae; genus Drosophila; species Drosophila leonis. The sequence continues at coordinate 2,772,634 of JAWNPC010000389.1, read as the reverse complement.
TTAGTCATGAAGACTGATATAAGTAGAAAAACTTTGCTATTCAACTGATTACATCCTCCTCTAATTCTTCTACATAACAGCAGCTAGCAACTATCAGCTAACAGATAACAGCAGCAAACAGACTGTTGAGATCTTCCACATAACAGCAGCTAGCAACTAACAGCTAACAGATAACAGCACATTAACTGCAAACAGGCTGTTGAGCTATTGTGTGAATGAACTCTACGGAACTGCCCATACACATTATAAAGTGTGATAAGCCTCGCTCTCTGTTAAACTCATGTGTGAGTGTGCTTAATAAAACTGACCTAGCTTACTGCCAGCAGAAATGACAGAAATGCGTACTGAGAATATCTTAAGCGATCTAGCGAAAACTAGAAAAGTTTTAAAAAGAAAATTTCAGAGTATTAAGTTAGGGAAAGCTGAAACAGACCTACAGTTAGAAGAATCTCTAAAACCAATAACAGCTCCTCTAGAAAAACTTGTCAATAAAAGTGAAATATTAAATAAGAATTTTTTAGTTCCCAAAAAAGAAATAAAAGAAGAAGATATAAAATGGCGAACACCATCGCCATCATTATCACGTAATTCAAGACCTGAAATTAAACGTGATGTAAAAATTCATCCATTTGAAATAACTGGTTTTAATGATGTTAATGATGAAGATGATGAATTCGATAATGCTACTGTGGGTAGCATTGGAAAATCACATAGTAATATCTCACAAGAATATGAGAATGAAAAAATACACAATTTAAGTGAATTAGCTCGAAGAAAGATGCTTGATAAGGCATATGGACCGTATAAAGATGATAATGGTGATTTGCGCCTAGGGAATTCTAAAGTTAAAATTTCAAATGGGAAATTTATATTAGAGAAGAGTGGTGAAAATTGGCCGCTAACTGCTGGCTTATATTCTTTAATTTATGAGAATGATCCAAATAATTATAATATGGAAGAGTTAGAAAACTATAAGCATATTTTAAATGAAACAAATGCTCATAGAAAACAGAATAGGTTTGACGGACAACTGAAGGGTAATCGCTCTAAAAAATATTTAAATATAATTAAAAAACTTTTCCCGAGAGCATCATCCTTATCAGGTAGAGTTCTATTCCCAGATACTTCTTCATCTACACCTTTATCAGTATCGCAATCAGCAAAATCACTTCTTAGTTGTAGTGGACTTATGAAGTTAAATGAAAATAAATCCAATTACATATATTGGGACGATCCAAATGAAATTGTAGATAGATTAAAACTTCTAATTGCCTCACAAACAGCTGGTCACAGCAACCATAATAACGAAATAATATCAATAATTGAAGAGCTTAGAGAAGCAAAAATTATATACTAACTTCATTGTTTAAAAAGACATAAATAAAATGGGGGTCGATAAATTTGGTCATTACTCTTCGAATGTGAAAAAAGAAGTCGCAGATTATAAGGCATTCATCCAAAATGCGATTATTCGAAACAATGAAAACTTAGAGCGCATAATACATGATAAAGTTAGTCAAGTCAAAAAATATACTGTAGATGGTTTAAATCGCATAGGTTCTGAAACTAATACAAATAACAATAAAATGGCTGATATGGTTGAAGAATCTAATACTCGAAATTTAGATTATACTAACGAGGTGAAAATCTTTATATTGTCGTATATAGAAGAAATGAATAAAGAGTTAAGAGAATATTTTGTTAGTGAAAATAAAAAAAGTTTTGATGAATTAAGAAGATCTCTCCTTAAGCATATTGATGAAGAGAAAAAAATTATGATGAATTATATTGACAGTCAATTGCTTATTACTAAGCAATTTGTTGAATTCTTTATTGAAAAGAAAAATTGAGTGGGGTGGGGAGTATTTCATATATATATATATATATGTATACATATTTTAATATTCATTTATTCTTAACATGCCTGTTGACAAGTTTGGACGTTATTCAAATGAAAAAAATTATTTAGAATCTTTCAAGAGAAATGAGAGTAAATTTTTTTTCGTAGTCTCCTATGAGCACACTAACCTTATATTTTTCCTATTCTCAACATTCTCCATTGTTTTACCATACACCGCATTGTTAAGCAATTTAAAAAAATCTTTCTCAAAGCTCGTTTTGGCTTGCGTTCTATGATGGGTATTAATATCTATATATTTTTTTAGCCAAGGAGATTGCTTAAACCTTAAAATTCTATGAATCTTACTTAGCTCCAGACCATTCCGAATGCATTGCTGCAGATTCCTATAGTGGATGGGGTACTTATATTTTGGGCTAAAGTCTGCAATAAGCTTTTCACCACTAGACAATGCTGTTGGCTTCTGATTGCTGGGGCAAAACGGTAAATCGTTATGCAAATCATGTAAATTGACTGGATAATTTATATCTACCTCAAGAATATACCCATATTCAGATTCCTCATTAGCCCCAAACACATTATATGTACGAATCTCCTCATCACTCATCCAGTAAAAGTCTCCGTATGGAAGATATTGAGACATAGCCCACCCATACAAATTATTAGCATCTAAGTACCATAAATACTGGGAGGGGGCGGTCTCATCATAGTCATTCATGTACTTATGATTTGCTTTGGAATACCTCTGTGAGCATTGTACCAGTCCTCCACGAATACCCCTTTGAATAAATCTCTGCATATCAATGTCTGTGAATAATTCCAGTTCTATTTCTGTCGACTTTAGCATAGCATCCCATGATAAACCTGGAGTTGTGTAATATTGAACTGGATCAAGTGAGTAAATACTCATACATATTGTGCGAAAATTTTCAAAAACATCTACAGTAGTAGTACATCGGTCTTCAAATATAGCTCCATATAATCTTTAAGTGTTTGGCAGCGAAAGGTTTCCCAAACAATTTGCGCATGCTGATAATCTTCCTCTGAGCACTCGCTATTCGTGAGACTATTGAAAAACATTTCTCTTGGCGGTAATGACTTATCATGCAGGCAGTCAAATGAGCTTAAATATTCATATGGAAACACTCCTTTTCTACGCATTAAATTCAATTGACGCCCATCATTAGGGAAGATCCGTTTAGTACTTAACAGATCTTTCATTTCTAAGCTTGAGCTTAGAGTATCTAGGCTTGCAGGCATAAAGCGAAACGAATCTAGAAATCTCAATTCAATTTTTGTTTCGTCAACATATATGAATTTCGAGAGAGAAATGTAAAGCTCTTTATTTAGTGGGAGAACTCTGATTTCTCCTGGAATTTTAGATAACTCTCGCACAAACAAGTGTGCATCATAACGTGAGAAATTATGGAAGAAAATTGGAATAAAAGAGGGGACACTATATGTAAGATTGCATCTGTGGTGTGCTGCTCCTCTAAACGAACCCTTCAAATGACAATGATCTCTAACTCTATCATCTAATAAAGGTTTATTGCATATATGACAATTAACTGTATTTTTAAATATTTCCTCTTCTTCATCAATCATTACGAGGGGCTTTATGATACTTAGATGATTCGTGTAAATCATAATAACATCAGCTATCAAAGAATTTAAGAAATGTTCACTCACATCTTTTCCTGTATGTATTGCAAACCTATCTAGATTTGGATCAAATGAACATTTAATATAATAAGCATAGGCTACAGGAACATGTTCATGCATGGTAACTACTTTCTCACTTACACATTCATTTACAGGCTGTAGGCTGCATTCAAAGTCAGCATACACCACAAATGGGACTGCCATACTATTAAGAAAGTTCTTAAATCTAAGAGAGTTCTTTCCTTCAGTGGGGAGTACTGATACCATTTCACTGCAGTCTGAGGGGTGTGTGCTCCTATCCCTCGAATAGTTGAGGCAAACATCACAAAAGTATAACTTTGTTGTGTGGGCAGTAATCTGACTTCGCACAAGTCTGTTGAAGATGACCTTGAACTTGTTTTTGTTTTTGTTATGTTCTTGCTGAGTCATCGTGTGATCTGGCTCCATATATATTTATACTAAGTCATGATTCAATATCACCCGCGATGTTGTTGTTTTGCTCCCATATATATATATTTTTTTTTTGCTAAGTCGTGATTCCCTATCACCCGCGATGTTGTTTGCTCTTTTTTTTTTTTACAAAAATATATATTTACAAATAAATGTATATATTTATACATATACATATACATATACATATATTTATATATATTTCATTTATATGTGATGACCTTGAACTTGAATCATTTTTTTTTTTTTGTTATGTTCTTGCTGAGATCGTTGTTGTTGCTGTGATTTCACCACCCCTTATCTAAACCGCAAGTGGCCCAGAACATACATCAGGAAGTGGCCCAGAACATACATTTCCCTTCTACTTATATTAATATAAGTATATACATATATTTTATATAAGTAGATATATATTCAAATTTTTATATTTATCAGAAAATTTGGCTGTCCAACGTTTCACTCGCACTGCTATTTGTCTGCATATTAATATTCATTGTAAATTTAGGAGGCAGAGTTAAGTTACTCCCGTTTTGAGAAAGACTTGCATTTGTTTATTGTTCGCCTTCTGTGATGGGGCGTATCATCATTTGGACTGATTTCAGTGATTCCCAATCACTAAAACTTTTCCATATAATACCGCGGCCCATGTTAGATGCAAATGCTTGTGAGCTTCGACCATATTCTCCATTAAGATTGCAAAAGCTGTAGCGATATTTTGAAAATCAGTACGTTTATATAATGATTGATAAGTTGGTAATACTCACTAGTCAGGATCTCTACAATTATCGAACCACCAACCACTCTTAAGCTCTTCGGCGCAGTTCTTCAACCAATAATTGTCATTATCACGGTCGTATGTACTGAATTTTTGTCCGATAAGTCTCGATAACGGTCTATTATAGTGTATATGTGAGTTGTCAATTGATGTTAACTGGTAATCTCTCTCTTCGCTGCCAATAGCAAATTTGGTGTATTTAATAACTTGACTGTGAAGATCAAAACTCTCTAAATATATTAGCAATTCATGCGGTTGTACTGCTGTCATCCTGTGCAGCTTTTCCAAGCCAATGAAAAATTCGCCAGCTAAATCGCCAAAACCATTTCGGTAATCGTTCCAATTTCTATTGAAGTTGATGCTGCCATCGAGACGCCGCTGAATCACAGTCCAGCCTATGCCATTAAAGCGCGACTCACAAGGCGCCAGAAACGGGCTGATGCCAGGCACATTTAATATCTGGATGGCTGTGGAGTCGCCATAGGTCAGACAGCTGGATGCCTCAGATTTGGTGAGCCGTGCCTTAAAATCCGCAATTTCATCTTCTTTTTGCCGAAGCCGTTCCGCGTCCGCCCCAGCTCTCACCTGCAGCTCAGTTATCTGACTATCCTTGCTGCTGCAGCTGCTCCTATAAATTGCAATTGTGTTGTTCAAATACCCAATCTGCTCCGTTTGCTCGGCCAATGAGCTGACATAGCTATCGATCTGTGCCTCATAGACGTCAACCATTTCTTTCAGCTTCTTCATTTTGCCAGCATCGGCCACAATCTTAGCCCTAAACGCATCCACCTGCCGCTCCAATTTCGTCCTGTTCTCGGCATCCGTCCTGCACTTCACTTCGCCGACATCTGATTTGATATTTTCAAAATGAACCGATAAAACATTTAAAGGCAACGCAAGACGTGTTCTAGCAGATATTTACTCTGAAACTGTTTACAGAACGTAGAGTTGCCCAAACAAGCTTGATACTATTTTTGAAAACTGTATTTTGGCAGCAATGGCAGCCATCGTTAACATTTATCTGTTGACAAGTTCATTAAGACTTGCCATTTGATCATGACTTAAGCTGGTTACTAGAATGATGTGCTATAGCAAACATAATGGCATGGATTCTCAAAATAAAACCAGAAGCTACGCAATATACAATATCAAAATGTTTTCGTTTGATAGCAATGTCTTTCTCTATTGCACTAAGTTGGTCACCCTAAACTTACTGAGCTTTGAACCGAAATTAAAACTTCAGATATATATATGTAAATAATAAAAAATAAATTAGAATTAGTAAATTATTTCTGCACCTTCTGGGTTTGAACTCGCGTCTGCATGCGAACCACGCAACATGTCAGTCTTCGTCTTAGTCCGTTCGACCAGCTGATTTGGTGCTATTTATAGATAGAACAATGCAAAACGAAAGCCGCAAGTAGCTTTGATACAAATACAATTCCAACGAAATCATCAATCTATTTATAGAATGTCACACAGATTGTCTATGTGTGTGTGCACACAGATGGAGAAATTGTGTTTCCTACAGATGTTACTAACTCTTTGAATTAACCAGATATGCTAAAAATAACTATAGTTCCACTAAGGGTATTTAGATTATTATCGATAATCGATCAATCGATCAGTTATTATATATGTGCATACAGATAGAAATATAGACATGGCTACATCGTTTAGGCTGTTGGTATTGATCCTGGATTTATATAGATTATGAAAGCTTCCACGATTTTTTCTGCATTTCAGTTTTATTTTGAAATTTGTGCTTCTCCTGTCAATACCCCAAAGCTTATATATAATACTACTTACCACCTATATCACTTGTTGTCGGAACAGTGTCGGTAAAGCCAAGCCCACCATCCACAAATTCTTTAGACGACGCCAGTTCATCGTCTGACGAAAGCTCCATTTCCAATACGTTTTTACAGCTAGTCAAGTAAATTTGCCAAGCTAGGCACAAGGCGAATAACGCACATATATATTTCATATTAAATATATATATACAGAAATATATACAAAGATATAGACACTGGTTAGACTGAAAAGTAGACTGCGAAACGCGATCTTTCACTTCGGCTGTTCAACTTCAACTGAGTTAAATTTCGAATCGAACAGAGGCAACAAGTGCCAAAATCATTTTCAACGATTGTCGACAGCGGCGCTTATCGCAACAAGCATGAATGCTCAATCAGCAGATACCCTGTTAAAATTGACACGAAATGGATATTGCAAAATATAGACGAGGTTTGTCTAACTGAGCTATGAAGCTATATATATATATATATATATAATATATATCTATAATATTTATAGATATACATATCAATATAGATGTCAAGAAAGTCCATCTAGAACAAAAGTTAATGACTAACTAAAAGAAGCGTAGAACGATTAAAATAGCAACACTGCGCGAAGTTCAGGGTATCTCCAAGTAGAACACTCCCGATGAGAGCATTCCAACTTGTTATGCTTACTGATTAGAGATGGGTTTGCTCTCGTGTTACCATGTACGATATATTATATTATAAATGCTTTATTTTTTTTATTTGTCAGACTGTTCTGTTCTGTTCTGTTTGTCGTACATTTGTAGCTCTTCGTCGTGTCACGAGCACATCCTTAGCGCACGCATTCAATGCATGTTTGCATATGCCAACGGATGTCGTCTATCAAGAGTGCTATAAATACATATTTGAATATCCTGCTGATTGTGAGCAAAAGGCATAAAAACAAATTGAAGTTGAAATATCAGCAAAAGCAATGTATGTATGTATGTATATCTTTTAACTATACGATACGATAGTTTCGTTCATAGTTCATCACTCCAAGCTGCGCCCATCAGCAGCTGCACGGGACTCGTTTTTTCGAAAAACAGATAAATTTGCCAGTAGTGCTGTTGTCAAAGAGTAAATAAAGCCAATTCATAGCTTTAATTTCCGCCAACAGCTATTTCACATATGTATTTCGCCTCGTGCGACATTGCAAAACGCCAGAGCTGACTAGAAAATAGCCAAATTGTCAACAGTGGCTGTTGTGCCTGCAGTTTGTACGAATCTAGCGGAGTTCGTTCTCTCTCCTCTTCTCTCACTCCCTTTTTATCTGTTTGCTCGGCACAGCTTGCGTGTTTTTAATGAGTTGGAGTGAGACAAGTATAATTGAGACCGTTGCTGAAGTGTGTGTGTTTTGGTATACGCATGATCATTGTGGCATTGAAAAAGGCAATCTGACTGTACACTGTACATGCATGCATGCATACATATACTTATACATGCATATGTATATATTTAGATCTGGCAACGAGAGGTTGTGAGAGTGTGGCTCGTGGCGGAAGCGTGTGGAAGATATTGAATTGCTTAAAGATAAACCACTCTAAGCTTCGACATACACACACACACACACACACACACACACATACATAAGCTGTCGACTTGTTCTTCCCGAAGCTTCTCTTACTATGCGAGTTTAGTTATTAAATAACTTCGGCTCTAGCAGTGCGATCTTTATGCAATTTTCACAATTTAATTATGATATCGAAATGTGTGTGTAGACGAGTTTACTATTTCAAATTAAATACATATATACGTATAGTATAATGATATACAATATAAGTAACTAAAAGCGAAAATGTTCAAAAATATGTGTAATAAAAAACTTCAAGTCATGCCTTGAGAAGTAAGTTGCAATATCGGTTCCTGTCAAGAGCTTTAAAATCTGAAGACTTTTCGAAAATATTAGTGCAGTGAAATCATATAAAATAATAATAAAATATATATATGACATACATATAAGAAAATATATTTCAAATTTGACACTTTCATAGTTGAGGAGATCGTAAAGTTGAATATTATTATTTTAGTAAATTTTATAAAATATAACTAATATAATAATATTGATATAATGTCTGTGGTCATAAAAATAGTAGCAACAATTTTGTGATAACATAATATTTTGAAAACAATTTGAGCATATATATATATATATATATATATATATATATATATATATATATATATGTATATATATATATAAAATTATAATATATATATACAAATTATATATAGCTGTGTTCATAAAAATAGTAGTGCGCCTGAAATGTTGAAGCGTAAACATTTTGTGATAATTTTAACAATTTGAAACGAGAATTAAGATTAACATTTATATATATATATATATATATATATATATATATATATATATATATATATATATATATATATATATGTAAAGTTATATACAGTCGAGTCTCGATAATTTGTACCCCGCTAAATCGAAAATCACGATAAATCAAAAAAAATTCTATCCCCTTGAAAAAAAATTCGTTACAGTCGAGTCTCGATAAATTGAATTTCTGTGTAAATCGAAAAAAAAATGATCCCCTTGCTATTTCGAATTATCGGGACTCGACTGTATTATAAAATTTCATTAAAAATATGAAATATATCTGAAAATTGCAAAAGTTTAAGCTAACATCAAATTCAATTCAGCTTTTAAAGATTCTCGAACTCTTCGCTTAGTTTGAATAGATTTGGCACTGGAAAGGTTTCATTTCAATTAGACTTGGATAGGAAATTCGAGCGCAAATTACGAGCTAATGAAAGTTCTTAAACTGCGGCTGGGAGAAACTTACCAAAAAGGTTTAATAGGCCAACAAGAAAAAGTTTTTCTCTCTCACTGGGCCGCGCAAAAGTTTTGCCCAAGCCGGCGGCCAGGCGAGCCACATCAATGGCATAATTATTGACCCAATTAATCTAATAAAGAAAGTTCCAGAAATAGAAATTCATGCCGTTGTCTAGGCAAATGTTAATAGCTTCCATTAAACTGAGGTATGGCCTAGACCTGGCCATAAGCATAGAGACATCCGAAGCTCTGTGACCCTGTGTGACCATTGGCAGTTAGTGAAAAGTGGCTTTCGCGTGTTTCGACCAGCCCCATTTGCGTGGCAACCTGCTAACCCTTGCGACTCTTGCAGATGGTCATTGTCACCGTGTGGATAACGTCGGCTGTCTACTCGACGCCCAAATTCGTCTTCAGCAAGACCATCAAGAACATCCACACCGAGGACGGCCAGGAGGAGGAGATCTGTGTGCTGGATCGGGAAATGTTCAATTCTAAATTGCTCGACATGATTAACTTTGTGCTGCTCTACGTGATGCCGCTGCTGGTCATGACGGTAAGTACTCGGTGAATATGAATGTATAAGATAGGAAGAGTTGTCGGAGTGTCGGGAGTCCCCAACTAGTAGATACCTAAATATAATATAACATACTTTTCAGCGTGCTATGGGAAGAGATGGGAGATGTTATTAAAATATTTAAAGTCCTTGAGAATCTATATATCAAATTTAGAACTCTTAATGTGAACAATGTGAACTCTTGTAGAGAGTGCACGACTAGCACATACCCTAACTCATATAGCTTTCTTGCTGGGAGGCAATGGGATCAATGCTACTTCATATCTTTGTATACTTATCCTCTTATATATATAATATGAGAAGAAAGGGGAAGAGAGAGTAGAAGAGAAGAGAAGAGGAGAAAGAAGAGAAAATAATAAAAGAGAGCAGAAGAGAAGGGAAGGGGACAGAAGAGAAGAAGAGCAGAAGAGCAGAAGTTACAAAAGTAACGAAAACAAGAAGCGAGGAATAGAAGAAAAAAGAAGGGAAAGGAAGGGCGAAGAAGAGAAAAGATAAAGAGAGACGAAGCGGAGAAAAACGAAGTAAATAGTAGAAGCTAGGAGAGATGAGAGAAGAGAGAAAATAGCAGATATTAGATAGAAGATAGAAGAGAGAAGATAAAAGATAAAATATAAAATATAAAAGATGAAAGGTAAAAGATAGAAGATAGAAGAGTGACGAGAAGAGGAGACGAGGAGAAGAGAAGAGAAAATACAAGAGAAGAGGACAGAAAAGATTAGGAAGCCAAGAGAAGAAAAGATAGTATGATAAGTGAAGAAGACTAGAGAAGTTACGCATAACTTGATATGCATATACCTAAAATAAAAAAAAAGTAAATACGAGGTCTGTTCAAAAAGTATCGCTAATGTTAAATTTTCCGCTGGAGACGTATTCTACAATATTTTCGATTTTCCATATTTTATAGCCTTATCCCCTCACTTAAGCCGATAAGTTAGGCTATTTTAAATGCTCACAGCAAACTAAATTTTCTAAATTTTTCCATTATGAAGTTTTAGGTAGGTTCAGCTACCAAGTAGAGATCATAAACTGAGAGGTTAATTGCCCGGCTCAACTTCAAATGCTTAGATATTATAGTTTAAGGCACCTACTTTATACTTGCTATAAAAATAACCATAAATTACTTGGACAGGTGTTGTACAGCAAAATAGCCATCGCTTTGTGGCGCAGTTCGCGTGGCCTCAGTCCGCATGTGACGCAGCAGCAACAGCAACAACAACAACAACAGCAGCAGCAACAACATCAGGCGGGTCCAGAGAATAGCATGAGCCTGCACAACAGCATGTACCATCATCATCATCATCATCATCATCAGCACGCACATCCCCAGCCGCATCATCATCAACTCCATCAGCTGGCAGCGTCGTCGGCAGCGGGAGGCGCAGCTGGAGCAGGCGGCGGCGCTGGAGGCGCAGTGGGAACAGGAGGAGCTGGAACATCGTCGCTAGCTTCCGGCAGCAGTTCCACGTCCTTGTCACGTAAACAAAGCAGTAAATACGAAAAGCGCGGCGTCAGCATCACCGAGAGTCAGGTGAGTTCAACAACAACAACAACAACAAGAGCTAGGCACAGGTGTTTCCCTTTACACTTTGGCTGCCCAAGCATTCAAAGCAATGTCAAGTTGATGTAAAAGTATCCTAATGTGCCCCTATATATATATATATATATAATATTGTATATATACATATATGTATATCGCCTAAGGAAAAAGCTCTGGGAATTGCGCAAAAAAGTTGCGAGCTTGAATAGAAAGAAATAGAAGACATTTTAACATAATGTAAAGCAAATCAAACACAATTTAATTTAACATAGTATAAGAGAAGAGCGAGACTGACATAGAGTGCTGCGTGGATCGTGCACGGTAAATGAGCTGAGTGCTTTTGTGCAAGTTAAATTGAGTGCTTTAGTAATAATTGAGCTGGGACGTTCCACAGACTCCACAGACAGAATCCACAAATGGGCGCACAGACAAATTAGACTGCGACTCGGATCGTAAACGAACGAGGAGTTGAGTGACTCAATGTTGGAGAATTGAGTCTATTTCGCATCTCAGTCACAAGTGTATTAGTAGCGGCTTAGCGTAGACAGGAGCAGCCAGCGCTTACACTCTTAGAGTGGAACGCAAACGAGCTGAGTGCTTTTGTGCAAGTTGAATTGAGTGCTTTAGTAATAATTGAGCTGGGATGTTTCACACAGAAGAATTATCTCATATGCATGTGTAAAATGCAGCTTGCAACTATTTTGAGAGAGACAGAGAGAATCCACAAATGGACACACGGACAAAATAAACTCCGCCTCGGATCGTAAACGAACGAGGAGCTAAGTGACTCAAGTTGAGTTTTTTTCTACTACTTCTACAAGAACAATATTACAGTTGCATTAGTAGCGACTGAGCGTAAACAGGAGTTTGCTAGCGTTTACAGTTTGCCTCATTCTCTCAATTACGCTGGAAGTTTCCGAGTCTGTGTGTGTGTGCACAATTGAATGCATAGACTGCATAGAGAGCGAGGAGTTTTGGCTCTTTTTACTATTCCCTCATATGTCGCACTCTTGCTCATATGCCCTCTGCAAGCTTCTCCCACTCTTCTTGCTGCTGCTGCTTGGCTTTGGCTCAGTTGCTCTCGAACATTCGTTTTGATCGGAGTGCGCACGCACACCTTTCTTTCTTTTTTTTCGCGATTAATAATATACGTATGTATGTAGTGCATACATACATACATACAAATGCATACTTATGGCGTGATTATTGCAAATGTTTATTTAATGAAGTTTATCAGTTAATTAAAGTTGTGAAATATCAAAATGTTATATTAAATTCCCTGTTGATGAAGTTAAATTAATAATTCAAGAAAATTATGCAAAGAAACCTTTGGCAATGCATTTACAGAATGTATGTATGTATGTATGTGTATTGCGTATTGCATATATATACATATGTATGTACATATGAACATTCATATACATAGTTGTAAACTTCCAGCGCTAAGTTCCGTTAGACTTTCGTCTTTTTGTGCCGCTAGAAGCCTTAGAAACTTTAAAGCTTAACTCAAATCGCATATAGAATTCACTTACTTGCTCTAAGCGCAGCGAAAACGTGGATCGTAAGTGGTAGGTGAGCTGTGTATTAAAGTGGAAGATAAGTTGAGCACTTTTTGCTAATACTCACTCATTAGCTTCTAGCATTCACGCTTAACCTACTTTGAGTGCATATATGCAAATGATAGCAGCCAATGAGAGCGTGTGTATAATTGAAGTTGAGTGATTTCTGTTAGCGTTGACAGTCAGCTGCCACGCATCACTCCCTTTCGAGTCAAATTACATACATATTAATCGCGAAAGGTAATTAAAATTTAAATAATTTGAGTTGCGGCAATACAAAATCGGATTTAATCATATTTTCTGCAGCGCATAATATACATATATGAATAAATATACATATTATAATATATATATTTGTTAAAATAATTTGCTGCATAAATCAAAAATAATATGAAATCTGATTGGGATAAAATATAATATTTATTACACATACAATGGCATTGTATGATTACCTTTGAATTGAATTGAAAACTTTAGGTATTGTAGTTTGCACCTGAAAGCTTTTCAATGCAGCACATACTTTTGCCCAGCTCAAGTTGGGTAAAATAATATTTGAACAACAAATTTTGAACATTCGCATTCCTTGGCAGGTGTAAGTAGCTCGCAGTTGCTTATAATAGTTAATATTTGTTGAAGTTGAGCGAGAGGCAGCTGGAAATTGCAGTTGAAATGGCAATTTGGTCAACATTACCTGCAGCAGTAGCAGCAGCAGCAGCAGCAGCAGCAGCAGGTGTCAAGCTGCATTAGAGCGTATTACAGAGACAGCTACTTGCCTGGCAACTTAAGCCAGGCCAATGGCAAGTTCGAAAATGAAACCAGGTTCAAGTAAAATGTGCGTTATTCCAGCCAGCTGCCTGGCCACGCAACGTATGCGCAATATATCAATATGCCACTTACTTAACCTCCATTGAGCGCCCGACCAGGCAGCCAACATTAAATTGAGCTGATATAATGATTGTGCTTTCCATCAAACATATATTTTGCCTTTAATATATATTTTAAGCTTAATATATGATTGCTAAGCAATGCCTCAAGTTAAATTTAACTGAAATCAATTATATACAATTGGTGTTCATGAAAATAGTAGTGCTGCACTACATCAAATTCAAATGAAAACAAAAAGCATGCAAAAAAGTGAAATGCGAAAGAATATATATTTGTTTTTAAGGATTTTAGAGAGATTGAAAATGGGCTGTTCATAGAAATAGTAGTGCTGGGTGTAAGAATTTGGAAAAAAAAATAATAATAATGAATAGTAAATTTAAAGAAAAAATATATCAACAGTAAATTTAATTATGTTATATTTAACTGACTATAAGCTGTATATACGCGCTAGATGATAAGAGAGATTCTCTCTCTTTCTCTATTAACTAAACTGAAAAACATACAAAAATTTTCTTTTAAAAAATTCTCTCTATATAGCTGTGTTCATAAAAATAGTAGTTCAACTGATATATGTATATAAACATAAATTCATATACAATATGTATATATATATACATATATACAAATACTGTCCAACATTTCAGTCGCACTACTATTTTTATGAACACCGCTCAATATAGTTTTCTATTACTATTTAACTTTCAGTTCAAATGTTATATATCTCTCTATCTCTCCCACTCTCTCTCTTTCTCTCTCTCTCTCTCTCTCTTTCTCTCTCTTTCTTTCTCTCTCTCTCTCTCTCTCCCACTCTCTGTCTTTTCTCTCTCCCTCTCACTTTATATTTATCTTATTTCCTTCTTTGAACTCAACACAACAATAACTTTTATTTACATTCTCTACCAACAAACAACAACAACAACAACAACAACACAACAACACTGAAAAAACTTAGCTTGATAATTGCAAGGTTCGTATTTTCATAAATGATTTAAATATGAAAAAAAAACTACTCTTAAAGCTCTATTAAATAAAAAAAAAACGTTTCCATTTGATTAATGCCTATAAACACGTGCTCGATTACTTATGCAGGTCTCGCTAGAGGCGGATCGTCCCATTGTGAGCGCTTGTCGCAAAACGAGCTTCTATCATCACTCCCACACGCACAATCAGCGACAGGGCAATGGCGGCGGTGGCGGTGGCGGTGTGGGCGTGGCAACCGCACATATGTCACACTCATCGAGCAATGTACTACGCGCACGCAGAGGCGTGGTCCGCATGCTGATAATATTTGTGCTGACATTCGCGCTCTGCAATCTGCCGTATCATGCGCGCAAAATGTGGCAATACTGGTGAGTAATACACTGGGAGAAAAGCAATTATAATTAACTGTGTGTGATATGTAAATGGGAAAGTTTCTTGAATATGAAACTCAAATTAGAAATTAAATAATTCATCAATTTTACTTTGTTTGACCAGCTGAATTGGAGTCTTGAAATTGGTAAAACATTTTTTCTTCAAGTGTAAATCATAGACTGTAAAATATTTATTCAATTTATGCAATTGAATTTGTTGTTTAAGTTTAAGTAGCGCAAAACAGCTCAAGAATTGATGAAACTTTATTTTTTTCAGTGTAAATCAACGAAATTACAGTTTTAAGTTTTTTTCTGACAGCGAAAACGTCTATAAAATTGATTTAAATTTCTGTGAAATATAAAACAAAGAAATATATATTAAATTTAACAAAATTTGATTTTAACTAAATGTAAAAAGGCATAAAAACATTTTTTTTAATCAGTGTAAAAGACTATCATTACACCCTCATTATCAGCTTCAGTATCATCATCGTCATCATCATCATCATCGGTAGGATAAGCATCTGCGCCATTTGATGTTATGCAAACAGTTGAGAGTCATTTGCATATAGCGCGTAGCCAGCCAGCTGCCGTGTCATAAATAATACACTCCAACCTACCTACCTGTCTGTATCTGTCCCGACGCAAACAATTAAATTGTCAATTAAAATGGTCCAATTGCCATTCGGATTGGCCAAAAGCCTTCCCAGCCTCTTCGGCGCCGACATTATTCTCAATTTTCAAACTAATTGTTATGCAGAGCGCAGCGCGCCTTTTCGCATTTACTTCAAAGACTATTTAACAGTTAACTGAATGGGGACTTTAAGCATTTATTGGGTAGCCTTAACACTGAATCCTTAAAGGCTTAACTGGAAGCGAAACTGCGATTGATATAATAGAATCGGGGGATTTAAGTGCGAAAATAGAAATAGATGAGGAAATTATATAGATGAATATTTGATTTATTTTATTAGCAATATTTTGACACGTTTTACTATTCAGATTTGTAAATGCAATTTTGAAAATTTGATTTTAAATTTGTTTCTGAGCTTCGCTTTTAATATTTCTTTTAAAAATGTTCTTAAATGCTGAATAATATTTAAAGAAAATCAATTAAAAGAGTTTAGCTTGAAATTAAGCAAAGAATAAAAGGCAAAAAGAAGAGAAAAAAGTATAATATATATATATATATATATATATATATATATATATATATATATACTTATATATATGTGTGTATACATATTTAAATATATATGATTGAGCTTCAGCGATCTCTGCTGAACTAATCGTCGCTTCTTTTATTAAAATTCTTATCTGATAGAAACATTCTCCCCACAAATAAAATTGCTTTTCTTAAAATAACTTGTCGCTATCTCCACGGTCTCCTATTGAAACAAGTTGCTCTAAAACAGTTCACAACATTTGAAAGTTCACAAAAAAAAACAACGTTTTTTTAAAGCGTTTCGCTTTTATATAGGACATAAATTAAAGCTTCAATCACAAACTATTAAATTTGTGACTAAAACTATTAAATTTGTGACTAAAACGCATTTTTCTCAAAGACATGAGAATTTTAGGAAAAAACTAACTGAAAATGTTAAATGAAAGCATTTATGACACTCTTTAAAATTTCTTAGAATTAGGTTTAAATTAAAGCTTGAATATTATATAAAGCTTTAAGAAGTATCAAAAAGTTACTGAATTTGTTGCTTCAAATCAACAGTTTCTTTGATTTCTATATTCTCAAAAGACGGCATTGATAGATTTTAACAAGCTCTACCCGCTAAATCTTTGTAGAATAGTGTAATATAATATATAATTATTTAATATATATAAAGAACTTTTATTTAGAATTGCAATATATATTATATTTAAAGCCTTTATTTAGAGTTTATAATAAGTAAATAATAAAATATATTTAGAACACTTATATAGTATTTAAATATATAATGAAAATAGAATTCGAATTTAGAATATAAATATAAAATAATATTATATATTTAAAGCTCTTATATGAAACATCTATTTAAAAGAATTTTTCTTATTTTCCACAAATATTTGTCGCAAAGCTTGTGCTATTTATATATATTTTCATTAGAAATTGAATAACTTTCTTAAATATACTCAACATATGTCAAGTGTTACAGATATTTGTGTCTGCTCGGGCAAAAAAAAACAAAAAACAATTCACTTGACTTGGACTTGTCTTGTCTGTGCGGGCATCAATCAAAGTTAATGTGCAAAGGCATTTGTCTATCTGCCTCAAGTATATATATATATATATATATATATATAGATATAATATGAATTATTACTTTAAAATGACTTAGACAGGAATTTAAGTGTGTGATCAGCTTGAAGCTTGTTGACAACTTATGCCATTAGCCGAAATTACAGCGCATCACGTGGCAAATGTCCTAATCGAAATAAATTGTGAAGGACTGACTGACGGACGGACGGACAGACGGACAGACGGCTTACTGCCGACAGCAGCCCAGCTCATCACATCTTTCCTTATTTTCTTTTCTTTTTTTCTTCATTTTTTTGGGTTTTGCTTTAACCATATTTGTTGCGACGCTCTGTTCAAACATTTCAATTCATGTTCGCCTGCGTCTGGCCTTTGCTGCTTGTGGGTCATGTTTGATTTTTCCATTCTATGACAGCTTTTGGTCAGGGGCAGAGCGAACGATTTGATGATTGGTTTGGCAGCTGACCAGATGATGCGATATAAACAATTGACTTGAAGACCAGAAAAAGAAAAATAAAACTAAAGCTGCAAATGCGGAATGGGCAATGGGAAATGCGAATTGTGAACTGTGAAGTAAACATTTATTAAAGTTAGCTTGAACTGAGCTATTTTTGCGCATTGTTTTCAGTGTGCGGCAGCGGAAAACAAATAAATTCTAGTTTGGCTTTTATGCCGACCACAAAATCGCCCCAAACATAACATTTTTGCATATTGCAAATGTGCGCAAAAAATAGCCAAGCGCAAAATGCATTTCAGCAATTCGAGCGCAAATATATTCCACGAATATTATATGTTATTCAATTAAATATTATTTCTAATATTATTCGAGCAAAACGCGCGCAGTCGACCGTAGCGTGAATATTAAATGAAATATTTGGCCCAAACAAACAAATGACTACATGCAAAATACTTTCGAGCTCACGTCGATTACTTTTGCTCACTAAAGCACTAAGCTCACTCACATTTGACAGTCGAATAATCGTAACAAATGATCAACTTGAATGGGAAATTTGTGTTGGGCTAGTCATAAATCAATTCTTGACTTTAATTTCCTTTACTTTTGTTAGCCATAAATTCTGTTTAGTATTATTAAATCTGATGTAAACTGAAGTGGAACATGATGAAACAATGTTATTGAAAGTCCATTTGTGAGCAGTTGGAAGTGAGTTAGTTAGGCAATTCCTGACTGGCTGACTACCCTAGCCAGTGTGTCGTGCTGCTGTTGCAAACATTTTTGCTTATAGCAATAGATAGCAAGTAGCATAGTTACCATGAGCATCATACATACCACACATTATTTGTATATCATACATTAAATATCTATGATAAATGCATTATATATGCATTATTTATACATACATCATACTGTCATACATACATAGTATGAAATATCATACAATATACATAGTATGTATGTATATCGTACATTATATACATTATATTATATACAGGATAAATGCATCATATATTCATCATTCATCCATACATAACTTTTTAAAATTTTGAAAATAGTCAAACCTATTCAGTTGAGCGGGACTAAACATGCATAGCATGTATATCATACAGCATACATACCTCACACATACATCAACTATACATCATACGTACATCATACATATAGCCACACTCTTTGCTTCGCATTCATATGCCAACGCTCTGCTTCTTCTCTCAAAATGCTACTGAAATATTATTATTAAATTGAGCTAGCCGGAACTAGATTCGACCAAGTCACAACACTAGATTAGACTATATCAGATTAGACTAGACTTGGACCAGATTAGACTGGACAAGACTTGGATAGACTAGGCCAGACGGGACTAGAAGAGATTTAATACCTGAACAACTCTCTGACAAACCTAATAGGAGTCTCTCATAACTACCTCCTGCTTAAGCAACTATGGCCTTTCAGTCAACTATTAGACTAACTTAAAGCCAAACTTTACCTACCAGAAAAATTCTATTAAAGCTAACTGACTCTCTGACATATCTCACCAGAGTTCATAGACAACTCGCACAAACTTTCAGCAGCTCATCATATTTGTCACCTTTGTTGCCTGTTCTCTAAGCCAATTCAATAAAGAATATATATGCCAACTTACTCTCTCAATGTTTTCTAACTAACTTAAAGGCTGTCCACTCCTCAATTGACTTCCTTTCAGCTGCTCCTCAGCAGTAGCTTTAATGAATTGCGAGCTGTTCCATCAGAATTGTGTCATTTGCGCCATGCACGACGATGGTCATGTTTAGTCAATGGCCATACGCTCGCCCAGTTTTATTATACGTTAACATTTATATTAATACACGCAGTCAGACGACGGCACACAGCGTGGGGCACGTGATCCTTATTGAGCCGGAAGGCCAGACGACGCGACATTCCTGGCCAGAGCCAGGCGATAACAGCCTGGAACTGACAGACGTTAGAGCTGCGCCTAATGTTGCCTTATTATATAGATTGCTAGCCAAATGGTCGCCCCATGCGGTGCAAAGGCCTTGCTTTCCCTTCCCTTCCCTTGCAGCTTCTAACTTTGTTTCCTCTCTCTTCTTCTTCTTCTTCTCCTTCTTTTTCTTGGTGTATTTAGTCTCTATTCGTGGCGTGGCTGCTTTAAATTTGCAAGTCAATTGTGAAAGCCACTTGAGAGCTCAAGCAGCGCACAGCACACAGCACACAGTGCTGGCCAGGACCTTTGAGATCCGCCAATCAGTTAGCCACGCCTCCAACGCCCACTCGCAACATTTTTGTCAGCTGCAAGTGCAGCGCAAATTGTCAACTCGCAAACAACGAGAAAGAAAACCAAAAACATTTTGACAGTTGCTTCAAAAAGTTTGCACTTGTCCAGTTTGTAAACAAAAGCTGATAATGGAGACTAGTAGATACCCTGTGAACTGTTGTTAAGCAGAAAAGAAAAGA
The DNA here is from genome assembly GCA_035045365.1 of Drosophila leonis. NCBI lineage: Eukaryota > Metazoa > Arthropoda > Insecta > Diptera > Drosophilidae > Drosophila > Drosophila leonis. The sequence goes on along the minus strand of JAWNPC010000389.1, from coordinate 2,752,209 downwards.
CTTACAATTTATATATTTTAACTAGAATGTATATGAGACTAAAGGATACCCTGTATATAAAGTTTAAACTGGAAAACACATGCTCATAATTGATAAGCAACTTAGAGCTAAACAAAACTCTCTCGAATTTAGTACAGGGTATATCGTAGTCTCGCTTTTAATTAGTTAAACCAAGCTGTCGGCTCTGCTGCTTCCACTTGAAGCTGCTGCAAAACTTTACACGCTGCAAAAAGTTCTGCGTGCAGTGCGAACAAGCAACTGCAGCAGGTAAAAATCTGTTGAAATACTTAAGAGTTGGCAACAATGAGCAGAGTTGGCCAAAACACTTAAAAGACAGTTGGCCAAAAACAAAGCACTCGAAACGGGTCTTAATAACAACTGTGGAGTGCCCAAGACACTGCTGTTGTGGGTGCAGAGAGCTAGATAGATATATACTGATAACAGTTAATGTTAGAGTGCTGTAAAGTAACAGCTGTTTACAATAAATATTTAATTTAATTTAATTTAATTTAGTTTGAGATTTAAGACGATGCTGTTCATCAAAAAAACTGAAGCTTTACAGACAAATGCTGAATTCTGTACAGAGTCAATATATACTTAACAGAAAGACTTAACATTGCTGACACACTCTATACATACTTAACAGAGCGACTTTACAGTATTTACAGTATATTGAATCTGCATCAGTTTGGTCACCCTCCATTCTAATTGTGTGCTAACGTCTTCCACAATCATGTGCTCTTTCAGAATGCCAACCTCTAGTCTTTAGTTCTCTTCGTTCACTTACAATCATAACGAGCCTGTCCGATTGGCTTCAATAGCCATCTCACTCTTATTCAGCAATAAACGGGACTACATTTAGCGGCAGCTATCTCTCTCTCTCGCCCTTAGATAGAGTGCGCATTTGGGTATACAAACCAGAACTGTGAAGCGTGCAGCCGAGACGTCAACTCACTTGGATAATATCTCCACAACAGCTCTGTATTAGCTCTCAGCTTCACACCAACACTACTGTAACGGTGGAAGACTTTGCTGTTCGAGTCTGCTGTTAGACTTTGCTGTTTGACTCTGCTGTTAACTTCACATAGTATAAGTATTTTGGTCAACTAGTCAAGTTTCAATTGTGGGTAAAGAGAGATAGAGAGATAATGTCATAGATAATGTTACAGAGATGTTAAGTAACAGATGTTAGCAATAAATATATATACATATATATATTTTATGCTAAAAATAAAATTGTTTATATAAAATAAAACCAATTCTGGCCAACTGCAACTGATCAGCCAAGTTTTGATTGTGGATAAAGACAGATTATGATATATATATATACAGATATAGATATATAATGTTAGAAAGCTGTTAATTAACAGATGTTAACAATAAATTAGAATATATACAAATATTTGTTTCATATTAAAAATGAAATTGTTATAAAGTACCTCTGGCCAACTCTAACTGCTTTGCCAAGTTTCGTGCAGATTTTTATGTTCATTTAGTTGGCAGCATTTGCATATACTAAATATTCTTTAAGATATATATATTTATATATATAAATATTTAAATATTTATATATTTATAAATTTATATATATTATATTTATATATATATATTATTTTATTTGATATATATTAACATATTTGCAGGTCACGTTCGTATCGCGGTGATTCCAATTTTAATGCGCTGCTAACGCCGCTCACCTTTCTGGTCACGTACTTCAATTCGGGAGTTAATCCCCTGCTCTACGCCTTTCTCAGTCGCAATTTCCGCAAGGGCATGAAGGAGCTGCTGCTTTGCTCGTGGAAGAAGGGCAAGGGCAAGTCATCGTCGAACTCATCGATGCATCACAAGCGCAAGGCGTTGCAGGTGTGTATCTATTGTAGTAGCCAGCTGCCTAATCATTTTATCTGTTATAATGTAAATCTCTCTCTCTCTCTCTCTCTCTCTGTCTCTATCTCTTATTTTTTAGACCCACTCGCTGCCCACGGATACGACGCATATTGGCAACGAGCAGCTATGATGGCCAAGCTGCTGGAAGGCGCGCTTTAGACTGTTCGGTCGCCGCTCCTAAAACCCAACGGATTAGCTCATTGTGATGCTTCACACTTCAGAAGTCCCAATTGCTTGGCAAGCAGCAATTAAATAAGCCCAATTCATAGATTTTATCCATTGTCAAACAAAATGTTGTATGAATGAACTAAGCCAATTTTTTTAACTAAGCCGCATGCGTTAAAGGCTAAGAGAAAGAGAGAGATAGAGAGAGAGAGAGAGAGCATGCTCTCTAACTCTCCAACTCGTAAATTGTATTTGAATAATTCTATATCTCAGGACACGCTGCGTGTCCATATTTGATAGTTGTAAGACGTCTCGTTTAAAGTGATACCAAATATACGAATTAATTAGCTAACATTCAAACTAAACGATGTTTTAACTATTTAATAACTTTCACTATGTCTATAAAATCACTTTTCATTAATTTGCTTTTGTTTTTATATTTTTTGTAAAGATTTTGAACTTTTACTTTAACGAAATGTTTTTTAAATTCTTTTATTTCTTATAAATTTTGGGTTGAAGTTCATTTTGCTTAATTCTCATATATTGTATATAATTATATATATAATATAGTTATATATACAGCTGCGGTCAGTAAAATAGTAGTGCGCCTGGGCACTAAATGTTTGACGTCATAATTTAGTGATAAACACAATTTTTTGAATGCAATTTTAAAGGAATATTAAGAATAACATATATTCTTATTAATTCAGATGTTTTTTTGCTATAATCTTAGGACATGTGAGTTTCAGGGCTTGAGAAAGGAAAATTCTCAAAATTTGGTCGATCAGTAAAATAGTAGTGGAAACTAAAAAAAATTAAAAAATCTATTTAACATTAGTCTAACTTCGTGTATTATGTTTAAAACATATTTTAGGGTCTAATACTTAGTTTTGAATCCAAAAATTTTTATTACGGCTTGTCACCTGCGTGGTATGGAATCAATAAGGTCCTGGCACCGCTTCAGAGGGATTTGGTGCCACGCCCCCTGAACCGCTTGGAGCAGTCGATTGATTTAAAGTTCCCATACTTTTATTAACATCCCCCAATAGGTTTATGATCGGATTTGGATCTGGGGACAGAGTTGGACATGGAATTGCGTCCATTTTTTCAGACGCAAACCAATCCTAAGCAAGAGGACTCGCATATTTGGGGTCCTTATCCTGCTGGAAGGTTCATTTCAAAGACATTTCTCAACTGGTACATGGTAGCACTGTATTTTTCAAGAAATGGATGTAGAAATTTTTTGTCCACGATTCCATTTATCACATGGGGTACACTAACACCTGCCTATGAAAAACAAGGCCAAATCATGGTGCTCCGACCGCCGTGATTAACCACCTTCTGAGTGTACTTGGGATGATGTTATGTGATTGGTAGACTCAGTACGTACTATCTAGAGCCTCTCCCACCAAACAGAACAATTTTGGTCTTATTCGTTCACAGTAAGTTGTCCCACCTAGTGATGGGGCAGTTTCCGTGAATTTTCGCAAATTTAATTTTTTTTTGGCCAGGTACTTTTTAGTGAAAATTGATAACTTCCTGGGACTTCTGGCAATTTAATTATGCTGATTAGATCAACTACTAAGTATCACATCACTAACCGGCTGATCAAATTTGTTTTCTATGCTTTTTGCTGAACCTAACGGACTAATCCTTGCATATCGGACAATTTGTCCACCCTCTTCCAAGCTGCTTTTAAAGGTAGCACCTGGTTTTTTATGCTTCTTCTTATAGTGAGGGGCGTTAAATATCATAACAGCTTTGCACCCAACAATATTTTCAATTGCCTTATAAGTTTTACCCAGATTTTAAATTCTAACAGGTAAAAATCTCTCTTCTGCCGACCAATGCCTTCCTCTGCCCACTAAAATAAAAAAAAAATTGCAATTTTATTTAATTTAAATTACTAAAATATAATATAATTAATAACATTTCATATGGATTCGTTTTTTGAAAATTTAATATTGTTTTTAATTTTTTTTTAAGCTTTCATACCCAGCACTACTATTTTAATGATCGGTCGATTTTCAATGCATTTCTCTAAAATCGTCAAAAAAAACTAAATATGACTAAAAGTAACGGGATTTTTTCTTAATTCTCTTCTTTACATTCTATTCTAAACAAAGAATATAAAACTTTTTATTTTCCATCGGAAAAAGTATAATTTTACTTGGTTTTTGTGTTGTGCCGCGCAGCACTACTATTTTACTGACCGCAACTGTATGTATATATAATTATATATATAATGTATATAATTGTATTTGAATAATACATATGTACATATATGTGCTGTGTTCATAAAAATAGTAGTGCGTCTGATATGTTGGAGAGCAAAATTTTGTGATAAACATAGTATTTTGAAAACAATTTGAAATGAGTATTAAGATTATATATATATAGGTTGCATAGGTCCCATTATTTTCTTCTGCTATCTTATGAGTAAGCAAATGAAGGTTACAAAAGAAGCAAAGAACATATAAATGTGTGAAAAAGAAACGAAAAGAGAAGCAAAAATTTAAGCAATATTTTCCAAACCTATTTCCAACCTATTTCCAACCCATTTCAAACCTATTTCAAACCTATTCCAAATCTATTCCAAACCTATTCCAAATCTATTCCAAACCGATTCAGTTGAGCGGGACTGTATATTTGCTTTCAAAAACATTTCAGATGCACTACTATTTTTATGAACACAGTTGTATAACATTTCTATTTGATTTTGGATATAATATTTGGATATTGGTTTTATATACTGTAAACTGTAAACTAAAATATTTAGATGGAATAAAAGGTAAGTTTCAGATTTTCGTTTATTTATCAACTTGAAACTCATGCATAATATTCAGAACAAATTGTTGTACGAGTGAGCGATCTGTGCTAAAGAGCGGCGCCTAAGTGGACAATGGAAATGATGCGGAGTTAGATCGGCAATGCATGGCAAAGGCAGCGCATTGAAGCCAGCTCGCATCAAATCTGGCAGAAAAAACTTGAAATATTGAAATTATGGAAATAGATAATGAACAGCATTTGTTGCAGAGCTAAGGAATTCCTTCCGCTGTTGAAGCTTTGTTTGTTTGCTCTACTTCGACTATCTTTAGCACCTAAAGCAATGCGACTAAAGTAAAAAAACCAACTATAAATGAAAGATAAAAGCTGCAAATGTAAGTAAGAATCATTTGCCTTTACTCTTCCATTCCTCTACTCGATCGTTTTGTATGTTGAGGCTGCGCGCCTGTAGTTCACTTGAAGCTAAAGACACCCGAATGAGATGTCCATCAATATAATGTTCATGCTTAAAATGTTATATTAGATGAAGATGAAATACATTTACTAGTTGAGCTTTTCCAGCTCAGCTCCCCCAGCTGCAACATTCAGCCGAATGCCGAGTGTAAACAAGCAGCAAAACAATTCGCATTTTGGTTTATTTCGATTTGATACAATTTTGATTTATAATTTTTGCATTATCAGCAGCAATCGCATGGCGCTTGGAATTTATATGATTTGATTGCCGACCAAATTTGCTGACGACTGATTTTACGGTCAGCCAGAAGACACGTTCAGCTGAGGCAGCCAAATCAAGTAAATAGATCCAGCGCTTTAAAATACTTTTTATATTTCATATTTTTTGTTGTTGTTGTTTTTGCACTTGTCAACGAGCCAAGCACTACAACTGGCTAAGGACGCGCTGCTCTCGGCGCACAAAGCGGAGCCGTGGAAACTCAATTACCACGCAGCTCGCGCTTTGAGCCAAATTAAGACCAAGAGAAGAAATTGCCAAAAAAAAAAAAAAAGAGAGAGAAAGAAAAACAGAAGAAAACAGCGACGGAAAAAGCCAACAAATCTGCAATAAAATTGCGAGCAAAAAAGTGAAGCTCGAGCACTTGTTTTTCTGTTTGTTTGCATTTGGCCATTTGTTAAGCTGCGCGGGCGTTGCTTTGTTATGCAAAAGCAACAGAGAAAGAGGCGGAGCGAAAAAGGTGACCATAAATTGTGTCAAGTGGCGGCGGCAGCTACTCAAAGCAACTTTCAGTTCGGCTTTGAGCTGGCAATTTCTCATAATTAAAAGCGAGTTGAAGCGACGACGCGACGACGCGACGGCTGCAAATTGACATAAATCATAGTAACTGCCCTCGCATGGCATACAAGATAAGCGCGGCATGATATATGCAAGCTGAAAGAGTGAGTCAGAATGAGAGAGAGAGAGGGAGAGAGCGTGTATTGTGCTTTCAATAACTAAATAAAACATATGCAGACAACATCAATCATACGCACTGTGTGCAGCCCCTTAGCTGGCAACATATTGGCTGTCTTGCTCACTCTCACTCTGACTCTCTCTCTCTCTTTCTCTTTGCTGACAGAGAGCAAAATAAAAAATGTGAAAAACTCGACGAAATTTAAAAATACAAGTAACAGGCGAACAGCCTACGACAGCAGCTCGACAAAAGTGTCGAAAGCGCTTGAGTTGCAAATGTTTACGGAAACTGATGAAAAATGTTTGTCATGTGCCCAGGAGTGGGCAGAAGACTACATATGTGTGTGTGTGTGTGTGCAGCAGACAAACTCAAGCTGAGCAGCTCGACTAACACATACCCTCGCTACAGTTGCATATGTAAAACTTGCCATGCCAAGCAACACCATGTGCACAGCGCGGCAGCCACAGGGTAGAAGCTATTCAAAGAGTGCAAAGAGTTTTGCAAGTCAAGTGCTGGCTAAATGGCAATAACGAAAATTCAGCCGAACAGCCAGACGAAGTAGCAGGCAAACAGGCAAACAGGCAAAAGGATGTTGCCACTCATGTAAGTTGCAGTTGCAGTCGATATCTGCTCCTCTGCCCCTGCCTCTCTCTCTCAGCTGACTGAACTAGAACTTGTGCATGCAATATATAACCCAGCTGGCAGCCAAAGCCCAACTAAACTCAACTCCTTTTATGCTGACGCAAAAGGACTTTTAATTAAAAGCAGCAGCAGCAGCTTCTGCCTCCATATTTTATATATATATGTAGATTATGAAACAAATTAACAAATTAATACCAACGGCTATCGTTAGTCGACTGACGCCAGCGCAAGGATTACAATGTTCATTCAAGTGAAAAATCAGCAGCTGTCAAAGAAGTCAATTGCAGCTGCAGCAGCAGCAGCAGCAGGCAGCGCCCAGCCGGCCAGCCATGCATAACTGTGGGCTGTGGCTTGCATGCTAAGCCGATTAGTTGTATAAAAACAAAAAGCGCACGCAAAAGCCCGATTCAATTCGCACAACTTTTACAGCAACAGCAGCAACAGCAGCAAAAAGTGATAAAGAAATTTTATCTAACGGATTATAGCAATTAGTTGGGCGAGTAACAAAACAAGCTTAGCTTAGTGTTAACTTACGTCACATGTGTGTGCGTGGGTGTGAGTGTGTGTGTGGGGGTGTGTGTGTGTGGGTGTGCGTATGTGTGGGTGTACTCTGTGTGGGTGTACTGTGTGTACAGGTGTGTAGGTGTGTGTGTGTGCTTCGTGTTACCTTAAACTCGCTGGACTTAGGTAACTTTGTTTAAGTTTGCCTTTGGTAAAGAGTTATACACACATACAGTTAAAAAAAAGCCTGTACAATAATTATATTTTACAATTTATTCTAGGCATTGCGGCTTTTAACTGTCTAAGCAATGCTGAAAAATATATATTTTTATATAAAATGTATTTTATTTATTTTGTGCTCGCCAAAGGCTTATTTTTTTATTGCCCACGTTTTGCAACTTAACATTCAGATAATAAATGTGACACTTTATGTTTTATAGGTATTTTATGATGGCGAGACGGAAGACTTCCAGCAATAGGTAAGCGGATATTGCAAAAGTAGCAGCAACAGCGCAGTACAAAGGTAAATTCAAATGTCTCAGCGGCATAAAACCAGAGTAAACATGATTTTTTATAATATTTTTGATTTACAATTGCAGCATTTACATACATATGTACCAAAAATGAATGTAAAAACTTTCAAATGCAGCCATTAAGATTTCTGTTAACATGACTCAGTATTGCTGTAAATAAATGTATTGCATACTTTTGTGCGGCTCATGTATTCTACAATAGTTGCAGGTCAGTTCAATAGATGGCGCTTTACTTAAAACCGTCGACCATTTTTGTGTTGCATACTTTTATGCTGAAGCACAAAATACATGATTAACTAATTGCCATGACAATATACTGGCAGAAGGCAGAAGTAAAGACCTGGTTTATATTTCCAAAAGAGGTAAAAAAGCTAACTATTTTTAATGCCATTGCATTTCACTAATATTTTTTATTTGTTTTGCACAGGTAAACAGCATGGAGTCTGGACATGTCACAGGCAGCAATCAGCTTGAAGGACTTTCAGGCTGTGAATAATGCAGCTCAACTTAGCTTTAGTTCTAAAACCACGTACTAGATGTCTAGCATATAGCGATGCATTCTATTATATATATAGTCTATTAAATATAAACTAACATTTGTTTTTGTGATACTTCAAATACAATAAATAAAAATTTACAAAAAATTAAAATAAATCTTTTTTTTCTTATTTGCAAGGGCTAAGAAATAAAAAAATTCATTGCATAGCTTCAAGGGGCAGAGCTGTTCGGCCGATTTGGCGTAAATTTTGGTTGAAAATCTGGCCGAAGTACCAGGCGAACAGAAATTAGTAGGGTGAAAAAATGTTAACTAACAGTGTGTTAACAGTTCACTGTTAGTTAACATTGAGTGATTATGTTAGTTAACATTTCACTGTAAACTCGCTGTTAATTAACATTTTTCACCCTACTACTCATTACTGTTCGCCTGGTACTTCAGCCAGATTTTTAACCAACATGCACACCAAATCAGAAAAGCGGCTGCCCCAACCCGAGGCTATGCAGCTCAATATTTTTGCTGCTAACATACAGAGTTGCTAATTAGCTAATTCGCTGCCAACTAACAGACTTCTGTTATCAGTATTTTAAGCATATGCTGAAAGAAAAAGCAACCGTATTTCTGAAGCATTTATGGGCGCGATTCGCATTTTTAGGTTTCTAGGACGATATCAATGGTATGAACTAACCAAGGATATGAAGATCAACTAGAAAACACAGCAGGCGAGGGGCGTGAGTGGGTGAGGGTCATATAAGAGGTCTGCCTGAAAAGAAAAAGCATTCATATTTGTATCTCATTTCTAAGTGCATTACACAGAGATTTGAGCCTATAGCTTCGCCCGGACTATATCAATGGAATGATGGAACCAAGGATATGGCTGTCAGCTGGGAAGCCAAAGCATGCGCGCTGTTAGGACTACTTCCACTTGCTGAACAAGGGAAGCGCTGAACAAACAAACTACCCAAACCGAAAACTTTCAGTATTTGAGACCCTTTCGTATCCTTTCGCTGACTTATTATTTTAGGCTGCAACAAATTGGATTTGATTGGCAATTTGTTTATTTTTAATTCAGTCTGGTAACCTTTCTTAATAAATTAGTTGGCTAAAGTCGGAGCACTCCAAAAAAAAGGTCAAACAACAAAATCTTGATAATTTGTGTAATTTAAGACTCTGCGTACAAAAAAAAAACTGCAGAAAAGGCTGAAATTAAAGCTATCTTTAGCTTGTTTTTTCTTTTTTATGAAGCTGCTCGCCGTAAGCTCATTTATAAGGTAAATTGCGTATGCGCCGCGTAAATCATTCAAGTTAAGCTCGTCGTGGCGTCGATCCTTAAAAATACAAATTGCAATTGGCCAGCCGCAGCCAGCGCCGCCGCCGTCGCCGTCGCTTTAATATGGCTGATTGACGTTAGCCTTAAATATTGCATTTAATGCAATTAACTTTCGCATGTTGCATGCTATTCAAATACCCTGTACACAGCCGCAAAGGGGTATGCTTATAATTATAATAATAACATTTTGGTTTCTTCTTTTTTTTTCATTTGTATTATTAGAATATCTTTTTGGTTTCTACATATTATTTAGCTTAAGTGTTAACATTTTTGTTAGGTGCGCAAAAATCTGACGACTTAGTTTAGCTTTAGCTACGCGACTAAAGCCTCAAGCTATAGACTCCTTTTGTATCCTTGGATTTAACAGCTTTTAGTAATGCAACAAATGCTAAAAGCTTAAATTTCTCTCGATCTCTCTCTCTTAACTATTTACAATTAGGCTTAAACTACAAATGCATCTTTGGTCCAAACGGTTTACGTTTCTGTATTTTTTGGGGATATTTCCACTTTCTCTCGCTCTCTGCTGCCCTCTCTCTCACTTTCTCCTTCTATGTACAACTTGTGGCCTTGACTAGTTACAAATAGACAAAGTGGCCCAAGCCTTTGGCTGGATTATTGTTAACAGCCTCCGCTGTGAGTTTAGCAGTTGCTGTTGCTGCTGTCGCAGTTGCTGTTGCTGTTGCTGTCGCTGTTGTTGCATTCCCATTGACATCGAGGCCGTCGAGGCTGTCCTCGGCGACAGGCAGCAGGCGATTGTAGATGCCGGCTGGGGCATAGCGCGCATTCATGTGGATGTCCAGCAGCTTTTTGTCCTTGCCCAGCGAGGAGAACGAATGCGTCGCCGTGCGTATTTCACGTATGTTATAGACGGGACTGTAAGCGCGAGCTGGCGACGGTGAGGCGGAGGCGGAGGAGGAGGAGCAAGAGGAAGAGGCAGAGGCTGGGGCACCTGCTAAGCTGGCAGCACTTCCATTCATTTGCAGCGGCGTGTGTCGTTGAAAGAAGTCGCGACGCAGCGTGCATTCCGTGGAGTTGTCCGACGAGCCCGAGCTGCTGGCGCATTCATCATCCTCGGCATCCTCGCCGCTGCTGCAGCTGCGCAAATCCTCCGACAGCGATAACTCCGACTCGAGCGACAATTCCAGCAGACTAACGGCATCCGCATCCTCAACAGCAGCAGCAGCAGCAGCTGAGACAGCCGTGGCATCGCTCTCATAGCTCTGGTTGATGGCCTCGTTCAGGTTGGCCAGAAGCTGGCGACGACGCGCATAGTTGGGCGTGCGTCGCACCAAGAAGTGACAGCTCTCGCCACGTCTGAGCCGCTCGGCCTGGGCACGCAGCGGCAAATCATCCGGATGCAACTTGCGCTGGCACTCCTGACCCGGACACACTTCGTAGAGCGAGAAGTTCTCAACGGGCTCCAAGGAGCTGTAGCAGCCCAGCAGCAGCTGCAGCAGCTCATCGCAGTTCGTCTCCTCGCTGATGACCAGCGACTTGTACTGTGAGGTCGGCTGCAGCGCCGAGGTGTGCACACGGATCAGTCCGCCCGCTTTCAGCTGCAGACAGAAGCGCGACTCGCCCTTGGGATGGCAGGCTTGCAAGATAGCCGGACGCGTGTCCTCGTCCAGCACCAAGATGGTCTTCACACCTGCTCGACGCACAGCCACCTCCATGGAGAGATAGAACAGGCGCGGATCGCGATGACGCATCTTCAAACTACAGAGACAGAGAGAGAGAGAGGGAGTTAATTGAGTTGCAATCAAAAAGTTAATTTCATTCCCACACACTTACCGTCTTAGCAGCTGTGCAATCACCTCCTTGCTCGTGGTGTCCCACTGGATGCCCAGCGTCTTGTACTCAATGTCAATCTTCAAGCAGTTCGTATAGACCTTGATCGTTGTCTGTGGGCAATGGAGTGTGGAGAAGTGTGGGTTAAAAAGTGTTTGAGTCAGGCACAAGTTAGAGCTGAGTCTTACCTGTGGCAGCTGTTCATTGAGGCTCGAGTAGCTGGAGGCGCGCGAAGGCGTTCGCTGCATATCGGTTGGCGGCTCTGGACTGCCGCACATGGAGCTGGCGCAGGACGAGGCATTGCTCGAGGAGCGCAGCGAAAGCGAATCGGAGCGATTGCGCAACGGCGAGATTTGTACGTGTTTCAGCATCTGCAAAGGAAGCGAAAGAAGCGAGATATAAGGTGAGATTCAGGTGAAAATCAGGCGGCTTAAAGCTAGATCAAAGAGCTAGCCAATTGAAGAAGGAATCAGTGAGTGAGAAGTTTAAGACAAAACTAGAGAGTTAAACTATTTGTTGAACTAGTGAAGTGAACTAGCAATTAATATGGAAAAGTGAAAAAATATATTGATGAGCTAATGGACTATAATAAATGTTTTCTAAATTAGGAAATGAACTAACTCAAATTAACTCAAGACAAAAACCCTAAAGAACTGTTAGAGTAAAATCAAAGAATAATATAATGATAAATGAGTCAAAAACTTTTCCAAATCAGCAAATGAGTTAGTTCAAATGAACTAAAGAAAAAATCCCTAATATAACTGTTAGAGAAACTTGAACAAGAAGCAAACTAAAGATACGAACTTGTTCCGAAGAGAACTAATACTAATTGATGAATTCGTAAAGAAGGAACACAAATGAAAACAAAACAATTTAAAAGCTTTGTAAGCTGTTAAATGAAGCCAACAAACTAATTAAACTGAGCCATTATTCATGAGTTCTTTGTAAAGAACTAGTTCATAAGAGTATTATCAACAAACAATTTGTCAACTTGCTGAGCTTACATAAGGAACTATTTTGTTCTATTTGTGTACTTTGTGCAAATGTTGCTCAGAGGCTCCCACGCACAGAGTTTGATAAGCTTGACAAGTGAATCGAGTCAACTGTCTGAGCACACTCACAGCATACAACAACAACAAGTGTTTGCCATATGAGGGAGACAGACATCGTCCTATATTGTATATATATGTATATAGTTATATATAGAGCTAAGTCCGAGTCGAATGAGGCAGTCGTTGGGCAGCCAAGCGGCTCGGAGTGACGCGTTGACCCGCGAGTTTGCGTTTCTTTTGCAACATTTGCCGCTAATTGCTGGGACGCTGAGCTGCTGGCTGGCTGGCTGGCAGCTTGGTAGGCAGTCTGTATTTCATGTCACTTCCACACTGCCACGCCCCCACACTGCCCCTTTTTTGGTATGTATGCAGCTTGTGTCGTATCGCATCGCATTGCATTGCTTGAGTGCCCGCTTGAATTTGCTGCTCTTTTTTTCTGCGCTTTGGTTCACTTGCTGCTCCACTTGGCCAAAGTCGGAGCTGAGAGGGGGGCGGGCGCCTGTCCATGTATATATGAATATGTATGCAGATGAATTAATTGTGTGAAAGATGCGCAATCATTATTTAACTTTACTTCTCTCTCTCTCTCTCTCGCTCTCTCTCTCTGTCCTTTCTCTCTCTGTGTGCAACTAGTTGATACAATTTTAATTAATGCAGAGTCCAGCGCCTGCTGCTTGATTAATGCATCAAAATTGATGCAATACTCAGAATTTATATATATTTATGTATATATAATGCAGATGCCATATGTTACGTTCTCATTGCATCAATTAGCAGATGCCCACACACAGAGAGAGAGAGCGAGAGAGGAGCGTGGCGACTGAGGGGGGCTCCGGATGTTGTTGGCCCGTTTGCAACTTCCGTTTAACACGGGCATTTACAATACGGCACGCCCTACTTTTGCATTCAATCAGCACTTCAAGCAGCCCTCATGTAGCTCAGCTCTAGACCAAGCCCTAGACTGTGGGGTCTACTAGCTTCGCTACGCTCCCCACCCCAGCCCCTTCCTCTGGCCCTCTTCCCTCTCAATTCGCTTTCATGGCTCATTGTCAATGCTTCGCGTTCCATGACGTGCCCAGCCGTGCCCTTTTCATAATTTCAATACATCACCAATTCAGGCACCCGCACACACAGAATGAGATACAGAGAGAGGTAGAGAAACAGAGACAGAGACAAGCGCTGCTCGTTCAGCTGAGGGCTCTTCAGTGTGTTCTCCTGCTCGTTGCATGCTTCACTGCCGCAGCATTTGTCAAGCAGCAGCGATTTTTAACCCTGTCGACAAAGCACCTCTGCCACTGCGTATGCCTATGCCTCTCCACCCCCTCTTCCTCTTTCAGGGTTGGAGCCCCTTCCTAACTGTGCCCACATTTCTGCCACGAAAATTTGTTTCGATGAGCCGGATGTTGCAACTTCATTAGCGATTAACAGTTGGGCAAGCTCAGCTCAAACAGTTTCACAAGCATTGCAGACACAAATTGAAAAATTTCGCATGTAAACGAGAAAATATACTATATATATATATATATATATATATATAGGGAGAGTGCGAGCCTAAGATGTGGGCAGTTAGAGGTAGCAGGCAGCAGCAGCAGCAGCGGCAAATTGAAATGCAAATCAAATAAATTAATTTTTCACACAAGTCCAAAAGCTAACAAAATAATAAAAATAGCATCAAAAATGTTAACAGAACTGACTAAAATATGCCCTGTAAGACAATGTCTAACTAGAAAAAGTTATTTATGCTAGAGATTTATATACATATGATATGCCAGGAATTGAGGCGTTTATTGATTTGCTAAAGTGAATTCAAAATGTATTTAAGAACTTAGCACACAATATCTGTGCTTAGCTTAATATACCCCGCTCACCGGTTGCCTACAGGGTATAAAAAGAAAACTCAAACAGACAACAGCAAAAAAAAAAAAACGGTCGGAATGAAATTGAATTTGAAAAAACCCATAAAATTTGAGACGATGCACGTGTCACAGCTCCTAAAAGAGGTTCACACAGAGAGAGAGAAAGAGAGAGAGAGAGAGAGAGAGAGAGAGAGAGAGAGAGGTGGAAAGAGAGACAGAGAGAGAGAGAGAGCTACAGATAAACGCTGAGCTAGATATATGTACGAGAGATAGAGAAGGGAAGATAGAGATATATAAACTTAGCTGTCTAAGATGGACAGATAGATATAGATATAGATATAATATATATATATATATATATATATATATATATATATATATATATATATATATATATGTATATATATATATATATATTTATATCTATCTATCTATATATATATATATATATATATATATATATATATATATATATATATATATGTATATATATATATATATATATTTATATCTATATATCTATATATATATATATATATATATATATATATATATATATATATCTATCTGTCCAGCTAAAAGTTCAACTGCATTTATCGATAAACATCACAAAAGTTATCGAAACGAGCTCTCATTGTGAACTTTAATTGTCGCATTGTGAATAATGTTACGGCCAAGTCTGGCCAACGACGGCGGGCTGATAATAATGCACAACTTTACCAATTAAGCTAACGATAAGACGAGCAGAGGTCAAGAAATGTGGAACAGTTTTTTTTTTTTTTGTTGGCCATTTACCAACACTCACAAGCGAAACAAGTGTTGCAAAGACGCATAAATTACAGGAGACGAAAGAACAAAATAACAAAAAAGAGACGACAAGGAATAGTCGAAACTTGTTTTAATATTGACGTGAGTGCAAAGAGCAAATGAAGTTGGGCTTAGTTTTGAGATACCCTGTAATAAGTGAAAGGCAAAATAAGCTAACACTTTATTCTATTAGAGCTGAGAGAAATAGGACTTAGACTAAATAATTGCTCAAATATTTACTCATTCAGCTTGGAAACTAAAGAGCATTTAGAGTAGACTATAAGATACTCTATATATTATATATATATAATAATTATATATATATATATATATATATATATATATATATATATATATATATATATATATATAATAATAATAATATATTTATTTTATTATATATATTATATATAAGAATTACTTTATAATAATCTGTATATTAGTTAAGACAGGCTAAGTTAGTAATAAGAAAAGCTGACAAGCTTGTTATGCCCTTATCTTACCATCTTTTTTTACAGGGTATACAGCAATTGCCTAGTCAGTCAAGTGATATAAAAGCAAAACTTGCAGATTTGGCAACTGCCAAACTCTCGAATTCTCAAACTCTCCAACTAACTCTGAAATGCTGCTAGCCATCGAGACGAATGTCGAATTTCGAGAACTTATTTCAGTTGAGGAATGTTTTAATTTGAAGTTTCATTTTCGGTTCGACTTTTGGCTTTGGCTTTGGTTTCAGCTTTGGCTTGGCGCTGCACACACACACGCAACATTGCGATTTATCAGCGATTGGTTTGATAAAGGCGCCAGCTGTGACATTTACGACTTTACGACATGTCCTTGAACCGACTCCTGTTGCTTGTTGCTGTTGCTCTTTGGCCAAAAGTAAATCACAAACTGATTTTGTTGTTTTGGCAAGTTGGTGACTCGCTGGCGCTGGCTTGACGACTGCCTGACTTGTCAAAGCGCCGCCAGGCCATCATCCTTTATCATTTTCACTCACACACACACACACACACACAGACACACACCGCCGCTCTCAATGTCAACGCATTATTGATTGAATAACCAGAAGACGAGACGGAAACACATAGACGAATCAACACCAAAAGCAACAGGATTCCAGACGCAAAGCTCGAACTAAGTATATTTTCATGGCTAGCAGACCGGAAAAAAAGGACCTACATCAAGGCAGAGAAGACACACACAAAAAGACAAAAAAAGAGGCACAACAAATGTTGCTTCAAGTTGCAACTTGTACAAATTTTTAAGGCAATGCCACATTCCTAAATGCCACGCCCCCTCCGGAGGGCAACAGAGTTACACGAGAAAACACTTTAAGCGGAGAACAAAAAGAGAGAAGAAATGATACTTTTTGTACTCGATTACAATGTTCCCTTTTTTTCGCATTTTCAGCTGATTCAACCGGGTTGACGTTCTGATAAAATTTGTCGCTTGGGCCCTTCTTAAGCAGTGACTATGACTGTGGGTGTAGGTGTGTGCACTGTGACTGTGACTGGCAAGGCATAAAGGCAAATTTGATGCCTCGATATCAGCTTCATGTTCGTCTATTCCATTCATGGCTATTCTATTTCTCGCATATTTTATGTCCACTTTCCACACAGAAAGCAAATCTGATTATGAGCCAAGGCACAAAGCACACAAATCATGTGAATCTTAAAGGCTATTTGCGTGGGCTGGCTGAGCTCATTGTTAGAGGATAATTCAATAAGCGTAAGTTCATAATTAGGGAAAATTTAAATTTAAATGTATCTGATATCTGATATATATAATAATAATAATAAATAAATAATAAATAAATAAATAATTGTTGAAAAAACTCTAAATTCTAGATGCCTTTTGAACAGGCCATGTATAAGATCATATACTAATATGTATATGGGCATATAATATATGGTGTATATAATACAATATATAGTAATAACCAAATACACAAAACATCTCAGTATATATACCACTTAAACCTTTTTCAAACCCATAAGAGTCACCACAGTGGTTTATATTTTCTTTCATTGTAGTTAAACAAAAACCCAAATCAGCAAATTCATGACCCGTTTAACTTTGCGGTTTTCTCAACTCATTTCAGCAAAACGAAAATAAAAAAAAAACTTTGCCACAAATATTTTCTAAAAATAGCAACAACAACAAAACTGTTTTATATTTAAGACTTGCATAAATTAAGTATAAAGCCAAACATCAGAAATCACTCAACTAAGAATCAAAAGTAAATGAAAATGAACAAAAGGTATAGAAGAGAGAATGAGAGAGAGAGAGAGAGAGAGAGAGGAAAAATCAACTTTGGTTCTGCTCGGACGCACATTGGGGCAAAAGTTTGCCTAGAACAATGCATATTCGGAGCAACAGCTACAGCAATAAAAAATAAATATAAAAAAAATTATATAAATACAGCAAACAGACCTCGTCTGAATCATAAACAAAAATAAATAAAATTCAGTTAACAGTTAACGAAATTGGCAAATTAATGTTTGAATTAGGTCTTTCCTTCTTATTTAATAGATAATTAGTGAATAATTCGTGGAGGAAGTCAAGTGTGCACTTCAAAAGGCTGACAGACAGATAGAAAACAACATTAACAAGGTCAAAATATTTCATTATGCATTAGACATTGACTGATGCTATTATTGCATTCTTCTATTATTGAGATTCTATTTTATTTCTTTTTTTTAATAATTTATAACTGAATTTAATAACTTTTTTTATATGTAAAATATATTTAGTTTTGGTTTTAGTTTTTTAGAATTATTTCAAATAATTCTAAAATTAATAGTTAAAAATTCATTTATTTTTTATTATTTTTTTTTTATCTATTTCAACTAAGCAATTTTTTGTTATAAATTATTTGTATTTATAATTATATTTATTTAAGCTGACAAAATTACGCAACAATATTTGAGTTCATTTTTACATTTTCAAAATAATTATAAAATAGGCAAATTTTGTTTGCAGTTTAACATTAAATTCAAATTCTTAAGCTTTAAGCTCTTTAGCTATTTAAGCGCAACATTATAGTTTTTTTTAATAAAAAAACTTTGCAAACTTTTCATGCGAAAAGCGAATTTGTTAGTCGTTTGATGCGGATTTCCTGCGAGCAATGCAATTACAACGCATTGCAATTGCCGATTGCATTTCATTTATATATGTATGTATATACATATTTAAAGCGTATTTTAGCTGACTTGTCGGCGCACTCTTCAAATGCACAGATACAGATTTAAATGTATATATTTGTATATTTCTATAATATATATATAATTAATGCATAGCAAATTGTAAGCGGATGTGGCAACAGCTTGTGCATCGAAAAGCGCATTTCATTATTTTCTTCTTTTTTTTTCTTTCGACTATTTTAAATTCTACAATTTTAAGCAATTAAGCTAAGTAAGTAAGTGTATTCATAAATTGTTAATTGAAATCTACTCTAAATAACGTTTTTCATGTATGAGTATGGACTCTGTATGAACACTGCACTACATAAACTACAATTCCCCAGTTGCCAAGCAAAAGCCGCACATAAAAAACAACTAGAAATACGCTGATTTGGAATGCGAAATGAAAAAGGAAGAGAAATTGGCAATGATCGACTGGTAAATACCCTGAATGTGTAGACACAAGAGACTGTCAATGCTTTATGAAAGGTCATATTAGCTGTTAATATAAGTAGAACTATCTGGAAAAGTCTAAGTTTCAATAAGCGCTTAAAGACTTTGCTTTATATACATATATGCATATAAATGAGTATATCAAAAATTAGAATTTCACTTTGTAAAAATCATATGAAATTCCTATTTACATTGTATATATACAATATTATAAATTCCAGGATACAAGCTAAATTGTAAATCTAATTCAGTCAAAGTTTTACATATAAATTTAATACTACACAAACTTTTACACCTAACCAAAAATAGTAAATTACTTTGCTAGCTGAACTGCAAAATGCAGAGCTATAGAGCGCTATAGTGGGAAGTGCTTGACTAGAAAATACCCTGAAATCCTAGCTAAACAAATTTTTGGGTGGCATAAGAGCAGATTTAGTATTAGTATATTATATCACAGCTATCGATAAGCAAACTTGATCAGCGTTTGCTAAGGAGTGATCGGCAGGAATGCTCTAAAGCTTACAGCTCTAATAAGTTATAGAGCCGTCTGTTAATACAGCTCTAAGCTTGCCCAACGGTCAGCGCTGCCTCTGTTAACATTTATCTAGAATGTATATCAGCCACGCCTCTATCTGCCTGTTACCTACATTATAACAATAGCAAAATAGCCTTTTCACACATTGCAAGCAAATCAAATTGTAATAAAAAAATAAATAGACAGAGAGAGGAAGGGACGGAGACAGAGAAAGAGCGAGCTAAAAGGCGACTAACTAACATTAGCTCGTAGAACGCAATGCTTAAGTGCGCTATTTATTTATTTATTTTTTATTTCTGTTTATCTTTTTTCTCCTTTTTTTTGCAGCAGACAATTTGATTGCATTGGCCTTTTATGTAAGCAGCTTAGCTTTGCCACAGTTGCTCTTCCTCTGCCTCTCCCTCTCTGTTTCTCTATCTCTCTCTCAACTCTTTTGCATTAGCCAATTTGGAACGCAATTAAAAAGTGTTGCATGGCGCCAGGCGTAAAAGCGGCAAACGCGAAAAAAATTCCAGCTAAAAATAAGCCAAATATAAAAGAGATAAAAAAAACTCTTGTTGGTCGAAAAAATTAACTATGTATTTTTAGTAAGCTGCTTTTATAGCATCCACTTTTTCTTTTTTTTTTTGCTTGTTTTCAATTTGATAAAAACGCAAAACGAATTTCATTATGTTACAGGAAAAGAAGCAGCAGAGATAAGTAGATATATATATTATGTACATATAGCTTTAGCCAGTTCCCGAAAGGATTCTTCTTTTTGGTTTTGGCAGCAGATTAACTGCTTTTTAATTGCTATAAAAAAGTGGTTCAGCTTGTTGTATTCATTTTGCAGCCACACGCTTTTGTTCTCTATATAAAACGAAGGGTGCATTACGAACTGCATAGTCCGAACAGAAGCTAGCTAGGCTAGGCTAGGCTAACCCTTTTAAGGGGCGCTGAGCAGCTCAGCTCAGCTCAGATGCTCATTAAAAATAGCTGTTGTTATAGACAAAAAGCGGGAATGTGTGGAACAGTAAGTGCTACTAACATAGAATATGCGGTATGTTAATACAACAGCATAGCTAAAAATAAAGAAGAGAACAAGGATAGTCGAGCTGGGGATATCCTGCTGTGCTGACAAGACGTTGAAATAGAAAATTATGCGGAAAATGGTTTAAGTTGGGAAAGGAAATCATATGATGATATGAGTGTAGGATGGGAGGAGGATTGGAGTGGAAGATAGGATATATATTTGATATAGGATATGATATGTAAATCAAGTTGGAACATGATACGATATATAACGAGGTAAGGTAGGATATGATATGATGATATGATATATAATAATTATCATCTCATAATCTCTCTCTCTGAGATATAACTTATATGATATAATAGCAGGTTGAGACATCATATGATATGTCATGATATACATATCATATTGAGATGATATTTATATGAATCAAATTGAAATAGGATACAATATGATATGAATATGGATATATTTACAAATATAGAATATATTATAAAAAATACAACAAGCTGAATTAGGATATGATATAATATGAAATACGTTTAATGTTGAAAGAGGAAATGATATATCAAACTGAGTTAAGATGTGGTACCATATATGTATATCAATATATAAATATCATTTATGTATCTTAAGCTAAGATAGGAAAATATAAATTAGTTAATTTTGAGTAGATTTAAACATTAACTTTAATTTCAAACACCTTGTCAAACATATCAAACTTATTAAAGTCCTCAACATATTCTTTCCGTTTCAAATTCAGAATTTCCAACTAATTCTTAATAAACAACAATTAAAAATTTTCTTTTTCCCTTTCTCTTTTCTTTGCAGCTTCTTTTAAACATTATCTAACAAGCATTGAGTCATCTACAGCTTCTGTCTATATCTCCATATAGTATAAGCTTTCATTTACTTTAACCCACTTTTCCTTTTCATCTGCTTTCCCTATACACACACCTTGCCCTCATTACATGCCCTTCCATTCCCATTCCCACTTACAGGGTATACAAATAGAGTGCATCAAAACACGTTAAGCCCACAGCTGGCAAGGCAAGCGTTAAGCCAGTTAAAAGTGGCGCCGTAAAAAAATTACCAAAAAGCAGCCAAGACAAAAAAAAAAGGTTTTGAGCGCAAAAGAGCAAAGCGTAAACGCAGCTAAAGCCGTGAAAAGTTCTTAAGAAACAAGAAATAGTCAAAGCAAACACCACTACTCGAAAAAAAACCAGAAAATATGCTTAACTTATGCTTATGGCCAAACTCAGCCAAGCATTATCTAAAATATCTTAAGAAAAACGTAGTCTAAAACGCGGCTGTTCCGAGTTGCCAGAACATGCAACGACTGCGCTGGACATTATGCAAAATAAGGGCACAGATTAACATTAAATTGCGACAGCCCCGCAAGCCTTTAACCCGCTGGCATGAAAATTACTTTTTACCAGAGCCGAACAGAGGAAAGAGAATGGGGTAGGCCCACCCAATGCCTATGAAGAGTCAAAAGTTCTCTAAGCCAAATAGTTGGAAGTGCATCAATAGAGATAAGACAACTTAGCAAATAGTTTAACTATTTTCTAATTTAAATGTTGAATAAATTACTTTAGTCTCTATATATAATTAAATATATATACTTGTATACCGGGTATTATAAAGTCGACTATTGCAAAGACCAACTGCAAATACTCATCACGCATACGCAGCGTGTGTCGCTGGGATATTGTGTAAGCGCAAAGCGCGAGCTGAAATTGCTGGGCCACATGAGGCAGCAGCATGTGGCAGGCTGGCAGGTGTTGCCATCAATTGTTGTTGCTGTAGGCGTCAAAATTGCATAAGTGGCGCTTCGTGTGACAGTTATACCAAAAACAAAACGCACAGCAGTTGAAAGGGATCAAGAGATCGAGGTGGGGCGGCGAAGTGAGGGACGCCTGCAACATGCTGTCAATCAGAGGGTTGCCAAACCGCCGCACTAAAGTGCAGTTGCAGTTACATTTTGCGTTTTTGTGGCGTTAATAACATGAGCATATTTACTAGAAAGAGACGGGGACTGACATGGAGAGAGAGAGACAGAGAGAGAGAGAGAGGCAGTGGCTGGCACATGTCACATGATGGCAGCACAAATGAATTGCAATTATTTAGAGCATGCTTTTAGGCACTGCCACGCCTCCCCCACACACGCAGCCGCCCCTACACACAAATGATGCTACAGCTGCACGAGCATCCGCCCCCCTTGAGCAAATGTCAGTTACAAATTTTGTGGTCAACAAATGGCATTGGCTTTGCTTGCATTTCAATAAGTGTGCGTGTGTGTGTGTGTGTGTGTGTGTGGTGAGTGTGTGCGTGTGTACATTTTGTCACCTAATCATTGGCATATTTTGTGGCATTTTATGCGTATTTATTTCTGCAAAGTTTTCGACAAAGGAAATTTTAAATAGTTTTCTATGCCCAAAATATGCAAAATGGGGTATATTGGTTAGCTGATAATGTATGTGAATGTTGAATGTTACTGAACTGCTGAGATATGTTATATATATATATAACTCATAGACAAACTTTAAAAGCTTCAGAACTATTTGTAACCATACATATTTAAGCAAAATGCTCGTCTAAAAGTTACCCTACACAGATATATTTTCTATTGTATATAATTTACTCTATTTTGCCTAGTTGTTTTTATATATATTAAAAAATCAAGTCTCATTTGGATTTGATATGTTTATAATAAAATATTATATTTAATAATAAGATTTTTAGAAGCTCACTAGCATAAATACGAAAATAAATATATAAAAACAAATTTAATATATATAGATGTGTTCATTAAAATAGTAGTACAGCTGAGCTAACTAAATGGTGTACAACCAAATTTAGTAATAAACAAAATATTTCGAAAATAATTTGAAACGAAAATTATGATTGGCATACATAGATGTTTTTTGGCACTAACTTAAAGAAATTAACGAAATTTAGTTGTTCATGAAAATAGTAGTGGCTGCTATAATATATATAATCTAATATATATGTATATATATATTTTCTTACATATAATATATCAAATTTTTGTAAAATTATATTTTGATTTATTTTTAATTTCCAAATCAAATTTTAGTTATTTCAAATTTGTATATCTTATATGACTTATTCACTTTAATCTAACTATATATAAAAAATATCAAAAGAAATCCCATTTTGGTTTTCTAAGCTCAAGCTGCATAAGAAAACATTATGTAAGCTTGAATGCAATAAAGGTAAAAGCGCAGCGCATGATTTTTCCTTCACTGTCACGCCCACCTGCAACGCCTGCAGGCAGCAGGCAGACGTGCAGGCAGCTAGCATCCGGACAGCATCCATAAATTGCATATTTTAAAAGTGTCGTAAATTTTGCGTAGGTGCGAAAACCAACTCTGAAATTGTAACGAATACCGTTAGGCACACACACACCCACACACACATGCACTCTCTCACTGCCTTCCTCTCGCTTTCCAATTTACTGTTGCATACCTTGGGGCGCAAACTTTCACCTCTTTTTTTTTTTGGGCAGCGCGCATAAATTCAAAGTCAAGTTTTTGGCAAACGCATGTTTATGCCACATGCTGCACACATGGAGCCTGTGGGCGTGGCAGCTAACAACTAACAAATTTATGTTACTAGATTCAAAGCGCTGCCAATAATTGCATATGATTTTACGAGTTTGCCAGCAACGGAAGTTGGGAGTGAGCAAAAGAGCGAGGCATGGTAAGCATCAATTGGAAGCCGCGCTGAGTAGCATGGCCCAAGGCAGCGAGACAGCCAAATTAAGTGCATCCTTTGCAACACACAAACACACACACACACACACACACAGACACACACTCAGGCACGCACGCAAACAAACGCGTAAAACAGGAAGTCAAACTGAAAGAAATTACTTCCTATGCAGCAAAGGCAAACCTTATTAAAAGGAACGAGACAGCAACAGACAGAGCGTGAGAGAGAGACAGCTATATAAATATATATTAAATTTATCAGTTGCATAGACACAGTTTTCTAGTCACTTCCGCTGGCAACTTGTTGCAAACATGTTTGTCGCCTGGAATTTGCCTGCCTGGCTGCCTGCATAAATTCTTTCGATATGATTTATGCCTGAGAGCTAAACAGTGAGACAGAGAGCGAGAGAGAGAGAGAGCAGGTGGCTGTGTGACAAAAACTGGTTCGAAATGCATTTGGCATCCGGTAGCACCCAAGCACAAGTGAGAAGAAGAAGCAGAAATAACTCCACGAGGCGTGTTGCAAATGTTTAAGCATTTAAATTGCCAGCTAGAGTGAAGGAAATGCTTGTCTCAATGAAGTTATGTGCGTGTTGAAGAGAGAGAGAGAGGGAGAGGGAGGGGAGTTTTCCATTTGGCATGCTAGGCACAGGTTACGTCACAATCAGCGTCAGTTAATAGCGGTTCATTCGTTCGTTCAAGTGTATCTCTTCAGCTTTTTACTGTCGTCAGCTCACGTAGCGCTGTCGCAGAGGCCCCCGCCACAATTCACTCCTACTTCAATCTGGGCAAATCACTCACATTATATTACAGCGCCACGCCCCAAATAGCACGCCCTAACTAGTAGATTTGACAGCCCTTCACACACACACACACCGACACAGACACAAACACACATTTATACACGTGTTGGCCCCCTTTGAACTTTTTTCATTATCCCATTTGCAACGCCGCAAAAATGTACTAAAAAAATTGCAGTGTATCCAGTATATAGACTATAAGATACCCTGTACGCCACATATGTACATCTGTCTATAAGTCATAGCTCACCTCAAGCCAAGCGCTAAAGTGTCTAAGTGCAAGAACAACCTGTCTGTTACAGGGTATCTCATAGTCTTTATCAATAATATATAATATATTCATATTTACACACCTTCTACTGTCCATATTAACCAAACAAGTTTTCTAGATTTCAAAGTACATTGTAGCCCATATACCCACTCATCACTTCCGCTACAGGGCATACAAATTGGGTTTGAGTTTGGGGTCTGCGCCGTGCGCTGTGTGTCGCATGTGTCTTAAAGTAGATTGTTAATAGAAGTTGCCCAACTTTGTCAAGCGGCACCAGCAACAGCAGCGCAGCGCAGCGCAGCTCGGGCGCCTCGTTAGACCCATAGCCACACCTACAATTTGGGGCAGGGAAAGGCGGTGGCGCCGGGGGCGTGGTAGCTGCTGTTCAATTACATTTTGGGCTTGTGGTAAAACAACGGAACATGCAACAACATTAATTTTTAGGGTGTGCGTGCGCGTGAATGTGTGTGAGTGTAGGTGTGAGTGTGTGTGTGAGTGTGTGTGTGAGTGTGTGTGTGAGTATGTGGTCAACAGGAAATGTAAGCAGTATTTAGCAAAAGATGGGGAATTTCAATTAGTTGCCCAACAAATGCGCTAAGATAATAGAAAATTATATTATCTATTAGTGTCCCAAAATTAACATAGATTCAGATAACTATATATAAAATTATATATATATATATATGTATATATGTAAATATATATAAAGAGAGAATAAATTTAACGCATTCGCTCATTAAATCATTCCAAATTTTACTTTTTTGTACTCAGACCTGCTCGAACTCTGCTTTCTATTTGCTGTCAAATTATTTGCTCAGGAATTTAAGACTATTAAACAAGAAGTAAGAAGCAGCAGCAGCAGGACAACAGTTTGTTGTTGTTGTTGTTTTTTTTTTGTCTTGGGCATTACGCAAAACATATTTTTAAATATATCATACACTGAGCGAAAACTTTGAAGTTTAATGAAGATGAAAAGTCAAAAGTTCTCTTTGCAATTAAGAATTGAGAAATGCTTTTAAAATTCCTGTGGTCTGCTTTCAGCTTCGGGTATTTCATTTCATTTAAGAAGGCCCCCTTTTTCGCTCAGTGCAGTTATGTGTGTATATCCCTATTTATAGTAGCGACAGCGGCGTGCGCACAAAATCAACAAAGAGGGCACACAAAGACAAACCTCAGCTCAAAGGTAAACAAAAGCCGCCAAAGGGACACACGAACACGACCAGCGCAGCAGCTCAAAAAGGTGAGGGGGCGGGGCAGGAGGGGCTGGGTCTTGAAGACCTACCCAGGCTACAAGCTATTAAATTTTATATGTCTTGTCATTTAAAGAATTCCGCTGGCTGTTGCTAAGCGCGTCTCAAATTACCTTATAAATAGTTAGTTGGAGCACTAAAAGTCGCTGACGACTTGCGGATGCGACGTTGAGATATTCATTCAAGGCTTACCTGCAAAGAGAGAGAGAGAGAGAGAGTTAGAATTAGAGTGAGCGAGCGAATAGTTGACTAATTGTTAGACGAGTGAAACGGCTAAATGTTAGTTCCATTATAAGAATGCTGCTTGTGCGAATGCCAAGCAAATCTGGCCATAAATATTATAGCTAGAAAATGGCTATAGCTAAACTATGCTACTTGAAATTACAGGGTATATGTACAGGGTATCATTGAGCATGATCTGCTTATGTTGTGCAAGCATAAAACAGTTTGAATAACTATTGCAAGTCAAATGCAATTTAGTATGATTTCGTTATTTTTTAATTATTTTCTTGAGTAACATTTCAGTATTTTTCTAGTATTTACTACTTGAACTAGAAACACATCAGGTCTTTCATCTCTTTTAATGGTAGTGATAACTCCCATGATAATTTCCATAGAGATTCAAATTGAAAGTGCATCTGCTTTGGATTCTCAGGCCTTAGATGATGAGATGGCCACGCGACAGCTGCCAGAGCGCAGAAAAAAAAAACGAATATGAAAAACCATATGGGAAAATGTGCCAAAAACAAAAAAAAAAGAAAACAACACACACAAACACACACACAGACAGACAGAAGGCATCACAACAATCTGGTCACGCACATATGCTACCAGTTCCCAGCCAACAGATACTTCATATATTATATGTATGTATATATGGATGCACTTGATGCAGCGCACAGCAGCTGACTTGCAGTCCTTGCCCATAGCTGTAGCTAGATGGTCGATAGAGTGTGGGAATTTCGCTATGAGAAATCCGAGTCGAACTGGAAGGCAGCTGCTCGCTGCTGCTGCTGTTGGTGATGCTGCTGCAGCTTCACATGCTGAGATCTATGCGGTAGCCGGCAGGTAGACGCAGACGTAGGAAATGTGCGTGTGTGCGTTTCTTTGTGGAACATGTGCATAGAAATGGATATGGAAATGGAAATGGGAAATGGGAAATAGATAGCAGTGCATTTTGTGGATACACAAAATCAAAGTCAATGCCGAATGCCGAATGTCGAATGTGGAGCAAAAGATTTTAATTTGCCAGCTGGCTTAACGTTTTTTTAGTTCGTTTATGGGTTTCCGGTTGGGGTTTTTTTTTCGTAGTTGTTGGAGCGGATGCGGGAGCAGCGGCACTTTCGTTCAGTTCAGAGGTCAGCACTAACGAGATCTGCTCTTAAGTCAGTCTTTTGTGCGAGCCAAACGCCCACAATTAGGGCACAACAACAACAGTTGTTGAGGTTCTTTCGTAGGTGTGAAAAAGAGTTTTTTTTGTTGTTATTTTTTTGTTTTTCTTTTAATACTTCGCTTTGTGCTCGTTCGCTCGCTCGCTCGCTCCGCTGTCTGTCTAATCTTTCCAGGTAGGGGCTCTTGCTGTCTTGGGCCTCAAGATTGATGCATGCGCACGATAAGCGTGGGCTGCAAGTCCCCTTCTGCCCCTCTCTCTCTGTCTTTATCTATCAAATACTTATGAGCATTGTCTTAGAGCGTTGACAAGTTGAGCACTGCAGTTCAAGAGCTTGCGCAATGCTATTTCGTTTTCGTCGGAAAATGGTAAAAAATAATGGGGAAAATTTGGTAAACTCATTTGGGTTGAGATTTAAGTGGGGCACACAATTGGATTTGCATTATCATAGTTTAATGTAAAGAAGTGGAACTAGCACAAATGAACTGGTTCGAAGTTAAAAGAAACTACAACGAGCTCAAGCTAGCTACAACTAGCTGAATATAGCTCGAATAAACTGGAACTGCTTTAAATGAACTAGTGCAAAGTGCAAAGAAACTGAAAGTAGCACAAAAAGGCAGCGTGTATAACATTGTTCATGTTATCGAAGGAACTATTGGAAAAGTTTCTACTGTAAGTCTAAGCTCCAATGTTTTTCTATTTAAAAATTTTCTCACTAAAAATAATTCAAGTGAAATTGAATTTTTTCTCAGCTTCCATTCACAATTTGTTTTTGGATTTATCTATTTTTCTCTGATTTAAGTCCTCTTTTCAACTTTTTTTATATTTAGTTTTGTTTACAAATTTCTACATAATTCTCAATTTCTCATCGGCTGCGATTCATTTCTCTTCGCTTTGTATTTCTCATTTCAAACTAATTTTATTATATTTTCTATTTTTAAACTATTCTTTGCCTCATGATATGCAACTTTTCTTCAGTTCCAACTAATTTTATTACATCATTTTTTATATTAAAGTATTTTCAATAATTCACTGCGACTTTCCTACACTTGTTTTCATTATATAGAATTTATTAGTTCTTCTCAGAACTATTTCACACACAATTTCCATGACTCTCTTTCATATAATACAACATCCATTTCATAGCACTTAATCCTCCATCGATAATGCCAATCATTGAGCCTTTCTTGCAGCTCGCAATGTCCAAGTCTCATCAACAATTAGCTAACGAATCGTGTACAGATTCCTTTCGAGTCAACTGAATTGACTTCCTGTAGCAAAGTACAAACACAAATGCTGTCAATAGGAGAAGTCGTTAAAAAACATTTCTCGAACCTTTCAAGAATGCGAAACATTCATTTGTCAAGAGACGCGTCACAAATTTTGTGGGCATGATTGGGCAACAAAAAAATCAACGACAGGAAGTTCTTTTTTTAGTTGATAAGTTTTTTATATAACTTCTATTTTTATTTATTTATTATTATGTGTGCTCATAAATCAGAAAATGTTCAAAAAACAAAACCAAAAAAAGGAAGAATTTACTGCGCATTTTAATGAGCTTCAGTTTCTGTTTCTGTTTTGGTGTTTTTTTTTCTTTTTTGCTGATTTCTTGGGAATTACTGCGTACCAACTGCGAATTAAACTAAACTAGTTTTCAGTTTTCCGAAAGGCCAAGCGAAAAAAGCCAGATAAAATACAAACAAATTCCTATTTTCAGAGCTTTGTTTTTTTTTCGGCTTCTTCTTTTCTTTTAGTCTCTTTTTGCTGCTGCTGCCGCCAAATTTTGTCTGGCTAACCGAAATGAAGTACAAATGAAATTACACAATTCTCGTAAAATGTTGTTGTTGTTGTAGTGGTTGTTGCTGTTGTTAAGGCACAAGTTTTGACTGCGGCTTTTGTGCTAATGGGCAAGTTCTTTCGACTGCGGAGTCTGCGACAGCTGCCCGGCTGCTGTATAAATATAATTATAATATTCTCTCTCTGTCTCTCTCTCTCTCTCTCTCTCTCTCTCTGCTTATTCCCCTCTTTTTTTTTTTTTGTTTAAGTTCGCAACTGCTTAGCACAGTTGCAAACGACATAAGCAAATAAGTATTTAAAATGTTTGACCAGCAACAAGTTTCGGGCAACATTGTTTGCACTCCATAAAGAATGCCAGCGAAAAATGTTGCCCAACATGCGCGAAGGCTGAGCAAGTGCAGACGCAAGCAGCAGCAGCAGCAGCAGCAGCAACAACTACTAACTACAACAACATTTAGCTATTTGTCACGCTTTGACGTTGCTGCTGCGCTGCTAGCGTCGTTGTCGCTGTTGCTGTCGCCGTCGCGATGTCTCTGTCCCTGGCAGCACGCGTCGACGCGACGTCGCCGCCGCCGCCGCTTAGTCATTTATTTATGCAGTGCTTTCGCTGTTGTTGTTGTTGTTGTTGTTGTTGTTGGTACTTATGCTGTCGGTCTTTGACTTTGCTTTGCGCTTTTTTCCGCGTTTGTCAACAAAGTTTCTATGCAGCTGCTCTGCTCTGACCGTAGCTAATTGTTGCTCTGGCTGACTGGGATGATGTTGCTAAGGTGAGTGGCCCCCATGCAATTTTGTTGCCATTACGTTGGCAAATCGCTTTCAACTTGTTGACGTGTCTGAAGCCAGCATTTCATCTTGTTGTTGCTGTTGTTGCTAGGCAACAACAAATGGCTTTACCTGGTATTTAGTAACTGTTAATACGGAAAGCTCAAGTGCTTTTTCCGTATTTGCAGCTGTCGGAAAACTAATTAAAAACTGCGCACAGCGAACCAAAAATAAAAATATAAAAAAAAATCTGTAGAGCTGACCATGTGGCACTCAATTAAACTCAATTGCTGTCAATTAATTAATCAATTATTTTCATTATTTTCCCTCAGTTTTTCTTCTGTTTTTGTTGTTGTTGTTCATGTTTTTTTCACTTAATGTTTGCTTTAATTTGGGCACAACTGTTTGTGGGTGGTGTCTGGGCGACTCTTGACAGTTTTCATTTCTTTTTTCTTTTTTATTATTATATACATATATGTTCAAATAATAAAAGATGTTTGCATGTGTGTGTGTGGGCGTGTGTCAAAAGTGATTCTTAATGTTTTATATAGGGTATATATGGGGCATATATGTGCGTACGTGTACGTGCAGATAGCTGGTTACTCGATAAGCATTATATGATATGCAGTTCAAGTATTTAGTGAAGAATAAAATGTCTTTCAGATACAAAAGTATCTAGCAGATAAGAAAAAGCAAAAGAATCTGTTGTCTGTAAGATACAAAAGTATCTCTAAGCTACAAAAAGTACCTATAGACCACAAAATGTATTTCTTAGCTCACAAGAATCTAGAAGTTTCTAGTGCATCTCTGCATTACAAATGAATCAATTAACTTCGAAATTTTATTGTTATACAAATATCTGTCAGACATGAAAGTATCTGTAAGATACAAAAGTATCTACAAGTTGTAAAAAGTATCTGCAGTCAGCAGTCTGAAAGCATTCCATAATGCATACAAAAGCCAACTTTAATACCTAAAATTTATTACAAATAAATGTAATTTGTCAAACAAAGAGTTCATTTATGTACAGCTTAAGCACCATCTAAGCAATCCAGGGTATTTGACAGCCTCTGTTCGGCACCGACCTCCCCACAGCTGACGGCTTGAGCCGAAGAGTGCTTAACAGTTCGAGCACATTGTTGAAATTAATTAAATATCGCTCTCAAATTATGCACAACATTTACAGAGCACTCTCGCTGTAGACGAGTTTAAAGAGCTGCAGCTAAATATAAATTTTGGTTTTTATATACATTTCTGGCGCTGCACCAGAAAACTTTTATTGAAAGCCTGTCATATTTTATGGCATTTGGTGCAGCACCCAAAAAAAAAAAATGGAAAAGAAACAACACAAAACTGTTGCCGCATCATAAATATTAAAAAAAGCAGAAGAAGAAGCAGCAGAGTATGTAGAAACAAGCGGCAAATCTAAAAAAAAATCGCATAAAGCTTTCAGCATTCAACATTCAGCGGAAATTATAAATTCAGAGCGAACTTTTTTTTTGCTTCTTGGCTTACACAATTACAAAAGGTAAAATCAAATTCTATGGAACTGGCTGCGAGCATTGTTTCACCTGTCAATAAACGATTGCAACAAGGCAACAACTGATCTAGCTATCTATCTGTCTGGTTGGGCAGCTGTTTTGAATTATGTGAAAAATGTGTGGAAAAGCGATTTCTATAGCTGAAATTTCCCAGAGCTAAACGCTGTCATTAGAGACAAGGTCGCTTTGATTGTGTGAGAGTAAACCAAACTACAAATCGCACATTTGTTCGAATAAATCAAAACAAAAAACATTTCAAGTATTTAAAACACAAAATAATGATATGCTAAGAGCAGCCACAACTGCAACAGACGCGAACAACAACAACAACAACACATATGTGTCTGAGGAATACAAACAAAAACAACAGCACAAATTCCAAGAAGAAGAGCTGAAACAACTCAGGCGCAACTTAATGAAGTTACGAGGGGGAAATCTGAAAGCAGTTTTCAGTCTTAGCAAAAGGGTCGCATCTCATATTAAAAAAGATATAGCAACTGTTCATAAATTTATATATATCTATATATCTGCTTGCATAGGCATAGATATATGCTGCACTTAAGCGTCAACAATTAATTTCTCTGGCTGTCGATTAAGTTGTTTTCATCTCTTTATTTTAAGATTCCATAGAGCGAGCCCTATTTGTGGCAGGAGTGTAGCAGCTCGAGCAGCTCGTTTCAGATAACTTTCAATGTAAAGAATGATGTGCCATTATGTGGGGCAGCAACAGCAACTGCAGCATCATCAGTGCAGTGTTTCAAGGCAATTGATATGAAATATTTGCAGTTGCTATTATTACATTAAACTGGAACCTTGAGCCAAGATTAAAGTTCTTGCTAACTTGATATAAAAATAAAAAACCATTTTTCAGCAACAAATTTATATCAAGTTTTTCAATTCTCAGGCAAAAATGTTTTGTTAACGCACAATTAAGTCGCCTGGGCGCTTGGCCCAAAAGGTTGATGCTAGCTTGGACAGCTTTATATGCTTCCTGCTCTTCGTCTCTCTCTCTCGCCTCTGTCATCATGTGTTGTGCCAAGGAAGAAGACGTCAACTTGTCACTTGACTGCAACAACAACAGCAGCCGTTGCCTTTAAGTTGTTTAATTTGTCAAAGCGTGCGAGAGGAAACTATAAACTGAAATATGCAAAGTCAATTAAGTGTAGAACGAAGCCAAGATGCACTAACTGAACATGTTTTAGAGTTTGCTTTAGCTTCTATTTTGACCACACTAGAAACTTATTGAAGTTGGCTTCAAATCAATCCAAAGTTTAACTTAACAATTTATACAAAATAATGTTTTTAATTTAATTTAAAATTTACGAATTATATATTTCTTTAAAGTAAATAAAAAATACTTTAAATAAAATTGAGATTTATATTATTTAAAAGCAGATGAAATTATTGCAAAAGAATATTTAGGGCTCTCCGATTAAAAAAATAATAACATATAAGTTAAAATAAATGTATTTAAATATTAGATAAATATATTAAAATAAATATATTGAAATATTAATAATATATATATTTTTAAAATTTTGTTTATAAATTTTAGTTATACTTATTAAATGTTTAGCATTCTTTCAATGAACAATTCTTTAATAGAAAGATATTTTTACACAATTTGAATTGGTTTTTTATACACGATCTGCTTTGGACAAAAATTGCACATACTTTATAAAATATTTATTTTATATAGATTTCATTGATGGCATATTAAAGCAAATATAATTAATGCAAATCCATTTCATATATACTTATTCTATATATATTCTATATATTTTTCGATCTCAAATATATCAAATCTCTCTCATACATCTTTCAACATTTCTACAGGCTTTGCCTTGCTCCAGTTTCATGCCAAGTTGTGTAAGCCCTGTTCAAACTTTCAAGACCTTTTGACAAAAAAAAACAGTTGCAATTGCGCAGAGTTTAGTATAAATACAATTTTTTAGTCGTTTATCCTTGTTTTTTTTTTTCCTTTTTTTCTTTTTGTAGTATTTTACGAGCTGTGCCAAGTGTTTGTGCATTTAGTCGCTTGGCAGTGACTGATGTGCAGAAATTAATCACGCTCAAATAGAGCGCCAAGTGGACAGCAGCTTTTTTTGTTGCTTTTGTTTTATGGAATTTGCTTTGGTTTTTGGTTTTCTTTTTGCGTTTTTTGGGCGTTTACATAGCCTTTTAAACAGAGGCGCTTCCGGCCTTAACCCTTACAATGAGCAACGGGTGTTAAGGTGCACGCATATCGATTACGACTGAGAGAGAGAGAGAGGGAGAGGGGGAGCGAGAGTGAGAGTCATTGCTGCAGTTGCACAGTTAATGAATCCCAGCAAAAGGAGAGACAGAGAGAGAGAGAAAAAACTGCAAGTCAATCAAGTTGTGTGTTGGGCACATTCCCACAGTGCATTAAAGTCAAGGCAACAACAGGGCCACACACACACACACACACACACACACACACATACCACAGAGCAGCGCCAACACCCTGTTGCCCCTGAGATACCCTGGCTTTCGCCAGTCAGGATTTGCAGCTGGGAACACGGAATGGGAATCTGGTAGCTGCTGCTGCCGCCTCGTTCACATTTTGCGGTTTACATTTACAGCTCGAGAGCAGCCGTTGGGCGTGAGAATTTGTCGCACAATTTTCGCTTTTTTTGTTTCTTTATTTCTCTGCCACCAGGTGAGGGCGGCTGAGGTAATGTGGAAAGTAAAGCTTTAATCGTATTTAAAGCTTTGCCCTCAACGAAAGTTGAACGTGCAGGCAAATCAAAAGGCAAGCAGCAGCGCCGAGTCGCTCTTGACCCTAATGAACGCTGAGAATCGTCGAGAAGCGCCGCATTTGACAGATGAAAGTTCAGGTTTGCAGTTGATTAGCCATAAACGATGGCAAAAGACACAACAATTAATGCTAAAGAGTCTCGCTTAAACACAAATCTAGAAAGTGTTCAACAATCGCTTTTTTCACACTTCACTTTGGGTTAAACTCAAAACACAAAGCAATGGCAAGATTTCGAGTTGTACTCAGATCCAGCAGCTAAGCTAATCTACAGCTCAATATCTTTGACAGTTGAGACTAACTTGAAGCTATTTACAACTTTCTTTGTTGTTAAGACCAAAGAGAAGATTCAATTTAGTTTCTGTTGAATCATTTTGGAAACTTTGTTTTAAGCAAACTTTGAATTTAAATATTTTTTCTTTAATATTTATTATTTTCTTTTTTAATTTTATTATTTATAAATATTTTAAGTTGTAGAAAAAAAGGTATAATCTATATTTATATGATATAGATATAGATTAACTCTTTGTTAACTTTAAATAAATATTTATTCTAAAATATTCTATTCTAATATATTTTTGATTATCTATAAGGCATTTTATAGGTATTATAATATTATATAATATATTATTTATATATATTAATAATTTTTTACTTTTACAGTTTCACTTTCTTGCCAGAAATCAAATTTTGTTTTATGGCACGTAAAACAGCTTTAAGGTAATTAATCTATATTTAGTTCACTAAGCTCTGCTTGCTGCCCATTCACAATTTTTAGCACAAAAAGTTGTTAACTATCTCATTATTAGCTAATTATGCTTTAAATTTCACTTAACTTAAGTTTACACACGTTCCAAATATTTGTCGACAAAAAAGTTATTTAACTATTTTTAGACATTGCTATAAACTAGTTTAAGCTTAGTGCTTAAAACGTGTTCACATTCCAAATTTGATAAATAAGCTCACATCTTTAGAGTTTTTCTAGCTACAAAATATATTTTTGGCTAAAATTAGAGCTTCAGAGTTGAAAGAGCGCTTAAAAATTAGTTTGAAATTCAATTTCTTATAATTATTTTTGTTAGCAAATTATGAATACTCTCATGAATACTCTAATGACATTAGCTCACACAAACATAGAAAATATACGCTAATTTTACTCGCCTTGACTCAATTTTCATAGAATTCCCAACTAGTTTGAGCTTAGCCAGAATTCCAAGACGTTGATGAATCAATAGTTTATAGCAGGCTCTGCTGCTGACACAAGTGGCATCTTAATGAAATAGCTAAACAGAGAACCCGCTGACTATTTGAATGTAAATAGCAAATTTTACGATTGATTAGTCATAGTCATGACCTCAAGTCTGCTTACTACATACAAGTTAGGCAATATCAAAGGTTTACTTTATAAAAAGAAAACCAATTTAAATCTTTGAAGTTCTAGTATTCCAATATCAACTAACTAGACTGATCAATCTAACATAAATCTTAAT
Source organism: Drosophila leonis (assembly GCA_035045365.1). NCBI lineage: Eukaryota > Metazoa > Arthropoda > Insecta > Diptera > Drosophilidae > Drosophila > Drosophila leonis. Next base: position 2,715,960 of record JAWNPC010000389.1, on the reverse strand, counting down.
TATAATCAAATTAATATAAATTTATATAAAGTCTACTTTATAACATTTAAAGTTTCAATATTTCAACTGATCAGCCTGCCATAAATTCTAATTCTAATCTAATTTCTATTTTTATAAAATGTCTATTTATATCATCCAATATATTCAGCATTTCAGCTGAGCTACCTGAATTAAAATAATATTCTAATCTAATTTTATATTTTTGTTATCAACATATATATCATATATAGACAGAGATTGACAGCTCTGCTTGAAACGATTATGCGCCACGTTCGATCAGATTAACACTTCACCATAATATGCCATAAAAAAGCGCCATAATTGTTTTATAGCACGCCATTTAACACATTGTTGTTGTTGTTAGCAAATAGACAATTTACCGATAACTTTCGGCTACCTTTTTCACTTGTTTGTTAAATTAATTGTTAACAAAAAACAGAGACAGCAACAACAACAACAGCAACTGTCAGAGACAGCGCCAACATTTTTGTGCTGACGCGTTGCCATGAAACGAACAAAAAAATATCTCGATATGCATATTATGGCCGATATTTGTATATAAAATTTGCGCTGACTAAGCGCGCGCATTTAGCTGTAATTTAGCGTAATTCGCGCGAATTTTTGAAAACGAGCTTAATGCTAATCAGATATATAAACAAATATATACGAAAATGCATATATATATCTGTATATATATCTAAAGAGAAAAAACCCAATTGAATTTGCTTCAAAATTTAGCTATAAATCTGATTGAATTGCAAATCACTTTCAACATTTTGCTTATGACGCGCGCGCCACTTGAGTTAAGGCAGGAGGCCAAGCGGAGGCCAGGTCGGCATTTGACAATCTGTTATTGAAAGTCCGGCTCGAAATGAAAACATTCTCCATACACATAACAGGCAGACAGACAGACAGACAGACAAACAGACTCAGGCACATATGTATGCAAATGCAATTGACAATTGTCTATTGTCTATTGTCTGCTGTTAGCCCAATGTGCGGGCGTGTCTTTACGCTAACAACAGTTCCCAGAGGCAATGAACGACAACAAAAACAAAACACAAACGAAAATCGAATATTATTATAAACGTTTATGGTAATTGAACAATTTCCGGAATGCACGTTGAAAAAAAAAATGTCAATTGAAAGTCAGGAATATGAGAGCTGTAATTTCAGAGAGTTGTAAGAGTTTAGGCTAAGCTAACATTTAAGCTAAGCTTAATTTATTATAGTAAAATTAGTTAGACAAAAGTATGGAAATTTAATATTATTTATTATTTAACTCAACAAGTTTAAAGATTAACAGAAATTATTGAATCTTAAATCTATATAGAACTTAGAATTGTTATGAAGCTGAAGCTATAGATACAATGGGAGTTCAAGCGGAATAGTTTTGTGCGAATGTGTGTAAGCAGAAGGCGTGGCAGACTCTATAAAGTATATACATATATTCTTGATCAGAAACCCAAAGTCGACCCTAGACATATCCATCCATCTGTCTAACCATGCGTATGAACACTGCGATCTGGTAGAGCACAAAATCAAGAGAATTCAAATTTAAAATATATTTTCTTTTATATCATTCTAGCTGCGATAACTCATCCCATTTCCTTGGTAGAGGTATTCGCTAGTCGGACACTCCTCACTTGAGCATTCTTATTTCTTTTATTTCAGTTTTTCAATATCTTTCAAGGTCTTCATCTGACTTTCAATAGTCTACATATCAATTTCATTTCTCAACGATCTACAGCTTAAGATAAGCAAGAAAACTGGTAAGCCACACACAAAAAACAATCCAAATCAATAACTTTATAAAAGGAAAAAGATCTATCTGCCACACAATTTCTTTATAAAAGACTCAACTATGCCACTACGTGCTTGCCATTAGCAATAGCTAAATCAAATGAGGCGTATATCCTTGGGCTGGACAACACGTTTCGCTAAGCCACGCTTAAACTGTTCGCCTACCTGTGCAGCAGGCCAAGAACAGGGGGGGGCGCTAAACCGTAACAAACCGCACTTGACAGTAGCTCCGAAGTATTTCACAGGTAAAACTCACGTAGCAGAAGCAACACTGAGGGTAGCTCGCCTGCTGAGGCCCATTGTTCGTGTGCATTTCCTGATTTTTAATTAGCCAAATAATACAGGCAGCAAAGGAGATCTTTTCAACTAAACACACTGCACAACGTGAGCTGCATTTTATAATCCTCGAATGTCTCGGAGTTTTCACATTTTCCTCAACATTACTTTTTTTTCAAGTGAAAAATCACAGACAGGAAATTAATTCAATGTCAATTAACAATTGATGTTCGGTGGACGAACTTAAGCAACTGAGGAGAAAATCAAGTAACAACAACAACAACAACAACAACAACATGTTGCAGCTATTAAGTTGTCAAGTTGTTAGTGAAAATTTCGTAATCAAGCGAAACAAAGTGAATTTTCAAGGTAATTAAGCAGATATCTGACAAAGCAGATATAATATATATAGTATATATACTATATATAGTATATGTTATCATTAACATCATCATTTGTGTCTGGCAAATCAGTTGCTTAAGAGCTTAGCCCAGACGCACTTCATTTCATTTCATTAGGACAAATATTCTACTTCTGCTGCTGTCTGTATACCTCTGGATGGCCCATACGAATGGGGTATATGGCTTAGGCCGCCAACAGCAAACCTTATATCTGTCTTCATATAGAGTATCTTCCAGTCTGTTCTCGCCTCGGCTCCACTCGCTGCCATTAAGAAGTTTGGCAAAAATCAGATTTGTCGTTAATTAGGCATTTGCTTAAGTGGATGAGCTTTGACTATTGTTTGTTGCCTTTTCTTCTACTTCTTCTTCTGCTTCTTCTTTTTATGGATAAATAATGAAGAGGTCTATGGGAAATTGGTTGAAAAGCAAAAGTTTGGCAAATGATTTGATGAACTCGATAAGCAGAACTTTGACATTTGTTTCAGCTAATGAGCGAATGCAAATGGAATATTAAGCGTGTGAAATATTTGATATGTTAAATATACAAATAGATATATATATAGTTAATATATATATATATATATATATATATATATATATATATATATATATATATATATATATATATATATATATATATATATATATATATATATATATATATATGAAAGGAAATCCGTTAAGAGTTACGCATTTCAAATTTGTCTCCATTCGATATATATATATAAAGATTTTATGTAAACGTTTTGTCATTATCCAAAATGCCGCGGGAAATCAAGTTTTTATGTCTTTCATAAACATTCGAGTCGCAGCTAATTAGCCAACATATTCATTTTGGTCAAAATCTCAAAGAAAAAACAACAGCAACAACAAAAATCATAGTAAAATTTACATATCAAAAATATTTAAGCATTTTCATTGTTGAGAAGGTCTCTTTGTGTGTGGCCCTCAAGGGCCATTAATATATATTACTGGAGTATTATAATGAACATATCATTCACATCTATCGACAGCGGGCCAGCGGCAATGACAAACACTTAACAAACATTTATAACAGCGCGCAAAAATGTTGCATTATAATGATAATTTCAGATAACTTGGGATGATTCAGGGAAACGGAAATGAGTTGCTCGAAGAAGAACCGTTTGGCAGGTTCAATCAACTCTTGGCTAAAAGCAGAGAAAAGTCCACATCAAATCAATTAGAAATTCTAAGCAAAATTTGATTAGTGAAAATTCTGAACTTTCGCCAAATGAAACGAAAAGAAAAACCAGATCAAAAAAACAAGTCTTAAGTGATCAAAAAAACTTTCTAGCGGAAAGCCAAAGCTAAAGTGAATTATCGCAATAAATCAATTGAAAAAAAAAAAAAAATAAAAATAAAAACTGGGTTACTTCAAGAAGAAGAAGCAGCAGCAGCCGCAGCTAGAGTCGAGATCACTTAAGAACATTTAAGAGCTGGAAAGCTTTAAGTGCCAAAAAAAAAACTTACCTTTAAAAAGTTCAATCAAGTTCAGATTTTTTGGATAATCCAAAGTGTGCGTGTGTGTATGTGTGTGTGTGTGTGTGTGTGTGTGTGTAATCCCAAAAACAACTTTAATGGATTGTAAATACACTAAAAAAAATGCACAAGGCCGTTTGCTGTTGTTGTTGTTGGTTTTTTTTTTGGTTTTATGGTTTTATGGTTTTTCTTTTCTTTTTTTTTCTTTCTCTCTTTTGTAGTTATGTTTCTTCTTTTGTTATGCACTTCACATTTTTATGCGTAGCCAAAGGCGCGTACGTGCCGCATTATGCTTTATGATAGCGATTCCGATTGGGCCAGGAAACAGGTGCAACAGCCCTTTGACGGCTTTTTGCAATCACTTTTTAATTTCTTTTCTTTTCTTCTTTGTCAAATTCAAACTTTGCCCAAAATGCACTTTCAGTTTCGTTTGCTCTGGAGCAGCTGATAAGCTTTTTTAACAGTTATTGAAGACAATCAGTGCAAATCAAGATCAACATGGACGAACGACCGACCTTTTGGATAAACCGCACTCAACAACGTTGCGAGCACAACTGAACTGAGCAGCGCTGACAGCGTCGAGGGCTAGCCATTAGCAAGTGAACGAACTGCTTGCTGGCTCTCCCATAAACGCTCTCTCGCACTCGCACTTGCACTCGCTCTCTCTCGCTCTGCCTTACAGCGCCAGAGATCGAGCTAAGTGTGTGAGCGCACAACAATAATAACAACAGCCGGCAATGCACTGGCAACATTTGTTGCTAAGCTGCTGAGTTTAATTATAGATTCAAGTTATAATAAATTGATAAATGGACAATTATTAAGTTAAATTTGAATAAGTTTAATAATATTTATAAATATATAAAAAAAAACCCAAATATATATACATACATATATACTCAAGTAATAATACCTCACAGCACACTCAAAATGCTTAGCAACATTCTAACTGCCCGGCAACATTGTGCTGCTCGACTGGCAACATAGCCTATACTCTCGCTCTCTTTGTCATTTACTTTTTCACTCACACATTTTGCTAGCCAGCTAGCGCAGCGTGGGTGCAAAGCAGATGTTGCTGCTCGCTCTCGCAGCAGCGTAGGTGTGCCAGTGTGTGTGTGGGTCGATTTTGAAGTTTTGCTGCTGAGCTGTGGGCGACGCTGTCTGGGCGAACTAGTTCCACTTGCTGCGCTGTTCACTTCGAGTAGGCAGCGCACAGGGAAACGAGTTTCCAATTAGAATTGAAGTTGCGTTCAGCATGTGGGTTTTGTTTTGCGTTTGGGATGGGTAATTGCAAGGAGAGAATGAGAAAGAGAGAGAGAGAGAGAGAGAGTGAGAGAGAGAGTAGAACTGTACTGAAGCGCCGGATGGGCTTGTATAAGCACGTCTGTGTCTGTGTGTGTGTTTGTGAAGTGGAAATGAATGCAGCAACATGCACTAGCAACATGTTGCTAGCATTCATATAAGATAAACATTAAAGTTCTTAGAACTTTAGTTATTATGCGCACGTTTGCAGCCGTTTATGGGTTAAAGACTCTTATGGACTTGCCATGAAATATTATAGCCATAAAGCAAAAAAAAAAAAGGAAAGATAAAAAAACGCTTTAACTATGGTGCTACACACGAGCAGCGAAATGAAAGTCAAATGCCAAATGTAATTTGCAGGCAACATGGTCATTATATTTGGCCATAATTTATTTGTTCAAGCCAACAACAAATGCGACAAATTAATTACATCAAAAACAGGAGAGAAAAAGTTTACAATGAAAGTGAAAATTCAAAAAGAAACAATAAATTTATATAACAAATTATATTTTTTTTCTTTCTTTTTTATTTGCCAATTGAAGCGAAACGTCAAAGAAGAAATAAATAGAATATGAAATTATTTGATATTAATCGATTAGCTGATGTTCTCTCAAAATGTTGCGACTGAATTTTTATACATATATTGTAAATAATATGTATTTATAAATAATAAAATCTTTTATATACTCACATATCTTAAGATTTCTGAGATTTATTAGCTGAAAGCTGAAGCACTTTGATGGCTGAGCTTAGGCAAAACATATGTTTATATACATACATCTCACATAGGCATATGCATACATACATGTTTATATACATCTCACATAAGCATATACATGTTTATATACATATGCTTACAGCAAAAAACGGAATTGACATTTGATAATACTCTGTTATAGCGAGTCATATGATTTTGATGAATTGATGTGTTGACAGGAACATTTTTTTTTGCGAATTATGCGGAAACTAATTTTGAATTTGTTTTTAATTTTTTGCTGTTGTTTTATTTTGTTTTTTATGGCTAATTATGAAACAAATTTATGGCAAAGTAATTAAGTGCTTAAAAACTTTATGTTTTTGCCAATTAGAAAAGGTCAGAAGATAAAAAAAAATTAATAATATGCAGCTGTTGATTTGAAATGAATTCCAATTTAATAAACTAAATACTATATATTTAAAATAAGATAAATTGAGGGAAACGTAGCATAAGCTAAGCTGAAGTAAAGTCTGCTGCATCTGCTGCTTTCTAGATAAGCTAATGGTAAACAGTTAAATATTTGTTTAGAACTGGATCGTATCATAGCACGCTTTTCACATGAGCGTGTGAAAAGCACACAGAAAAAAGAACAAATGGAAAGCAAAGTCTAGCTGGTGCATGTTTGGAGCACAGTTATAGTTATATACATATATACAAGTATGTGTATATATATATATATATATATTTGGAGTATATAATTATATATATGTTTTATATATTTTTGTGTGTTAGGCATTGAGTTATGCCAGGAATGAGCATCGCAGCATGCTCCAGTTACAGCTGCAACGACGGCTTCAAATTGTGTAATAACAGACGCAGCCCTAGCTCAGCATCATCTCTTCTCTCTTCACTCACTCTCCCTCTCTTTCTCTCTCTGTTTCTGCTTCAACTGTTGCCGGCTGCAAGTAAATGGGCAACGGTCAGCAGCTGCCGCCACAAACGTGCTCCAAATGTAAACAAAGCAAATCGTTGGGGCCGGCGTCGCATCTGCCGCATTGCAATTGCAGTTGCAGTTGCAGTCGCACTTGCTGCCAAGTTGCATCTGCGACGTCTGCCAAGTGGCAAAGCCACTTCCTCAATCCAAGCCCCTTCACTCTCTTCCTCTCTCGCATCGCCCTGCCGTAGCTGTAAATCAAAAGCGCTAAAGTAGAAGAGGTAGAAGAGAAGAAAAAAACAGAGGCTTGCATCTTGCAAATGATGCTATCAATCAAGTTTTATGCGCGCTGTATCTCTCAGATACAATTGTATCTGCCGCATAGCATAATTGAGTTTTTTGGGCTCTGCTCTCAAGTGGCTGCTTGTTAGACGCACTTGTCGGCCATAGATGCCATAAAGCCATAAGGCCATAAGGCCTGAATAGACAAATGATACGAATCGAGTTTGTTCAGAATTTATGTTCATTGTTTGCTGTGCATTAGCGGCAAACACCTTCAATTGCAGATTGCATAACTTGTTAGGCAGAGTTGCTTGAGTCTTTTTTTTCTTTTTCAGTATATCCAAAGGGGCAAAAGAACTTGAGATTTTGATATTAATATAGCTCATGTTTCTACAAGCATTTTAAATTTGAATTTTAATTCTAAAAGTTAACTTTAGATTATATGAAAAAAATATAAATTTAAAAAATAATATTTATAAATTTTTAAGCAATTGTTTAGCATCTACGGGGGCAGTCAGTTTTTACTCAGTTAACTAACTAAAAATATATATTTATATATATTATATAATTAATTAACCAATTGACTGCACAATTCAAACTTGTGTTTAAGCTAAGCTAGCTTAATTTTGGTAAGCAAATTGGCAAGAGCAACGGCAACCCTTAACTGCAAAATTTATTGATTTATGCACAGCTATAAATATTTATGGCAACTCTTATCACACGATGGCTGTGCTTAGGGGCAAGCGCTTGCTCCCCAACTTCTGCGTATCTTAAATTAAAATTTAGTATAAGACGAAAGTTGTTGACTTCTGGCAGCTGGTGACTTACGATGGATTGCACGCCCAGAACGGACAGACGGACAGACGGATGGATGGACGTTTGGCGCAGCGTATCATAAACATGAACTTCCGATTGCGACCTCTCAGGTGGCAAGTGCCACGAGCTGTACCGCAAAAGTCATTAAGCCACACACACAAAAAAACTCAAAACTTGAGCAGCTGAACGGCAACAGCTTGAGCTGCAGCTAACCAAACAGGTGCCCAGCTCTGGCTCTCGTCTTGTTCATATCCGCTGTCAACGTCTGCTTTTGGCCAGCCTTTAGGGCGGGTCGAGCGGAAGGGCTTGGAGCCCCAACATCGACTGCGACTTCGACTTTGACTGCCAGATGGATTAGCAGCGGCAGCGTCGGCGGCCTTCACTCTGCGTTCATCTGCGTTTATCAGGTATCATTTTTTATTCCAAGCATATACAAAGCACAACATAAAGCCCAGACACAATAGAATTAGTCGAAATAACGCGAATTATAATTTGCATGCGATTTTTAGTATTCATAAAGTTTTCTTAGATTTCGCTACGCATTTAACAAAAGATGCCCAAAGTTCCCAACGATTTCAGCTGAAATGACCTTGGGAGCTGCTCTTCAAGCGCATGCTTTGTAGTTTAGATTATTCTGACACATATAAATTGCCTTCAAACTCTATATGATAATGGACGTACAGAGAGGGAGAGACAGACAGAGACAGAGGCAGAGAGAGTATAGATATATTAATCAACTTAATCCCAGGTGAGCTTCAGGTATTGTAGAAGCTTAAGAAACGTAGTTTAGTGAGAGAGAGCGAGAGACACAATAAGGTGGCGAGGCAGAGAGAGAAAGAGAGAGAGAGAGAGAGAGAGAGAGAGAGAGACAGAGAGAAAGAGAGATAGATACAGAGAGAGATAGAGATAGAGATAGAGATAGAGATAGAGATAGAGATAGAGATAGAGATAGAGATAGAGATAGAGATAGAGATAGAGATAGAGATAGAGATAGAGATAGAGATAGAGATAGAGATAGAGATAGAGATAGAGATAGAGATAGAGATAGAGATAGAGATAGAGATAGAGATAGAGATAGAGATAGAGATAGAGATAGAGATAGAGATAGAGATAGAGATAGAGATAGAGATAGAGATAGAGATAGAGATAGAGATAGAGATAGAGATAGAGATAGAGATAGAGATAGAGATAGAGATAGAGATAGAAAGATAGATAGAGCAAGATACAGAGAGAGAGAGAGAGAGAGAGAGAGAGAGAGACAGAGAGAGAGACAGAGATAAAGATAGAGATAGAGATAGAGATAGATACAGATAGAGACATTGAAAGAGAGAAATATAGATACAGAGACAGGCAGGTCAGGCAGAGATTTGTGCAGTTCTGTTGCGTCAGAGATTTTTCAAACATTTATAATAAGAAGTCACATCAGTGAGGCTTCACTGTTTGTCCATTTGCTTTGTTTGCATTCTGATTTGGATCTTTTGGTTTCTCTCCCATTTTCTGCTACCTGTCTGCAAATTTCATAATTAAGATGATAAATTATTACCCATAGATTTATTGTGAGAAATATTTATAACTTTTGTTTGAACCCGTTCGGGCCAAGAACATATTTAACAAGTTGGCAAAGTCAAAGGCAACGCAACGACCTTAAGCAACTGTCTTAAGTTTTCACTTTCATATTGCTTGATTTATAGAGTTGACAACAATGCGTCGCCTTCACATTCAATTCTCAATTTGCAACACACACGCACGCACACCTGGCTACACATTCGCAATGCCTGCACAATAAATCTGCATTAAATGACAATTTAAATTTGAGATCTGAGTTATTCGGGGCAGGAGCACTGCGGAACTGCGCGCATAAAAAATTGCCACAACCGCAAATGGTGCGAAATATAAAGAAAAAATAATCAGATTTGGGTTTTCCTTAGAAGAGTCGTAATAAAATGAAAGACTTTCGATCAAAAGCACTTGACGCAAAAAGTGTAAAGTGAAAATCCCCCGCGAACGAACAGAAAGAGGAGAAAACACTTTGAGTTATGTTTTTGCTGCGCTGAATGTTGTTCAACTGAACGAGGTATGCTTAAAGAGTTGTCAAAGTGCTAGGCTAGAGCTTGCGCTAGACGCTAAAAGACGCTAGACGCTAGTCGAAAATCCTCAACTGGTAGATGCCCTGTAGTTAACAAAGAACTTGAGTTTAAACTGCTAACTATGCAGACAAAACTAGGAATACGTAACGCTACGTATAGCTATCTATTTATATATTTCAAATTTCAAGTCTTCAGATCTTGAAGGTTTACGAAACCAAACAGACTGACAGAGGAACATGCCTAGATCGACTCCACTTCAGCTGCCTGCGACACGCCTTCTTTAATCCATTTTGAATGTGTCTAAAAATAATCAAAAATATTCTCTTAAATTTCTACAGTTTTTAATATTAAACACAAAAACTAAAATGAATTGAACCGCAACTTCTAAGACAACCCACGTTTACTCAACATTAGCCACAACAGCAGCAACAGCAGCAACAACAACAATACTAAGTATACAATTCGTGGCAGCGTTGCAAATCGTTGCAAGCAGCTGCAAACGTCTCGCTTTTCATTTAATTTCGATTTAAGTAGAAAATCGAAATGCAATTGAAAAACGTTTTGATTGCCATTTCAAATGTTGATTTTCATTTAAATGACAAAATTGTGAAATTGTGAGTTGCATGTAATACGATTACAACATTCAGCTAGTTAACTCGCTCTCCCTCTCTCCCCTCTCTCTCTCACTCTGAATATGTGTGTCAGCGGGTTGCTTTTTAGTTTTGATATGAAAAACTAACTGAACCTTAGCCACCTGCTGTGTATAAATAATATCATTTACAAAACATTTACACCTAGACACAGGCAAACATATATATATTCATATATACATATATATTTATATACATTGTATATGGTATATACATATATGTATATATATTTACAATATTCATATTCCCAATGCATAACGCACAAATCATAAAGTCATTAATGTCATAAATATGTCTAAATTATGCCTGAGTAGAGACATGAGTAAGCTATGCCTATGAAAGCCAAAATACCTGAGAGAGCTCTTTAGCCAATGCCAATGCATATTTATTGTAACTGACTGCGTGAAAACAGTTTTCTAATGGAGTTTTAGGCACAGCAGTTCCTCTGTTTGATTTATAGAAATTATTTGCTGGCAAGACATGGTACTTAGACATGGTATTAGTATGTAGAAACCATCTGTAGCTATAAAGAAAACGTCTGCAGCGGATATAAAATAATTATTAAACTTGTCGCAAGACTATTTCAGAAATACGTACTTCCTGCATTGAGTAGAACTCGCTATTAGAGAAGAATTAACGCTCTGTTTGATCAAGACTTACAAACTGCGTAGCTTTAAGCTTTTACTTAGCTGCGCTTAGTGTGCTAGTCTGCAAGCCTATTCTATCTTAACGAAGCTTGCAGAGTGTAAAAATCACAGCCAATGTGTCTATTAGCTTAAGCCCAAGTCTCTACTATTTGAATTAGGCTTGTTTCAATTTTGGGGGAATCCGACATCGGAAATATATGATATATGAAATTCAATGATCAGAGGACACAGTTATTATTCTTATTCAATTGAAATAGAAGAATATATAGTTAAAATTGCAAATCTCCAGCTTTTATGGTTTATGAAATATCGGCGCTTAAACGGACGGAGAAATTGGCGGGTTTGGTTAGCTCGTCGTCCTGACCATTAAGTTGATTCAGAGTATATAAATTCTATTTATATATAGGCTCACCCAAGACTAAGACGTTCACAACGTCAAAAGATGCTATTGGTTTTGTGTGATGTCAGACATCTGTCCGTCCGTCCGCCCGTCCTTCTGCCTGAATATATACTCATATTTACTCTTGTGATTATATTATTCAAATAAGCCCACTTGTGGCATAAAAGATTGTCTTTCGCATAAATTGTATTGTATTTTTAATGCTATTGGAGCTAGAGGCTTGAAATAGCTCACCCTTTTGCGGGCGTTGCAGACCAGGTAAGTTACTCTTACCTGTTAACTCTTAATCGATTGATATTAACATGTCATATTAGTTATCAGAAAAAATTGAAGCATATACTACATATATTACAACGCGAATTTCAAGGACACTTGGCTATAAGAGAACTTACAAAGACATAACGAATGTGGTAAGCGTAGCAAATATTCTAATTCTAATCACATCCATCTCAAATAGCATCTAAGCAGTTAATCAACCAACCTTGACAAATATAAAAGAGACACGCTTTAATCTAGCAAAGGCTACAAAACCAAGAATATCAAATGAAATAAGTAGAGTCTCATCTCAAAAGGTGACAACGATGTTTCTAAACACGTTATTACTCTTCCAAATCTTCTGTAAGTCCTTTAAAATAATTTGAACATAATAACCTTATATATATATTAAATAATAGTACTCAAAATAGCGTATTCTATTGGCGCTACCGTTGATAATAATGATGCAATAGGAAACATCCATGGAATACCTCAACCTGAACCAAGAGGTATGGAAAACTTAGGGAAATCGGTTTCAGTTTACCCAGCTCCAAAATACCAGCCTAGAAACTATCTGGATTTGGATATGTTGACCGAGGGAGAGAAGAAACAGTTAAGAACAGTGCTTAATAAACGTAGAGTTGCTAGAAGGTATGCTCTACAGAATTCTGATTTGTTGAACGATGTTGAACTATATCCATATTTCAGAAGCAAAAGTCGCCAGGACTTGAACGAAGACCAGAAGAAAACACTAAGAACAATTTTTACAGACTATAAATCTCCTCTTGGACTATATGCAAATCCCAAAAAATCCCATCCACGGACCTTGGATTTCTTGAACAAGGTACAAAAAGAAAATTTCAAAGCAATTATAAAAGGAAGTCTATCTGATCTGTATCCAAATATATATGGCACATATCCTAAGAAATTTGGTTTTCTGAACGCGGTACAAAGAAACAATTTCAAAGCAGCTCTAAAAGAAATTCTATTTGAAACATATCCATATCTAAATGGTAATTGTGAACAAAATTCGGATTACTTGAACGAGAAACAGAATCAAAATATAATAGATATTCTACGAGATCTGCCTGAACTAAATCCACCCATCCAAAAGCTTCCTCAGCAGATTTTGGATCTCTTCCACGTGAAGCGGACCAATAGTCTAACGCAATTTCTGCATAAGGGTCTATCTAAACTGATGGCATTTTTGGAACCCATTTGGAATTTCTTGAGTGAGCAACAGCAAGCAAATTTGAAAGCAGTTCTGGCAGATGTATCTAAACTATATGAATATCTCAAAGCCAATTTTGGACGGAATTTGGATATTTTCTACGACAAACAGAAACCAAATATAGTTGATATTCTACAATATCTGCCTAAACTACAACCATATATCCAAAAGCTTCCTCAACAGATTTTGGATTTCTTGCCAATGAAGCGGATCGATAATCTAATACAAATCCTGCCGAAAGATCTATCTGAACTGAAGGCATTTTTGGGACCCATTTCTGCAGCAGTTCTGGAAGCTGTATCTAAACCATATGAATATCTCAAAGCTAATTTAGCAAGGAGTCTGGATATTTTGGACGACACACAGAAAACAAAAATAGTTGATATTCTAAAAGAACTGCCTGAACTACATCCACAGAATTTGGATTCCTTGAAAGATCGGCAGGACGAAAATGCAACAAAATTTGTGCAGAGTGGTCTATCTCAACTAAATTCATATATGAGAGCAATATTTGAACTGATTTTTGATTCCTTGAGTGAGCAGCAGAAAGAAAATTTGAAAGCACTTCTAGAAGGTGTACCTAAACTAAATGAGTATATCAAAGCTAATTTTGAACAGCGTATGGATCCCCTGATGGAGCCACAGAAAGAAAAGTTGAAAGCAGTTCTAGAAGGTATATCTAAACTATATGAATATCTTAAAGGTTATACTAAACAGAATTTGGATTCCTTGAACGTGCGGCAGAACGAAAATGCAGCAAAATTTGTGCAGAGAGGTCTATCTGAACTACATTCATATATGAAAGCAATATTTGAACTGATTTTTGATTCCTTGAGTGAGCAGCAGAAAGAAAATTTGAAAGACGTTATAGAAAGTGTACCTAAACTATATGAATACTTCAAAGTTAGTTTTGAACAGCATATGGTTCCCTTGATAGAGCCACAGAAAGAAAAGTTAAGAGACGGTCTAGAAGAAATATCTCGACTATATGAAAATCTCAAAGGTTATTCTCAGCTGAATTTAGATTCGTTATACGTGCAGCAGAACCAAAATTTAACACAATTTATACAACAAGATCTATCGGAACTATATTCATATATCACAGCTAATTCTGTACAGACTTTGGATTCCTTGAACGAGAAACAGAAAGAAAATTTGAAACCAGTTCTAGAAGGTATATCTAAACTATATGAATATCTCAAAAGTATATCTCAACCGAATGTGAATTCTTTGAACGGGGAACAGAATATAATATATATTCTACAAGATCTGACTAAAGCATATCCATTTATCAAACAGAGTCCTCAACAGATTTTGCAATCCTTGCACCTGCAGCAGAGCGAAAGTGTAACACAATTTCTAAAGAAAGGTGTATCTCAACTATATGAATATCTCACAGCTAGTTCTCAACAGAGTTGGGGTTCCTTGACCGAGCAAGAAAACTTTATGTCACTTCTAAAAGGTGTATCTGAGCTAAATGTACTTTTCAATCAAGTCGAGCAACAGCAAACTGCAGTGAATATAATTAAAAACACATGGCATGGTATCTTTGGTGGGGCTACTCAAGCTCGACAAGCAATCGATACTTCAGAATCCTTCAGGAATGAGCCAGAGTATCAGAAAACAGACTTAAGGGATTTAACCGATAATTCAACTGAGACAGTTGAAAATAGAACAGAAGAACCAGCTGAATCAGGACAACGATCAGAATCAAGTGAGCCAACACAACCAACTGATCCAGCTGAATCAGAACAACCATCAGAATCAACTGAGCCAACACAACCAAGTGAACCATCCCAAGAAAGTGAGCCCATAACAGAAGTAAGTGAACGAGCAGCAGCAGCAGATGACCATTCATTGAATAGTCTGGTTCAATCAACTTTCGAAAGACAACATTTACCAATTTATGTCGAACTCCCCTTACCATTGTATATTCAATCAAAATTAGGAAATTTGGGATATGATCCTAAACCAAATGAATACGCAAAACGCGTTCTGTTGGGTTCTTCACATCAATATTCAGTTATGTATCCAGGATTCATAAGTGACGATTGATTCTTTGCAGTCTCCAGTGAGAAATGCAAGATTGTATTCGGCCAAAGATAATGCATAAAATGATTTGAAAAAATTTTTAATAAAAAATAATATCAGATGAACGCATAGGACACATCCTTAAAAAAAAAATGAAAAAACTTTTCTATTTGTTTTTTTTTTTTTTAATTTTAAGTGAAATTTAATAAATGTGCACAAATATAAAATTTCTTATTAAATCTTTTTATTATTTTGTGGATAAGACATCAAAATTAAGAATATTTCACAGACAAAATATTTCTCTTGCTCTGCCAATAAAAATTGCTTTTATTCCCCCTCAAGTTCTACTGTTGCAGTTTTTAATAAGAATTGGCGCCATAAAAGTCGATTGCTATAAAAAAGTAAAGTGTTTCAATTGATTTTATAGCATCGAATGCTATGAAAATGTCATATAAAGTGCAAAAGAAACTTACGAAACGCATTTGCTGCTCAGTTACAGTTCGGAAATGAAACTCATATCGTTGCTCTTGACTTGTTTGCGTAAGTTCCTCCACCTGCCCCTATCATCGCTATTGCTTAATAAATTATTATTATACTTAACCCTGTTTATTATCTATTTAAAAAGTTGTGCTGCTCAGTCAGTTGACAGCTTATGATTGCGCTGAAGCTACCACCAAGGAGCCATGGAATCATGAGGATAAGACATCAACTCACAAGCATCCATTCAAAATCTCTGGCGATATTTAAAGGGCAAACCATTGTTTATGATTGGGATTATGAATTAAATAAACTTTAACTAGACAATAAGACTTTTAGACTGTTTAGTTGCTATGGATTCTACTTAATTGGACTAGGACTTTCTTAAAGACATTTGTAGAGCAAATATGCCAATGCACAAGTCTCTACAATATGAAATATTTTGAAAACATGAGTAAAGTAAAAATAAAATAAAATAAAAATATTTTTGGATACAAGGAGCCACACAATAAATTTGAAATCTCTAGCTTTTGTAATATTCCAGCTATGCTTGAAAAACTTAATTTAATAATCGATTTTCATCGATAATAAGGAAATGGGATGCGTACTGCGTATGGTATAGGGGAATATACATGTTATTTATTTTTATTCTCTTCTGGATCAATTTATTAAGTTCCATTTCTAAGTACATCTCATAATCATGATGTACATCTTATGATATACATATATATGTACATCTCATGCATATGCTCCATGGCCATTTAAGATATATTTGGCACTGCCTTCCTCTTCTATTGTACATACAGATTTACTGCACCGATTACTGCTAAAAGTCTTTCTGCATTTCGCTTTACCAATTCCAAATTGTTTTCTTCATATATCTTATTAAGGTCCAAAGTATGCTTCTGCTTCTGTTTCTTATCATAATTGAAATGTAATTGAAATGACTTTGGGGTCGAGCATAACGAAATGCACTTTGGCAAGGTTCAATATTGTGTTTATCTTATCAGCAATTATGACGAGCAATAAACTTGAATTGATTATTGCCACAGCATTTGGACCAAGCCAAAGTGGCTGCATTGCCGTGTATAAAAGCGAATGCCACGATGCTGGGCAACATTCAGAGCCATTGCGTAAGAAGAACATGAAATTTCTAGCAGCTGTTGTGTTTGCATGCGGTAAAGTAACAAATAGATCTAGCCAAACGTATAATAAACTAAAAACAGTCTCGGTGATTCTCATAGTGGCGACACTTGCGCTATTGCACAGCGTTTACGGCACACCGGTGCCACCGCCTAATCCGGCCGCACCAGTTGCCAGTCCCGAGGCACCTGCGGTAATTCCCGATTCACCTGAAGCAAAACCTGAGCTACCTGTTGCCGAAGCAATGGAAAATACAGACGAGCCCCTTAACCGTAAACCCAGGACAGCTAATATAGCAGCCAGCAATAGTCCAGTACTTGGTTCAGTCTCTGTAATCCGCGATCCACTAGACCGGAGTCCTTTGGCTGCTGCCGACTTGAAAGAGCCAGTTCCAGTATCACCTAAAAGCGCTGCTCCAAACCTCTATGATGATAATAATTTCGTGGGATTGTCGGCCAATCAACCAGGTGCAGAAGCGGTTACCAATTTGTATGAATTGACTTCCGATGCTCCAGCTGAGCAGGCCGTCGGAATTTAGAGCGAGGCACAGAAGTGGCTTAAGGTAAATGCACACTACCACATGAAAAGCTAAGACACACACACACACACACACACTTTATAGGTATGTATATACCCCAATATGCTTATACATATATACATTATGTATTCCAATCATCAGCATGAGCAATAAATAAATTGCATTGAAAAAGGCATTCAAGAATTAAAGCTCATAACTACAGCGTTGTTCAACACTGGCTTAGAGTGTTATTGTACTCGTTCATTAAGTGTTAAGAGTATATTGGTATGGTGTTCAGCTTGTCCTTCCGTCTGTCTGTTTGTCCGTCCGTCCGTCTGTTCGTATGAACGCAAACCATATCAATACTGTTCATATTTTCCCGATACACCCACTAGGAGTGTGTCAAATCAGTACTTAATATATCTGGTATAAGGGAAACACTATTAGAAACATTAGAGACCTAAAATTTGGAATATTTACTCGTGTGGACAGCCCACGTATACACATAGATAGTTTATATATCTACGCTCTAACAACTGGGAACGTGGCAAATCGGAAAAAACTATATCTTTCAAAATATAGACTTCCTCTTGAGACTTACCAACAGGGATTCCATGGTTGGAGTGCGAACAAATATCATGCAGTCGGTGGTGCCCGACTACAACATTATTACTTGTTTTCTGTTGCAAATTGTATTTAAAACTGGGCTCATATCAAACTCCACTGTTCACTGGGGCATGGCAGTCACATGCTATTCCCAGACATCGAGCCCCGGATTTGTATAAAAACAAAAGAGCGGAAGGTTAGGAAAAGAAGTCGAAACATTGAATACTCTAGGCAGCTGTTTTTCTGCCTAGAGCACTCAAGTTTATTTCGATGGCGAACGGCTGCTCGCTCTACAATGAGCATATTCACAATCTGAGACATTTCATATGCCAAAATGAAGATACTCCAAGCAAGAGTGGCAAAATGCTAAAGCACAGAAAGGAGGTGGTGGAAAAAAAAATCACTTACAGAGAGGAAGCGACAGCTACAACAAGTTTTATGAATGAAGTTACCAATCGCTGTAAACTTGAAGGCGACAAAGAAAGAAAAAACAAAACAAAACAAAACAAAAACCAAACTCAACCACAAGACAATGTAGACGACGCAAGCAGCGGGAGCGGTTGTAGCAGCAGCAGCAGCTGAAGAGAGGTAAAGGGAATATCCATAGACCACATCCATTGATCAATGGCAGAGGCACAGCCAGAGATATGTTGGTAGTCGTGGCCGGGCTCATCCGCTGTCTGAGAGCATATCATTAACAGATGTGATTTAAACACGTTCGGCAAATAAAAAACGATTTAGTCTTTATTTGTTGGCTGTGTGTATATGTGTGTGTGTGTGTGTGATCGCAACTATAATTTGCCCATCAATAATATGGATTTATGTATTGTCATTCTTTACATATCAATTTGCATGTTAACACGTCTGTGAGAACATCTCAATGACTCTGACAACAGATTGCTGAAGTCAAATAACTTAATCTTTATATGAAAACTCATTGAATATGCGAAACTAGTTCGATCCATAGAGTGTCAGCTATATATATATATATCATAAAAATGATTTTTTATGATGTGCTTAAGTTTATTTCACAGTCACATATCTAAATCTGTCTATAGAAAACAGTAGCAAATCTAGTTGATATGCATATTAGCTAAACTATAAGCCTTTTTCTATAGATGCCTAAGCTATAATTCTTACCTATATATCTGTACTAAATCGCAAGCTTGCCAAAACTAGAAATTCCCATTTTTATTATTTTCCCACATTTCCCACAATTCAAAAGAAATACAAATTTCGTTCAATATTTAAAGCATGATATTTATATACATATATATATAGTATGTGTATTATTCAGTTCTTTATTTAAGCATTTTACTGTTTAACAAGAAACCTAGACAACTGGGCCAATTATGGGTAAAGGCAGCCTACTGCGATAAACAGACGAAAGCTGTAACATTCCAATCAAAACTACAGATATACAAATAAATATTTAATATTTTAATTTATATAAATTGACAATTATGCATTACCTGGTAGCCAAAGAGTTCTCATTGTTGTGTAGAGATAGATGTAAAATGAAAGTGCAAAATCTGTAATGGAGCTTTTCCTTATTCCTAATGCTTATTAGCTACGGCTAAGGCTTGATTTGCTATGGAACATATATTTATATTGTTATCCATGCCAGTAAAATATATATAAATATATATATATATATACATATATATATATATATATTTCTTTACATAACAAATATTACAAAAATAGATATAATTTATTTTCTAACTTATTTTCGCATACATTTGCGCAAAACCATTATACCCTGAATTCCCATTCTCAATTTAGGATCTATAAAGATTAAAAACTCTATTAAACACCCACATATACTTAATAAAAAAAATATATATTTATAAATATAATCCCTAACGAGATTTTGTGCTACACAAAATCCTAATTTGCCAAACCACAAATTACAGTTCGATTTAATTAGGCACCAACTAATTGCGTAATGCGAACCGTAAATACATAAATATGTTTTTTATTTATTATTTGATAAAGCGACAACAGCAATAACAACTAAATCGAAATATATTTAAAGTCGTTTGGCATTATTATTTGCGGTTGGCATTTTTTGTTGCTTTCGCGAAAATCAAATAAAAACATCAAACGCTTCATAATTAAAGCAAATGCAATAATTCCGTTTAATTATATTACCAAAAATAAAGCAATAAAAGCAAACAATTATATCAATAATAAAGTAGCCAAAAGCAATGTCAAACAATTACAACAGCCAATCAGTGTTAATGCTAATCAAAGTATATATTAAAAATAAAACAAAATATAGCATGAATTAATGTTGCAGTCGGACGGCACTCTTTTATGGTAAAAAAACTGTTGAATCATTTATCAAGGAGCAGTCTGTAGTAACTTTTTCCGCCTCTAGTCGGCGTGGATACTTTATTTTTGTTCAATTTCAAGAAGGAGTCTGCAGTCTTTAGATCATGTATTTGTTGATTATTAAATAGAGAAGTTTGATTTTTATATATTTTTACATAGCTAAATACACAAGCTGCTCACATTGTGTGTTCTCAATTGAAACATAGAAAGTTTGCTAAAAACTAATTACAAGACATAATCTTTATATTGACAAATATATTATATTCCTCATTAAATAAAAGAAATATTTGATATGCTTATAGATTTCAATTATATATTTATAACTTAAATATTGTATATTTAATATAATATTAATTATTTAAATAAAATATTAATATTTATCTCATAAAGAACTTTCTTTTATTTCTTCTTATAACATTTTGTATAATATTCAAAAAAAATTCATATTTTCAATTAAATGCATAATTTCGTCAATTTGTTCTAGATTTTGTGGGCTGCTTGCTGTGCGCAAATGAGAGTTTATAAAACAATTGTTTGTCAACTGATGCGGGCAGTTGTAATTTAACTCAAGAGCCGCAGTCAGAGTCGGCGTCAGCGTCAGAGTCGGTTGCATAAAGCTTCACTTGGAGACGAATCATTAGAGCTAATCATGCTGAATGCTGAATGCTCTAATCAATGTGGCTTTTGCTTGGCAAATCAATTTGAACTCACACTTTCATGTTTTCACTTTCGATTCAACTAATTGAAAACAAATAGGGGCGTGTGTGGTGTGCGCCAGGGAAACCGCAAAAATGGCAAAATAGCTACAACAACAACAACAGATGATAATAAAAACAAAAACATCAATTACAAAAGCTGCATGGAAATTGTGAAATTAATGGCTGGAAATTGAGAAAACGTGAAACCACAAGAAATATATGCAGAGAGAGACATAGATAGATGAACAGATAGACAGGCGTGGGAGAGCCCAAAAACAAACTAATTGACAGTGGGTGCTTCAGGTTCATCTATATCTGTATCTCTCTCTTTCTCTCTCGCCATTCGAAAGACGAGCCAAGAGCAAGAAGCAATGATGGAACCAGCCCAAAAACGGTGCAAGCAACTTTTATAGAGCAAAAAAAGGGCTATAGCTAACTAAAGCTATATAGCTTTGATCCTTCAAATATAAATTAAGCACCAATTGAGTCAGATACTACCTGAAGCTTGTTCGTACCAAGCCTAATAATAATTTTGAAAAAAATCATAAAACACTTCTTGAACTATTCTTTTATTAATTTAAAAAAAATATTTATTTATAATTATTATTTAACTTTAATATTGATTGAAAATTACAGCAAACTTACAACATATAATCAAAAATGTTTTAAAAATCATAGATAATGTTAAGAGTTA
Source organism: Drosophila leonis (assembly GCA_035045365.1). Classification (NCBI taxonomy): domain Eukaryota; kingdom Metazoa; phylum Arthropoda; class Insecta; order Diptera; family Drosophilidae; genus Drosophila; species Drosophila leonis. Next base: position 2,694,179 of record JAWNPC010000389.1, on the reverse strand, counting down.
ATTTTCAATCATTTAAACATTTTCTAGCTAATCTTTTAATGTTAAAAAAGGCTAAAAATTACTTACAGCTCAAAACGCTAACTTAAAAAAGCTAGATTTATACGAAATTAGAGCTAAGCTGCCAGTACCTTGGGTAAATCTGACTGTCAGTTAAGGATACAAGAGGGTCCACTCGGTTTTATCGCTATTTCACGCTCGTCTAATTTCTGACCTGTATTTGAATATTCGCGAATTGCCTTTTGTTGAAAGTTTTAAAGTGGTCAAGTGCCGTTTGGGACTATCAAACGAAGCTGAATTTCTTGTCGATGACTAAGGCTTAAATTCAAGCAATTAACTGATTAGCTTTTGTCTACTGTTCACGAGAAGAAACAAGTAAACTCAATTAATTGACTATATTTACAGAGCGTTCGATTGCATAAGACTCCTTCAGAGTGCGCCCACATAGCGAAGTTCTTTCAATTATTGATATTTGCGGAGCTAACGTGTTCCAATGGGCGGACTATGTATTCTATAGATCTAACTGCAAAACTTGATCATCGCAGCTCTATAATTGGGAAAGATTGGAAAATGCAAACCTAATCCAAGTTAATTCAGTAAATTGTTAACTGATAACAGATTAAACTGTTTGGTAATACATATAGCTCTTGCCAGATGTATACGAAATGCTTAACAAATTAGCAATACTTGGCCAACTGGCAGTGTAATGTATTCATAATCAGCTTAAATTGAAATTCAAATTGTATTTAATAAGCAGCCGCGCTGGCCATAAATTGCATTAAAAATCAATTAAGCTTAAGTCACATAAATATGCAACAATTTGTCAATTCCAATGCAAATGCTAGAAAAAAGTGAGAGGGAGAGAAAGATGGAGAGAGAGAAAGAGAGGGAGAGAGAGAGAGGTAGAAGGCAAATAATTATGTGACACTTTAATTAACTTTCAATTGTAAACATAGCACTGGCTAACAAAGGCTGATGATGAAATTAAGTAGGCAAGGAGCCAGGCTATAATTGGACGTGCCGAATGCGAAGCTAAATGTGGAAAATACCCAACACATCAGGTTCTAGAGTTATTGTTTGCTTGCTAGAACTAGTTTAAAACTATAAAAAAAAAACAATAGTATTATTATCTAAAATTGCTCTTATCTTGTCTCCTAAACCTTTTTAAATATTTTTAAAATCTTAGCTAGCTCTTGAGGTAATCGTCACCTGAAAAGGACTTAACTTGATATAGACTCAAGTGATGTCGAGCATGGGGGACACGCCATAGGACAGTTACACAATCAATTATATAGCAGATAGAAAAGTATTTGTTTTAACTTATAAGCGCTTGAAGATCCCTAGATATGTGTGCTTTCAGATACCATAATATACTATATGAAAGAAAATCTTTTAATATTATAGAATCTTGGACTGGATTTCGTTTGCACTTTTAACTTAGAATATTATTTAAAAACCTCAAGTAATAGAGCTCTATTGGCTATAGCTCAGAGTTAAAACATCTAAAGTCATATGAAAATTATAATTATAGAATTTTGACTAAGCAATCATGTTAGGCAGTGTAAATTTATATATATTTGAGTGTAAATATTTGTTTTTGTTATAGTTTGCTTCTAAATACGCTAGGCTCAATTAAATAATATTTTTTCCATTGTCTATCTAATTCTATATATTAATAAAATAAATGACATAATTAAAATATAAATAAAAGCGCTATTCTTTTCCTTCATCTCATTTTTCAGCCCTTTTTTCGTCAAGTCAGCACAATTAAAAGTAAATATTCATTGAGAACTTTTGCCATAAATTATATATCTGTATATATATATATATATATATATATATATATATATATATATATATATATATATATATATATATATAAATATGTGAATATAAAAAACTTTATCAACACAATCAACGATATCCGCTGGCGACCAGCAAAGTGTAAAAACTACATTAACAAATGAGCTTTGATTGTTATTTTGAGGTGGGCTTCAATAATTCCAATTCAGATTCCCAATTTATTTGCGTTGAGCGGAAATTAATGATTGATAAGCAGCATCAAATGACAAATTAATTGATTGAATACCCAGCTGAGAATGGGTATTAAATGAAGCTTTGTGCCAAAGCAATTTCCCAAATGTTTCTGTCTCTCTGTGTGTGTGTGTATGCTGTCTATTGATTAGAAATTGTTGACCATCAAGTTAATTGGCAAACAATTACTTTTCACTTTCTGGCTCTTAACCAAAATTAATGTAGCCAGACGTACTTTTCTCATAATGAGACAGTTGGACATACTTATTATGTTTATATATGTATAACATATATGTATATGCATTTATATCCCAACTTCAAATTAACATAATTTTGTCAAAAACTAAACCGATTTATACTTTAGGTACTATTTCAGCTACAGTTTCCACTCTGGATTTTTTCTAGATTTGAATTTCTTTTGGATCTGAAACTTTATCAAAAGTTATTTATAATTAAGAATTCTAAAATAATAATGCGCAGAGCTGCTATTCCAATCATTCTGCGCTTCTCATATGGCATATATAGCTAACTGCACATGCACACACACACACACACACACACTTACATACACACACATATAAGCACGCGCTCTGCTTACTGCGCAGTTTAAGCAGCAACCGCTCTTGGGTTGCGCCCATGGGATTTACTTTTGGGAAATAAATTATTGAATAACTTTTGTTCCAGATAAACTTGATTAATATTTCAGATCGTTTTAATGGCAATAGCGCAAGACTCTACTATTTGAAATAATTTTAACTGGAGAAGGCATCAAAAGTCTGCTATATACACAATTTCAGGAATACTATTTTTACTAATTTCAGGGCATAAAAACTATAAATTATGTAACAAAGACTCCTCTATAAAAATTTAGAAATTCGAATTAATTTAAAGGAAAATCATAAAATGCAATCTTTTTATTATTCCCAGAGGATTAATAATAATAGTGATGATAATAATATGTTTATCAACTGTGAAGGTTTTATCAACTCTCAGGTCCCTTGAGCTTTTCATTCAACTTATAAATAACTTTCATTAAAGTTGAATTTTGTAAGGCAACGTTTATGGTTTGTACTCCAGATTCCAAAATAACATTTTATTCAAAATTATTTATTAAGAGAAGAATTTTGTAAATAAAGCACATTGAAATAGACTTTAAAATCGATTCTACATGTCACAATGATTGAAAACTCAAAACTAAAACCGATTCTAAGATGCTGAACATATGTGCCAAATTTAATTTCAAAAGGCAGATCGAAATTTGACTTGCTAAAGTCTTCTAGTCAAGTAGACCTGCGAAACTTTTACACAAAACTGTATTGATTTTAGAGTTAAAATTATCTTTTTCTTGTAGAATCCTAATGAATCTTAAATTTCTTTGACCATAATCTCCCTATAGATCATCTTCTCTTCATATTAAAGTCTTTGCATTGAAAACACTAAATACAAAAGATCATTGAGAGTGCCATTAAACTATGTACTTGCACTGTTGAGGGGCAACTCGCCCCCCGCCTGGCAAGTGCTGTTAGCAGGTAGCTAAGCAAAGTGCTGCACACCTGGCCGATGCCGATGCCTGTCTGGCTGGCACTTCAATGCTGAGTGGCCAACAACTTGGCCAACAGCTCGGTACTCGGCACTCGGCACTCGGCACTATCCGATGACTTTTTGAATTGATTCCGATGACAAAAGAAATTAAATCGCATTCGTTGCGCCGCAGGACAGGAAACGGAAACGAAGAAGAAAGAAATAAATAAAATAAAACAAAATACTTTTGCGTCCTTTAAGAGAAAACTCGTATATAAATATCGTGCGGCGTCTTTCAATAATGCCTGAAGTGAGTTTTATGAATGGTTCTTTGGCAAATTGCCCACGCTAAACGCAAAGTATCTCGGCCCATTGATGGCAAATTCATTTCCATTGATTGTTTTGCAATTTGAAAATATTTTAACTCAAGCTGCGCTGCAAAGCGCACAGAAATGCGTGCTAGTGACAGCTGCTTTACACACGGGGCAGGGCCGTGCCAAAGTTGACAAAGTCAAACAGAAGAGATACTACAATAGATGGGATAGGTGAATGGATTGGTTAGCTGATGGGTTCGATTGTTTGTTTTCATGTTTCGCCTGTTTATCTTGAACTCTGCTCAGCTAATTTAACTTGGCCAAATAAACAAAATCAAGAAAATATTAACCCAGCAGCTGCCTGCGGCTCAATGCTCAATGACTCGCATCACAAATTATAAAGTTTATTATTACAATTTTTCCTGTAAATATGTTTGCAAAATCAATCAAGTTTTATCTTTTAAGAGCAAGTAAATATATATATTTTATTTCCATTCAAGCGTTAGTTGGCTATCATATGCAAATAGAAGTCAACATTATATTGTTAGGGCTTTCACTATTTGTTTATTAAATATTTGCCAGGCTAATCAATAAAGCTTGTTTGCTTAGCTGCAGCAGGAAATTTGATAAGATCTCGATTTCTAGTTGTTTGGTTTGTTAACTTCTTTATCAAGGTTCAATTATGCGAGCATATATATATACACACATAAAGTAAAGGCATTAATCTCTAACACACAATATATTTGTTTTTTTTTTATATATTTAAGAGCAAAGAACAAACTTCCTGTGGCAAAAGGTGCCCTTTAAGTAAACAGAGGCAGCTGTTGCTTGCAAAGCTTCACAGATGGCAACGTTCTAGGCGAGAGGGTTTATACATATACTCATATAATATATATATATATATATATATATATATATATATATATATATATATATATATATACATATTTGAGTGTGCTCTTATTGGCGAATAAATACTTTAAAGACCCATGCTTTAAGCTACTGCAATCAGCACAACGCCGTATGGAGAATGGGGAGCAATAGTAGTGATGTAGTCGACAGTGCCCGACTAGGATATACTCTGAGCGCTCTGTCATTCTAGGTAATATCTAAGCATACATACACAAAAAGTTTTAGTGATTTTGAGATCGACACGTCTATACATAAGGATAGTAAGGCGGACAAATAGACGCACGCAATAGAACTACATCAACTCGTTATTAGATTCTGATCAAGTATATATATATATATATATCAATATTTATCATTATATGCTGAATTGCAATTTGGCATGGGTTCAATGTATTCAAAGGTTTTTGTATAGATATTAAATGTAGAAAACTTTTTATTTATATTTTTTGGATCTTTTCTAAAATATATTCATTATTTTTAAGCATTTTCTCAGTTTACAAAAACTAGAGATACAAAAAAATATTATCAAATCCATTATTATATATTACACATTTTTTTTAAGCACACAAACATATAATAATAGTTTCAGAATTTTATCTTTAAGCAACGCATTTCGCAAAACAAGTTAAGTACAGGGAACGTTTCAGTCAGGCATTCTCAACTGAAGAACACTTTTATAATTTTACAAAACTTGTTATCATAATCATATTAAAAACAATTTAATTTCAAAGAATTTTCAGTTATTACTCTAATCTCGTTCTCTATGAATAAACACACTCTCTGTAGACATTCTAGACAATTGCCCGCATTCCGAGCCCTGGAAAAAGGTATTCTCACATAAAGAAGATTCGATAATGCACTTTATTTCTCTCGGTCGGCAACATTCCAGAATCAAAGTAAATGCACAAATCTCTGAGGCGAAGAAATGTCGAGCAGGGCAAATGCGTAACATAAATAAATAACGAAATGAGTGAGAAGATCCGAAAAACTGAAAGTATGCATAAATCTGTCAAACGAAACGGTTTCAAGCAGCGCAGCACAGCCACATCACAGACCTCGCCTCTCAGCTCATTTGGCCGGCTTGAAATGCGACACTTTTGGCCTAAACGATTTCCAGTTAACGGCGACTCGGGACACAAATTAGAGCAGCGGCAACAGGTAGACAGGGGAGATTGCGTCAAGCGGCGTTCAGTGCAGACAGGTATTTTATTAGGGGAATGCATATTATGGTAAAATATATGTTTCTACTTTATGATTTACAAGCTAAGGGTTAACTCTGCTCTCGTGGCATGAAAGCGAAGATGCAGCAATTTATTTGGGTTTGCATATTTCCCGAAAAAAAAGAAACTAAATGTGATGATTTACAAGCAAGCGTAGGAATTGCCGCTCAATATAATATTGCATCAGCTAGGCGCCTGATTTATGACAGCTTAAGTGTTAATATAAAGGAAAGAATAGATATTGCATCAAAGGAGGCCACTTAAGGGAAGAGACTGCCAGAAAAACTGTGCACGCGTGCATTAAAAAGGTGCCTAGTTGTCGTCTGAGCATGTAATGTTATGAGTTACCAGGAAGCTAAGGGTTCATGTTAAAGTTAGCAGATAAATGCAGGACTTGTCGAAAAAAAGAGCAAGAGAAGAGCCATATGATACTTTTTAAGAAATTATGGAGAGAGACAGAAAAGTTCTGTCTAGTAATTCGAGACTATGATTTAATGATGAAAGTTAAGACAGACTAGTTGCAGCATAGCAAAGAGAAGCAGAAGCAGCCTTTAACCTTTGCATCTAATAATATGAGCATCCAATTTAGAAGCTACATTTAGGGTTCATGTAAAGAGACAAACAGTAAAGAGACAGAGCGCACATTTCAGATTATTTTTTGCATATTGTTGAGAGTACAACAGAAAGCTCCCAAGGCGTTCAGTTAACAATAAATCATTTATACTTAAAAATAAATGAAATGCATCAAAAACATTAAAACATTGCAAGCAATTGCATCTGTTGCGTATAAAGCAACACTCTAAGTAGCCTTAGTGGCCATTAACATCAACTGGAACAAATAACATATTCACACACTTTTAGTTCTGCAGCCAAATTCGTAACGTCTATTGGTTATGGCTTTTGCGTAAGAGCCAACAGACGACAATCTAATAATAATAATAATGATGATGATGATGATGATGATGTTAATTATGATCAGTGGGACCCATTTCCCACACACTCTGAGAAAAGACAAAGCCACACTCGCTTCTCATTTTGATTACATTATTATTATGTTGCATTTCGTCTTTCGGTCGTCTCACTGCGATTTCGGTCGCATCTTTTCACTGAAATTTATGGTTTCATTTTCACATCAATCGCCCAGCGTATCCCACTCAACAACATCCCAACTATCAACTAGCAACTCGCATGTGCTACGATGATTTTCAACGGTTCGCAGTCAGTCCCGCTCACGCTTTCATTTGCGTTTGGAAAATGACCCACTTCCGGATTAACATGCTCCGACGGGACGGACAACAACTTTTACTGTCACTACAATACACTATTGTTGTTGTTTTTTGTTTTGGGTGGGGATGCATATGAATACGCTAACATTTGCCATATAGAGCAGCTAGAGTCTAATGAAATGGTTATCAGTTTTGTTATGAAGTAGAGGACAGAGCAGTTGAAGGATCTTGAAAAGCTCGAAGAGATAGAGGGGAGATGAGAGAGATCGAGAGGAACAGAGACAGAGAGAGAGAGAGAGAGAGAGTGACAAAGAACGAAAGAGAGATTAGATGAAAAAGCCTAAAGGAGTTCAGATCGGAATGAGAGAAAGAGACAGAGAGAGGGAGAGAGATATGTAGAGAGAGAAAGAGAGGTATAGATAGATTGTCATTGCAAATTAGACTAAGAAAGAGAGAAAGAGTGAATATTGTATTAAGTATAGAGTATGAATGTAGATAAAAGAAACAGAAATAAGAGTGAAAGAAGATGAAAAAACTTTAAAGAATTAAGATCTGAATATGAGAGACTGAGAGAATTAAGATCCGCATGCAAAAATACAGAATAATGCGAATAGAAGGCGAAAAACATAGATGAAAAGAGAAATACCTTTTCCTACAAGTAGAACTATCTAGATCTAAATGTTGATATATGTATGTAAATATAGCAACAGTTAGACATTAATACAAAAGAGTATCTAAGCTTCGTTGTGCTCAGAGTTTAATGAATAGTTTCATACAGCAGCGAAACAATAGCTTCAGAATCGTACTCAATGGGTCGCAACATCTCTTGGCACAACAGCCCATAGAGCTAGAGCTTCAGTTAGGGCTAGGGCTAGAGCTGGAGCTAGGGATAGTTAATGATGTTGTCGCTTGGCTTGGGCCAGACCAAGCATCCGCTGTGTCCGGTGCATAATTGTTGCATGTTTGTTGCACTTAATTGTAATTTATTTGCCATGCCACAGAATTGAGATAAACACAAAGAACGGAAGCAAATATTTTCCGGTGGAAGCGTACAGGGAAATCTTCAACAACAATAAAAAAAAAGTGACAGACAGAGAGAGGGAGAGGGATAGAGAGAGATAGAGAGAGAGAGCTTGCATTGATTGATTGCTGGGCTGCTCCATAGTCGAGACTATCTTTAGCTACCAAAGAGTTGAGAGCATTTAACTGAATGCCAATTGGCTGTTAAAGAAGCTGCTTGCAAAATTGTTGCAGTTCGTTCGCTGCATTTTGTCGGCGTTTGCTTAAAGGCAAAAATACCAATGCGATCGGTCGGCTCTGGGCCGAACAATCAATCAACAAAAAGCCCCAACAGAAGCCAAACCAAAAGCTAATTGCCAGCTAATACGCGAAAAATGCGAATGCGGCGATGCGCAAAGAACGCGTCCGACAAAAGGAAACTGCACTTCCTATAATGGGCTGGCTGGCTGACTGCCTGGTTGACTACCTGGCCCAACACCTGAAGCAGCAGCAGCAGCAGCAACAGCAGCAGCCAATTGGGGGCATCAGTCATCAATCATCAATCAGCCGGCCAAGAGCTGGACCCACTGGTGTCGCTCGTTGCGGGTGCGGCCTTAGTTTTCACACTCAGACCAGGCCTAATTGAGTGGATGCTACAACTACAACAACTACACACTCAAACACACACGCACGCACACGCAGTGGACAGCCCCGTTAATTAGCTAGCAGCATCCGAGCTCTCAGACACAAATCAAAACGGAAATTGTTTATTAAACAAATCTAGCACTGGGCTTCAGTATACAATTACTATCTATTTATATCTGTATATATAGTGTGGCTGATAATGATATTTTGATTGAGTTTTGGTATTTTGAATTATGTGTGTGGGTTTGTGCGTGTTAATAACATGAAAATTCCTTTTATAAACAAGCTAGATTAGTTTACATAATTAGCTGTAGTGGAAAAAAGGAATTTTAACAAGTTTTTGAATAAATCAAAAATATATGAAGACTGTCCAAATGGAAATAGCTTGAAATTGTAATGCAGCTCAAACTATTTAAATTGAAATTGCAGCTAAATCTGTAATAAATCAATACTAATCTAGAAACAGAAGATATTATAAATAAAACATTTATATTCAACTCTCATTTATATATACTGCGTATGTCCCTCTGCGTAGCGTTCAGGATATTTTCTAGTTGTATAAATTGTATAATTAAAGATTTCTTACTTGGTATTCTCTGATTATATTTTTAAAACTGTTTATCTTTAGAATACCTAGAATTCCTATTTTAAATTTCAAGTCTTTAGATTCAATACGAACATCCACAACTAATATAGTCTTTTCACGCCGTTAAAAAGCATAAAAACATTCGATTTTCAAGCTTTATACAAATTAATATAGCAATCTCATTAAATTCATTTTCTAGCTTACTCAATCTATCAGTTGTGTGGAGACACTTTTGCATTGAGTTTAGATAAGCATGAAGCTCAAGCAAGGTGTTTTAAGATATACGAGAAGAGATTCTCAAATAATATTATCATAAGATATCTCAAGTAACACAAGAGCTAATAAAGATAACTGATTATAAGCTACCTCACTTAACTCGAATAGCAAATGCTTTGCAGTCAAGTCTTTAAAGATTTTAAGTAAGCATCAACAAAAAGAAGTTTTATTTTAAAGGATTCTTTTTAGCGAACATTGTTTTACCATGTAGCTCAGCTACATTTCATTCGCACCCGAACATTATTAACAGCAAACAGATCTCTCTTGACATTTTGCCACATACCTATATATATGTGAATGTATGTGAATCAAATTAGTTAGTTATCTAAACACATATGCATAGATCTCATTAGGCAGCTTGGCTCATTAATTATGGACACGAAGTGCACAATTCCCATCATAATAAAATAAGGCTTTATATATGTATGTGGGAAATGCACTTAAGCATTGTCTCCCGAACTGCACATGAAAAGTGAAACTGCACGAAATGGAAAAGAAAAACTGAAATACACATGAAAATTGTCAACATCCGTTTCAGAGGCAGCCAAAAACCAGATTAACAATCAACACAAACGATTCTCCCACACGACAGAAAGAAACAAAATTTCAATTATGCAAATGAATTTTTGCGCCTTCGCACGCGCCAAGCATGCAGGCGGGGGCGTAGTCTCGGACTAGATATTGACCATTGGCCAGCTACAGTGGAGTGTGGGCAGCGAGTAGGTGTCACTTGACTAAATTGATAAAAACTACAAAAAAAAACCAAAAAAAATGCTGCTGCCGGAATTAGGCGCCAAAATTTTGCGTGGTGTCTGAGTTGATATAGAAAATTGATAATTATTGAATGGGGTATGCTAGCCACAAATGGTAAAAACGTCGCTTAACTGCTATAATCTGTAATCACAATGTAAAACCTATATAATCGTTGTTCGCTATATATGTGCATACGTCATTAGCTTAGAAGGTAAACGGCATGTAAATTGCTTTGTTGATGGCTTTTTAAAGTTTTCAATTTAGCACAGATGCGGGTCAAGAGTTGTGAAATGTTGCAAACAGAGACGTAGCGACTAATGATGATGATAATTATGATCATATTTGACTAAAAAATCACAAAAAAAAACTACTTCAACTTTCTATAGTGCGCAGCACCCACAAATCGTTCGTTATATCATCAGCATATCAACTCAAGATCAACTTCCGTTTGCAGCTTCAGCGAAAGTTATCAACAACTCATTACAATCAACCTACAATACAACAACCACTTGTGTCGCCCCCTTTCTCCACTGGGGGTAATTTCAAACGCCAAAACAATGACACATAAATCGACAACAGCAAAGAAAATCAAGCGTAACAGTCAGACTCATGTGTATATATACTATATATAGTATATATATATATCATATCAAATTATGGCAGCATGTGAAAAGTTGTTTGCAAATTTATGTTGTTTTTTTTTTTGCTGACAATAGAAAGCAAGGCAACAAGTTGCACAGCATCGCCATCTCTCTCTCTCTCTCTATCTCTATTTTCATCTCTTTCTGTGTCCTATTGAATTACTTTGTAATGTAAGAAAAATAAGTGCAACGTTGACACAATTGCAATTGTGTGAGAGACACGAAAACTTGTTGTCTGCCAAAATCTAAATCAAATGAAAATTTCATTTGCCTTTTTATAAAAACTGAACAATTGCATTTTGGTAAATATATGCACATTTATGTAAACAATGTATGTATAACAATTGTATGATTTATAACTGCTTATTTTCCAAGTAACTAAACTAGAAAATTAGAGTTTAGATTCATAAATTTGAAAGCGTATGAATATTAGCTTTATAAAAGAAAGAGAAACTTTTCATATAGATTTAAAATTATTAAATAATTATATATATGTATATAATATATAATAACTGTACTATAGTTTATGTGCTGCTTATTTTCCAAGCAATTACATGAGAAAATTATATATTTTGCTTGTTGAGTTAAAAGCTTAGCATAAAAGTACAAAAAAACAAAAATATAGATAAATATTTATGTAGGACTAAATTTATGTTAAAGAGCGCACTTGCCCTGATATACAAGCCAAAGTGCTTGAAACTTGGTAACAAAATATAGAAGCATACAAAATATTATACATGTATATAGAATAGAAATTATTAATAAAAATAATTAATTAATTAAAAAAAAAAATAATGTTTTTATGAATTTATGTACGAAAAGTTTATTATTATCTATAAAAAATATATATATTATTGTATAAATATAAAATATACATAATATATATAAGAAACAACAATTACAACAAAAATACTTGATATACGCATTATTTTTTCTATTTTCATAAATATATATACTAATATTAAATATTTTATTTCTAGAACTATCAAAGCAAATATCTAGTTTGAAGTTGAAACCTTGTTTTTGAGTAAACTTGGAAACCCACTTGTTTTTTGCTTCTCAGTTTTAAGACAATTCTTTTGGCTTTTAATTTGACATTTATCGCTTTCAAATACGTGTCTAACTTTTTGAGTCGTCCAGCAGCAGTTGAGTTGAGCTGAGCTGAGCTGAGCGGAGAGACCCGCCCACAGTTTGAGCGTGAGATAATCGGATCTTTAGTACAATTACATATAACATTGATGTAGGTCGTCGTCGTAGTCGTTGTCTCGTCATGAATTTTGTGCCATTTATGGCATGACAAACCCAACATATGGCAAACAAAAAACGTATAAAAAAGTCTTTTGTTTTTATGAGACAGGAAAAAAAAACAGACGCCCGCACAAATGACGCTGTTTGATGATGATATAAGCTGCTGCTGTTTTTTTTTTTATTTTTATTGTTTTATATTTTAGCGATTTTGGGGCAACAGCTGAAGCTTATTTGATACATGCGCAGATGTTTATTGTCCATGTAGCTTTAGTCTCAATTCTTGGCCAAGTTCAGCTCCACCTTTTGGCAGCTAATTAATGAGAAGCCCAACAAGTTGGCGCGTGGCATGTTAATAAACATTAACAATCTTTTTTTTTCTTTGTGCATTTTTCTGAGTTGGTTTGTTTGTTGCATTTTTGTGTGCTGCAGCGTGGGCTTTGTTTGTTATTGGCCCCGAAAAGCAAGCGTTGGCTGTAGCCGCACAAATCAAAAGTCCATTCATTTAACTAACGCCAACATATCTCAAAACTTAAGTATTCCATTCATAAAAAAAACAAGCCGACACCGCCGCTGTTTGTGAATGAACATGGCCCAAAGGTGTTTATGGCCTTAAAACAAGGTGTTTACCATATGAAAAAGAGCCAGAGAAATGCTAAGAGCCTATTATTCTTAGTCAAGCATAAGAAGCAGAATCAAATTCTAGCGAAGCAATCAAATTGGCAGCTTAAGCATGCCCAACCCATGTGGTTCTTAAGTATATTTTCGAATTTACATAACTTTTAGAAAGGTGAACTTGCTGTGAGCTTTTCTGATCTACATTCGAGAGAGAATACAATAAAATAACTAATCAACAAGGGAATTATCAATGACTGATCGAGTTGCACTTTAAACACTTTGTAAAAAAAACTTTCAGCAGCCCAAAACTTGAATCGAACAACGCAATTTCAATGCTCCAGGGCAATTTTGTTTTTTTTTTTTTTATTTGTAGATTCATAAATCATTACAAATTGAAAAGCTCACTGACAGCCGAACGAGCTGACTGAACTGACTGACTGACTGACTAACTCACTGAGTGACTGTCTCAGTGACCCGAAACAAGGCCAAAAAATGTCACCAGCGCGCGGGCAATGCAAAGTTTTGTAATAAAGTTCCAGAGCGCAAACCCTGCGGGCCCCTCAAACGGCCCCAACGGCCAACAGTAGGCAACTTTTGTTCAATTTCAATACCCTGTAGTTAATAGAGCGTTAATAGAGAGGGAATATCAACTAACTAACTCTGTATAAACATAAGCAACGACTGAATACCGCTTAAAATATTTGACATACTTAAAAAAATTGTGATCAAATTAGATATTTGAAACTTTTAGCGCATACAGGGTATCTGCTAGTCAATCATCTTTAAGCCAGATTTCATGATTACGCACACTCTTAGTAAAACTAAGCACTGTTTCTTAGATTTTGTACAAATTTCAAAATTTGCAAAGTATCTCTTAGTAGAGCATTTGCAATTTTAAGCATTGTAACAGAAATTGGCGTACTTAAACTAAGCTAAAAATGCTCAAATCAATATTAATAATGCCTTATATTTTCATATTCAGTTTCCTATTTTAGTTTATGGAGCATCTCCTGGTCGATCACTTTTAATTTTCTACTTAATTACAAAAATTTGCACACTTGAAATATATTTGTATGTAAGTTTCTTGAAATTGTTAACAAATATTTAAAATTTAGTTTTTACAGGGTATCTTCTTACTTATCTTTACTTTTAGACCTGGTTACAAGAGCTTGCATACTTTACATAAATAAATTCATATTAATTGCAATAAATACTTAAAATTCAATTTGAATTTTTAACACTTTAGCATATCCCCTAGTCGATCATTTTCAAACCATTTGCTTTTACTTTTTATTTTGGTTTTTGTATCAACAAATCATAAAACGCACTTAACCCGCTGTGTACGCGTACTCCAGCAGCTGCCCCAACTACACCTCCCTACTCCCCCTACTCCCATGTACTGCGTAACAACTTGAATAGCTCTGGCCCCCCTCTATCATCTCAACCTGCCCCCATCCCCAACACATCGCCAGCTGACCAAACATATTGAGCTAAACTCGCACCGCAATGGCCAACCAGCCACAGCTATGCTTTGTGCTCAATTGAAAACTCAGCAAGTTTTCAACATTTTTGGAGGCTAACTATACGGGATATTGGTGGGAGGGAGGTAGGGTAGGTAGGGAGCAGGGTCCATGGAGCTCCATTCGACTGAGCCGGCCGGCAATTGTTTTGTCAGTTCAAAAAGCGCTGATTAAAGCGAGACTGCGGCTTGACGACGCAATATGCGCATTCGACTCCTGTTATTTCTATGCTCTTATTGTCATCGAAGTTGTAGCTGGCTCAGTTTTTTATTTTACACAATATACCCTAACTTTTGATTGAGGTGATATGATTATGTGTTCGCAGTTGGGAAATTGTTGGTTGTTGCTCAAAATAAAGTCAAATATAACTATTGTCAAGTCATTCCAAGTGTTACAGAAATGATTATAAGACCTTAAGAACGATATCAAGCTAGATAAACATATATATTTATACGACATATATGTATTATATATAATTAACTAATATTTCATACTTATTATTTATACTACTTACTTACTAATATATATAATTATAAGCTGCAAGATTGTGCCTTTAAATATATATATAAATTTATATATATTTGATTTCAAATTCAAAACTGAGGCAGAGGAAATTATAAAAGCATCCGATGAACTAACAAGAATATACATATATTTAATTAACAGTCTTGATAACTTTGATCTAAAATAGGCATATATTTTTCTATTTTATATGTATTTTATTGTAGCTACAACTAATTTTATAATTCTCTCAATAGTCTTCATATATATTCATTTATTTACAAAACTTTATGTATTTGCAGTCTTAATAAGTTTTGATAACTTCTTTGCTAACTTCTCTCTCAATCGTCTACATTTTTCAGATATTTTTTATACAATATATTTAGATATTAGATATATTTTACAGAACAAAATATGTATATTATTTAAAATATTTGTTATTCATTTTATATTTTTATTTATTTTACTTCACCCTTTTATTTATTTTATTTTATTTTATATTTTTTTAAACTTCGTTTCATATTTTTATTTATTTTATCTCATATTTGTATTTATTTTATTTTATATTTTTAATTGCAGCTCTTTTTAACTGATATCTAAATAAATAAATTAACTTTGTTCCCAATTCAATATTTTCTATATTTATGCATACATTCCTCATCTATTTCCCCTGCCTAAGAGCATACGCGTTTCGTATTTATTCCAAGCTCAAATAACTTCATATTGTTTTGCTTTTATTTGGGTTAACCGCTTCAACAAACTTCAAGTCATGCATGGCCGAGAGACGGCTAAAGAGTTGCCCGCTTTTTTGTCAGTTGCCATGGTTATAGTTGTTGTTGCTACTGCTGCTGCTGCTGTTATTGTTGTTGTTGTTGTTGTTCTATCAACAATTGACGCATTGCAGTTCTTACAGCGCATCTGGATAGCAGCACGTAGATTAATGGGGGGAAAATTACGCTTAAAGTATTATAACTTAACATATTTGGAATTTTCATTTGATTTGTGGTTTCGTTTGGTTTCGCTTTTGCTTTTGCTTGTGCTTTCGGTTGAATGAGCATTTTGTGGTGCGTTTCATTAGGCGTGAACTGTGCGGCGCAACGCCCAGCCTTAAGTAGTTAATATGGGGTTTTGTCAGCGATTCAAAGAGCAGAAGAATAAGCAAAAGAAGAAGCAACAAGTATGCCTATAATATTAAATAATTATAGCTATTGTGTAGCAAAATATGTGAGCTTTAGGAATTTCTCTACTTTTAATAGGGTTCAATGTTTGAACTCTCAACTTTATAGAAACAATTATAGAAAATATAGAAAAAATAAAAGAATTAAAAATAAATTAAATTTTATTCTACTATATTAGAAGAATTTTATATAAGTTGGTGAATTATTGTGTAACAAGATATTTAATTTATTTATATTTAAATTATGTATTTCTTTATTTCAAATCTGACAATGTTTAGTGCGAAGAGTTTTAAAATTTGTATAATAGTAATCACATAGGGTCAAAGAATCTGAATAAATCTAAAATAAATAAATATATAAAAATATTTTCTACTGCTTAAATTCTGTAGTTTACTCATGTTCAACTACAATTGTTAAGGAACTTCAAAGTGCTGCATATATATCTTAAACTTGTTTGCCTACTAAACAAAGTTAAGAACCGAAGACCAGCTACAAGACAAAGTTCTAAAAAAAACTACTATGCTGCGACTGCCAATTTTATTTTTTGTCAGTGCCGTTTTAGCATCCGGCAAATGGAGTCATGAATTCTAAACATTACAACAGCGACAACAAATGTCATAACAACAACAACAACAACAACAGCAATGACGCTGGCCAAGCGACTGCAGAAGCTTTTCTATTTTTTTTTTTTTGTAAACTTGGCTCGTATTTTGTTTAGTTTTGTTGTTGTGCTGAGCAGCGGAAATTATTATTAATTGCTTGGAATGTTAGGCCCACAAGCTGCCCCTCCTCCCTCTACGAAACTCCAGGTGCTCACTCCATTCTAATGGCTTCCGTTGGCGTGGCAGCTTCTGTTATGTTTGTCTAATCATTTATGATGACGTCAAAAGCGGTTTATTCATGGCCAAAACGCGGCGAGTTCTTGGCCTCAAAAACGAAGAAAAAAAAATAACGAATAACGAAACTAAGTGTATGCGAGGCGTGGATATTGCGTGGATTCTGTAGATAAATGTGGAGTAACTCTTTGGCTCAGTTCAATGGCCTTGGCCACGAGGGAAGACATTTGACAGGCCAAGCAGCCCCCAAAGCACCCAATCGCCCAGCAGACAGCGTGGGTAAGAATTGTAGCACAGCAAAGAAAAACCTGGCCAAGCGTGGCCAAACATAATGGCTAGCCTCGACTCTATTCCACTTCTGCTCAGCTCTACAACGGCAATGCAATTGCATTTGCAGTTTGGCTGGAGCCAGGGGAAATTTAGTCGAACGCCAACTCCAACGCTTCAGCGTTTCATATGACTGACTGCCAGGCAGGCGGAAGCAGTGCAGCAGTTGCAGCTAGAGTTGAAAGTGGAGCTGGAGCATTGGAGTTGGAGTTGGAGTTGGAGTTGCAGCAGACTGCAGCAGCCACAGTTCAAGTCAAGGTGCAGCCGCGGCCGTTGAAACGTGCCAGCTGTTTACACTCCTCCTCCGCCTTAAATCAAAGCAGAAGTTTCTTTAAGATTTACAATCGAAAGACGGGGCGTGGCGGGGCGGGGCGGGGCGGGATGGGTCGGGTCGGGGGAGTAGTTTCTATTGTATTACCCAATGTGCAAGGGGTGAACGGACTGACATTTGCGTAATTGTGTTTGAATGCCGGAACGAACCTTTCTTGATGTGCCAGCATTCAAATAGCAAAACAAAAACATTTGCAACAAATTGATTGGAATTGGCAAAGAAAAGTGGCTTAAATAGCGTGCTCAAATAGTGGAACTAAATTGTTGATAATATTTATATTTATATATGTATATATTTGCTATATTTTATTTTTATATTTAGATTTACCTATAATAAATAAACTTTTTTTAATATTTACTAGATATTAAGCAGTTATTTTTAAATGATTTTATATCAGCTTTGATTTTTATATATGTCCAAAATATGTGTAAATCAAAGACTTATAATGTGTATATCCTAAAAATACCATTTGAAAAAGTTTATCTATCACAAATATATATTTTTTAATAAATATTATAAATATATATAAATATATATGTATATATATACTTCCCCTAGTTCTCATATTATATATCTTATATACGCTTTTTTATTTCTCATTCTTCAATATGTGAACTTTAATACTGTTAATAGATAGATACATAGGCATTTGCTGAAATATGTATTTATCTATAAAACACTATATTAACTGTAAGCAATATATATTAAATATCAACGAAAGCAGATAAAAACATTACAGTTGAACGTAACTGACTGCAAAATAAATAAATAAAGACATTGTTTTTTCCTCTCAACTGCCACGCCATTAAAAGTCATGTGTATAAAACATTAGCTTAATCTATAAACCAGGCTAGCAGCAACCCAATTCCCAAATATTGCAGTTTTAGTTCTAAAACCTGTAGAAGTTTTCTCGACGCAATGATATAACCTTAACATTTGTATATTTATATATTATGAGTTGATTTACTACATCCCAAACGCAGAGATAGCAAAACACATATAACACACAACTAATAAACTACTTCACACATCTTGAACGATTATAAAAACAAATATTACTCAGATATCTTGCAGATTGTTGTATAAACAATTAAGCATATTATGGGCGTAGAGTTTATTTGCCCAAAAATGTTGTTTATTCTTATTAAATGCAAATTCAACAATAAGCAAATTTTGTTATAGATCCAATTACTATATATATATATGTATATATGCATATAAGGCACAGCTGGCATAACAAATAAAATACAATAAATAACAAGTAAAGTCTAGTCGAGAGTGCTCGACTAGGAGATACCTTGAGTACTGCACAGAGCAGTACATGCATAACAAGCCCAATTTAAGCTGACGACAGATAGCCATCTTGGGCTAGATCAACTCAACTCGTCGCCCTGATCAGGAATATACATACTTTATGGAGTCTGTCAAGCTGCCTTCTGTCTATTACATGAATTTTTACAAAGCTAGTATACCCTGAACTCTCATGTTCAATGCTTGAGCACTTTTTGTATTATTAATTAAATTATATTTCCAAATTTAATATAAATTATCTAATATATTTTTTCATAGTTGATATTACTTTTATATTTCTATATATTTTACATGTTATATACCTAAGCATTACATAAATCTATATCAATATAGATTCATCATCTAAGAAACACGTAATGTCTTTGGCAACTCAAGTTGCACGAGTTAAGAACTCAATTGTTAACTTTTGAGCTATTATATAAACTGTATGTAAACTGTCATATAAAGTCTGTTTAAAACTTTCGACCTTATCGATCATGCTGGCTCGAGTATCGTAACTTATGCTGCGTTTATGTGCGATTTGTTTGTTTGTCTGTTTGTTGTTGTTGTTGTTTTGCACAATGTTTGTTTATTTTGACACGTTCGTCGCTTGGTCGCTGCGTTGGCGACTTTTACAAATTGTTTTTTTTCTCTCTCTCTTGTATTTCCGTATATGCCCAGCGTCGCCTCGTTGTGCCCCCATTTGTGACGTTGTCTATGTACATTTAGGGATTATTTTTAGGCACTTGGCTGCTGATCTGTTTGTAATTTGTTTATGGCAACTGTTGGCTCGATTAGATGTTCGCGTTGACAGCCTCACAGCTGATGAACTCTTTTTGAAGCAGCGACAACGACGTAGACGACAAGCAACATGTGTGGCGGCAACAGCTATTTGCATTATTATATATATACATATATTTTATTTTTTGTATTTTTGTTTATGCCGCGTGGCAAGACAGGCAGCATGCGGCGACAACAGCAACAGCAACAACAACAACAACAATAGCAGCAACTGGAAAACTGTCTGCTCTAATGATTTTGACCCTGAACGAATCTGAAGTGGTTGTGGCTGCCACGTCTGCCACTGCCACTGCCGCTGCTTTCAACTATAAACATGTCAGTTCCCCAGTCTGGACCGCAACCAAAACATTCGAAAACAACTCTCAACTATTTTTAAACACTCTACACACGAAACTAGGTAAAATGAAAAGGTATGTAACAGACGAAGAATTAGACTATATGTAACAAAAAAACTATATACCTATACTACTATTATAGAGCATCAGCATACGAGATGCTTCGAGTGGATTCTAGATACGCAAACAGCTGCAACTGGCAAATATCTATATTTTATATAATGTTTCAGTTTTAATTTTAATAATTTAATAAGTTTACAAAAAAATTCTATATTTTATATAATGTTTTAGTTTTAATATTAATAATTTAATAAGTTAATATTTGAAACTTTTATATTTTATAAAATTGTATTATTTAATTTGATAACAATAACACTTTTATTTATCAACCTTTTTACTATTTTTTATTATTTTAATGTAAAATAAATTCATGATTTTAAAATATTTTATTAATTTCTGTATTATATTATTTATTATTCGGTAATTGTATAATTTAAAATTGTCTATTATTTTATATTTTTATAAGTTTCAAATTAAAATTTAAAGACTATATAATTATTTTAGAAAAATCTAAAAGTTTTAAATTTTGTTTTTTATTGTAATAAATTTATTTTACATTTTTTGTTTTTCATTAATTTTATTTTTTATTTTATGTAATTAAATATGTAATTATAATGAATTATAATTTTATGTAATTATAATGAAACATTTAAATATTTTATGATTTCAGATATAAACTTTTTTATATTTTGTATTTTATAACAAATAGTTTATCTATATATTTCCCAAAACAAATAAAGTTTAAAACTTAAAAATAAGATATACTACAAATTTCAGTAAAGCCAGAGTATTCTCTAGTCACGCAGACTCATCATATATTACAACTTCTTGTAACTGCGAGGAGTAACGTGAAAATTTGAAAACCTGCTGCTAAAATAATTGAAAAACAGGGCAGACAATGACAAATCGCTAACAAAAGAAAAGCCACAGGAATAGAAAATGATATCAAGTTGATAATAGCAAGGGGGGAAAAGTCAAAGAAAAAGACGGCGTAACGAAATATTAAGAACGATATCAAAAGATACAAAGGAGATGCGCAGATTTAAAAAAAAAATTAATTACTCAAGACTAATAGGAAATAATTTAAATAAATATTCCAATAGATATTAGAGACATGGATATTTATATATTATTTTATATATTTTTATACAGATTACTAAAAACTCTAATAAAAATATTGATAGGAATTGAAAGGAAAATATATTTTAAAAAAGTTTTATGAGATATTATAAAAGAAGTCTCAAAGAAAATAAAATTCTTAATATATTTAATATATACAAGTATATTTATAATAGCTAATGTAAAGGTTTATTTGAATAGATATCAAGAAAAAATATCGCATATATTAAAGAAATTAAAATCAAAAAATCTAAGAAAATCTGAATTAGATAGAAAGTTGATATTAATAACATATTAAATATATGTATATTCATATATTCATATATACCATATTAAAAATTGTGAAAGATGTTTCGACTATGAATTGAACAGCTTAGACAATGACAAAATCTAGCTCAGTGCCCAAGTCTAGATTCTGCCAGCCCAATGCATTAGTCATCAGACTGAGCATCTGTTGCAGAGGCACGCCCACCTTCAACAGGTCGTCCCGCAACTCCCTGTACTCTGGCAGAGCGCGCAAATTGATGAGCAGGCGACGGAACTCTGTGCTGCGTATTTGACGCACTGCCGTGACGAGTTCCCTATCCCTGGCCAATTGTCGTCTATAGAGATCCCGGAGCTCAGCACGCGGCAGTGCATCACGCAGATCCATCAGCAATCCACGAATGCCCTTGCGACGATTCGGTAGTGGAGTGGTGACCGTCTCTGACAACTGCGTATTGAAGAGCTTTCGCAAATAGTCCATGTAGTAGGCATAGTTCAGCTTCAAAATGCGACACAAGAAATCCTTTTGGTCGATTTTCGCCTTGATCTGGTTTAGACGCACCACACGTGCCTGGAACTGCTCACTGCGCAGCAGCTTGACCAGCGCACGCACCTCAGGATCCTCCCGAGCATTGGCCAGTATATTGCGTAAACGCTCCGCCGGCAACAAAGGACTAGCATTGCGTATAAGAGCAGTCAAGCCACGTTCGGCATCAATGGGACATTCACTGCCTGCCTTGACTTCTTGTCGTGGCGTGTCTGTCGTGGACGTCACTAGCTCCGTCTGCTCCTGCTGCGCATCTCTCGCCTGCCTGCTCAATGGTTGCTCAATGTGAGTGGCCAACCAATTGATTTCATGTGCCTTCATCAAGTCACTCTCCTGAGCACTCGGCTCACCGAGTTCGGGCATGGGCAAATCAGTGGGAAACTCAAAGGAATCGTCCGTTGTGAAAGGTTCCTCTGGCAGCCCTGAGATTGCAGCCACCAGCAGCAGCGAGCAGCTGAGTTGTATGAGCAACTGATACATCTTGATAACAATTCGAATACTGTGCCATTGCCAAAATGCTGATGCACTTTTTATATAACCGGCAGCAGCAGCAGCAGCAGCAACAACAGAATCACAGCCCAGTGCTAACTTATCTGCTGTTTATTCAATACACTTTGCTATTTGCCCAACATCTTTGCAGGCAAACAAGAGAAGCGTCAGAACAAAAAGTGGAATAACCTTCAGATGAAGCTCATCAATCTTGGAGATACACATGTATATGAATTCCACAAAAGTCCACAAAAATCATCATCGTCACCATCATCATCAGGAGCTCAGCTAACAATCATTTGACAATTTATTGTTATACCCTATATACGCTATTAAGAAAGGGTTGTCTTAGCTGACAGAGAAATAACAATAACTTTTCTTATTGCGTACAGGGCATCCCTTTCTTAACTTTCTTATTTCCCACAGATATTAAATTTATGACTGCAAAACGCGTTAAGCTGCTTTTACTGTCTGTAAAAATACAAAAATAGAACATTTCCCTAGCATTTTCTTTTTTACTTATTTTAAAGTTTTTTTTTTTGCTGTGATTTTGTGTGGGCATTTCGAAGAACAAAATATGATTGATTGCAAGTCTATAAAAATTATAATTGAATTATATTCTTTGAGAAGCAAGCCAAACCAGCTAATATAATAGAAAATTGGCCCACGCTTCAAATGGCAATATATACGAGGGTTGTCTGATAAATCACTTACCTCAATTGAAAACTAGAAAAAAAGACAGAAAGATAAGAATAATAAGTAATTTAAATTAATAATTTAAATGAATATAAATTTTAAAAGTATTTAAATAATAAAACAAATATAAATTTAATAAATTTTTGAATTTCTAAATAATTTTAAAATTTTATTATACAAATAATTTAATAGTTTGAAGTTTTATTAAATAATATAAATATATGTATTCAAATTGAATTAAATAATATAGCTATTTTTTTTATTAATTTTTACTATTAAACATATTCTTTAACTAAATAAGATTATTTTAATTTTCAATTAAAAAATTTAATAATTTTTAAATTTCGTTAAAAAATTGATTTATTTTTAAATTTAATTTATTTTTGAAATTTCATTAAAAAATTTGTTTATTTTTAAATAAAATAATGTAATTAAATAAAATGGAATGTGATTTATTTAATTTGAAATTAATTCAGGACTGAAATTATTTTAAATGCAATTAATTATTAATTAATTAATTTTATTATTCCTTTTTTAGAATTTTTAATAGAATTAAATATAGATTTGAAGTTCGTTTAATATAATTGAACATTTCAACTCAGCCTATTAAAAAAACCATTAATAAAAATTAATACATTTTTAATTAAATAATTATTTAAAGAAATGCAATAATTATAAATTTGATTTAAAAATTATTTTAAATTTAAAATATGTAATGAAACAATATTATTAATAATTAGTTCATTACAAAATGAATCAATTTTAAATGTAATTAAATATTTAAACAATTTTATACTATAATTCCATTTTGGTTAAGTTTCATTCATGATATCTTTAAAATAAAATATAATATCTCCTAGTCCAAATCTATTTACATAACCATTTGGTAATATATTTTACCCCTTTTATGCCAATTTTCTGTTATTAATCTCTCATATTTCAAACGTCCTTTTTGCTGTTTTCGACAACATTTCTTTGTTGCTGCACATTGAAGGTAAAGATGGAACAAGTTCATTTGTAGGCGTCCGACCAAAAAGCCATTTGCACAGGATTCATGTGGGACTCATTAGGCGGGTATCCTTATGCTTGATATCTTTTTGTGCTGCTCGGCAGGATTTACTTGTTTGCTCTGTATCCTTTTTTTTTGGTTTTTAGGCTCCGCCGACAATGAAGAAAACATCCCACAAGGGCAAAAAGTTGCTGAAGCTGAATATTCATGTATTTCCTTTCTTTTCCTTTTTTCCCTTTTTTTTTGCTTTTTCTGTGGGCGTAGGTTAAAAGACAATTTTCGCTTGCCGCACTTGAGGCATTTGGAGCTACATAAATTAGCTTGAAATTGTTTTTGAATGTCCTTCGAGAGAGATTTCAACAATGGATTTGCAAATGGGCAGTCAATATCATTTACATCATCATTGAAAGCTTTGCGAGCGATTTACTGATTGTTGAAGTTTTCCACATAGGAATCATCATATTTACGGCAGCTTAAAGTCTTCTGCTTGGCTTGCCTTTAAAGCATAAACTGTTGCCACGACCAGCCATAAATATGTGTCTTTAATCGTAGCACTAGAGCTTATGCCCAAGTTATGCAGACAGCAGACAAGCCCAAATGGAGCAGCGCCCAAAGTAGAGTCACGCAAATGAACAAATTGGAAAACCAGACAGACGTTGGGTTTGGCTTGCTCGCTTTTGGGGGTTGACCGTATAGCCAGCCAACCAACCACCCCCAACTATGAGTGAAGCTCCCCAGCTGCAGGACAACGCCCAGTTTGAACTATTTTAATGCTTTTCGATTCCCCCGAGTCGTGGCAGTTGTGTAAATATTTCATTTGACACGCCTCCCAGCGCATTTTAACTTAATTGATTCCAAATAAATAAAAACAAAAGCTAAGGCTCAAAAAAGCGAAATACATATCAAATTGTAATTTGATCTGAATTTCATGTTCGATTTGATGGCACGTGTTACTCCCACTCGAAATAGCCCCAATTGTCAGTCTGTTTGCCTGCCGAAATGTCAATGCTCCATTGCATTTGTGCTCAATTTAAATTAGGATACACTTCGGGGCCTATTTGTCGGCCCGAACGTGAGCCGCATTTTGGCCAGGCCTTAAAGCGTTTCGCTAACAAATCGAATTGCAGACAAGCAGTTAACACTCAAATATCGATGCAAATCGCAAATTGCTGCTAATAATGAGTAAATTCTTGTTTATTAAAGCAATTACGAGGATATCACAGTGGGCAAAGGGTCCAAAATATCATAATGAATATAGATTTTTATATTTCCATTATTTATTCTGCTTTTAATATCATACTCATTAATTTTGTAAGCAGCCCTCGCAATATCTATCTTTGCGAAAGGCTCGCCCTTTACCATTATTCGTATCAGCAAGCAACTTCTATATTTAGAGTACAATTGCACTGAAGTCATGCTATTTCTAGTCACATAAAAACTAACTGTTCTTATTGTTCGGTTTTCTTTGTGCCTATCTTCGAATATGACGAGCCAGCGCAAGCATTTGCATAGAGTAGTTAATCATCATTTGTCATTGCACTGTGAAATACTCTGTAAATGACTGTTCTATTACAAAGCTACTTGTTATACCCTGTACTAAAAATGCCTAATAGATTTTATAAAATTTATTGCAATTCATAATATGTTTACACAATATGCAATAAATGTTTCACACTTTATTAGTATGCTACAAAAAGTCAAAAATTGTACATAACAAATATACCCTATCTCACTCTATACACCCAGCATGCTAAACCGTTGCAGACTACAGTTTCTGTTACGCTTCAGTCCAGCAGTTGGAATTTTCCAATTCAACGCCTTATTGGAATTCACTTTTATCTAATTCGTTTTCAATTAGAATTAAATATGCCAAAAAATAAATAAAAAAATGATAACATTTTCTATGACGCACAAATCTGGCTAATTTTAACAAAGTTTAATCAAGCGCATCATTGCCAATACACACACACACATATACATAGGCAAACATACATACATACATACATACATACATACATATGTATGTATATATGTATGTAAGTAAATACAGCTTGCTCGGCTTCACTTTGTTAATCTAAACTTATTTGTGTGCTAGACACACACATTGCAAATTTGTTTATGCAAATAATATTCGGTAACAGAACCGAATAAAGTTGCCTAATTATTATGCAAAATGTCTGCAAAGCTATAGTCAGGAGCAAAGACACATTTGATACACACACACACACACACACACACAGAAGCACAATAGTAACGTTAGAATATAAGTATGTATGTGTGTATGTATGTATGTTTGTGTGGGTATTGAAATATTCACCAATTCACCTTGAATATGAAGTAGAGAACTGATCTGGCAAATGCAAATGAAAATAAACTGAGCAAGGGTAGAAAACAGATGTCGAAAAACAGTTTTTAAATTAAATAAATAGTTCACAACTGCAAGCAAATGCAATATGTAACAGCTCGCAAAATATGCTTGGTAAGGCAAGACTAAAAATAAGCTAACTGTAAATGAAAAGAGATTTTCAATAATATGCACATACCTGCTGTCAACTACATATTCAATTGTTCATATCTGACTTTTTCAACAGCATATGCACAAATAATATTTATAATTAAAAAAAAATACACAATTCACTAATTTGAAACACTTTTTTCACCACTTTTCACTTTTTATAGCGCCCTATTTACTCCACACGCGCGCAGCTGACGATATAAACGTGCTTATGGTCAACCTAGGAAGTGGCAGCACTTAATATATCGCATGTAATATATCGATTGCATATAAAAAGCAATATCGATAGCTGAGAATAAATGAAAAATTCGTGAAATATAGCAAACATAAAGAAAACAATATAAGCAAAGTCATTGCATATATATATATGGAATTAATGCCAGTTGTTTTTTTCAGTTTTACTATTGTTATTAAATAGACGCTGAAATAATTTGAAATAACCGCCATAAAACAACGTATAAGGGCGTAATATGTTCACTCTAAAAAACGCTGCATGCAATATTTTGATAAGGCGTAATATCGATAGTTGTACACAATAAACTAGTTAAAATAGCCGCCATGGACGAATCGTGTAAGAATTGTAAATTAAACAAATAATTTACTCAGTTAATATATGTAATTATATGTGTAACAGCTGGCAGCACATTGCCCAACATGGATCAGACTGCCTCTCTGCTCAATCACAATGTTAGCTTTGACAGCAGCATGGAACTGACACGAACTGCCGCCGAAGGCAGCGCGGCTTCCATACCCGATCTCAGCTTCTCCCTGAGTGAGTCGGAGCGGCGGAAACTGATGCAGCGCCAGACAAGGACTGCCAACAGCAGTATGGATGTGGTCAATAAACAGAACTGCAGCGCATCATTGGAGCAGAGCAGCTGGCTGAAAGATGAGCAGGAGGAGGAGGAGGAGGAGCAGGAGAGCGAGAATGTGATAAGCATAGAGGATACACTGGATGAGCACGAGCAGACGAAGCAGGAGGAGGAGGAGGAGGAGGAGGAGCAGATCAAAGAGCAGTCAGTTATCACTGAGGAACAGCAAATGGAGATCGAAGAGCTGCAGCTGGACAGCATCGAGCAGCAGCTGCAGCCTGTGACCGTTGCTACTCCTCCGCCTTCTTCTCCAGTTTACTTCGAGCGGGAGCTCATCGAACTGGGACGCCGCTGCTGGCCATCCACGGCGCTGGCACAGCATTATACAAAAGGTTGCTATTGGTCGCCGGATGGCACCTGCCTGCTGCTGCCCGTGCACCTGGATGGCATGCATGTTATGGAGCTGCCGCTGGATCTGTATGAAGCCAGCAACGTCTCCGCACAGCGCAGCCTATCCAAAATGCACTCAGCTGTGCATGTGCCCGAGGGCGGCACAGTTTACGATTGCGTCTGGTATCCCCTAATGAATAGCCAACAGCCGGAGAGCTGCTTGTAAGTAAAGCTAATTTATGCAGATGATGCAGTGCATCATCAACTGTTAAAGGACTATGTTAAGTTACACTGTTAAAAGACTCGCTAGCTTACGCAAAGAGCAGTTCATTTAATGTTAACTAAAATATCTTCTGTGACGTCACATTGCCTGCTTTGTTCCATACAAAGATCAGCAATTGCCGAACATGTGACGTCACACTTGCAAGTTAACAGAACGCTTTGCATAACCTGGCATTACTCCACGATTGAGTGTCCCTTAACACTGCTCCGACTCCACGATTGAGTGTCTTTCAATACTGCTATTACTCCACGATTGAGTGTCTTTTAACACTGCTATTCACTGTTACTCGGTATTACTCAATCGTGCTGCTATTACTCCACGATTGAGTGTTTTAACTCTGCTATTACTCCACGATTGAGTGTCTTTTCACAGAGAAAAGCTTAGCAGCGCCAAAGGAAGCTCAGTGCTTTTACAGCTCACAGCCACTGCATTTACTAACAGTCACTGTTAATGTAGCATAAATGCTGTTAATAAGAATGCGCGGGAATATTTAAATTCAAAATCAAATGGAAATATTTTTATCTCTATTAATGACTCACTTTCAATGTGGATTTACTTATCAATCGCTCTACTCCCGTGCAGCTGGCTGGCCACACGTCAACACGAACCAATACACATGTGGGACGCCTTCGATGGGCGCCTGCGTTGCAGCTACAGCGGCTACGATCAGGTGGATGAGGTGGTGGCCGCCATATCTCTGGGCTTCGCTAGCGATGGACAGCACATATATGCAGGCTACAAGCGCTGCCTGAAGATCTTCGATACTAGTCGCCCGGGTCGCAGCTACGACGAATACCCTGTAAAGTCTGCCATCTCGTGCATGGCCCAACACCTGGAACATCCCCAGACTGTGACCTGCGGCAATTGGCGTGGCTACATACAGCACTTCGATCTGCGCTGTCCGCCCAAGCAGGGGCCACTCTTCACGCTGGGCGGCCACTCAGCGGGCATCACCCAGCTGCGCTACGCCACAGATGCCTCCGGCAACTGGCAGCTGTTCAGCGGCGCTCGCAAGTGCCCCAAGCTGCTCCAGTGGGACATGCGCAACTACAAGGAGCCTTTGCATGAATTCCTGCGCGAGGTCAACACCAATCAGCGCATTCAATTCGATCTGTGCCCGCAGCGCACCTGGCTCGCTAGTGGCGACACCTCAGGCGGCCTCAATTTGTGGAGTCTCGCGGCTGGAGAGGCAGTCGAGGCCATGCAGCTGCCTCTGCATGCGGATTGCTGCAATGGCATTGGCTTCCATCCCACGCTGCCCATCCTGGCCAGCAGCTCTGGCCAATATCACTTCATTGCGGACGACAGGCAGCCGCAGCAGCAGCAGGAGGATCCCAACAACACAACCTTAACAGATCCTAAGGACTCGACTCAGTTGGAGGCGAAGTCTTCGGTTTCCTATGAGAATGCGGTCTTGTTACTCTGGTGCGGCCACAGCACTGAAAATTAAATAAACTTTATTGTTATTAATAATTTGTAATTTACGCTTATTTTATGCAAAAGTTGAATTCGTTGATCTCGCTTAGCTGCGAGTTACAGCTGAAATTCTGTTAAATGGTTGCAGCTCGTTTTACTCAATCGGGACTGATAACTCTAACAGAGCTGCTAATTACAGTGTTCACTCGGCTTGCAGTTTCCACTCAGCTTGTGCTGTTCACTCAGTCTGAGTTGTTCACTCAGCCTGCCTGACCAATGAATACAGACATGCCTGTCATATGCACTCAGCCAGCGATGTTTTCTCAGCCTGCACTGTTTACTCAGGCTGCACTGTTCTCTCAGCCTGCACTGCTCACTCAGCCTGCACTGTTCTCTCAGCCTGCACTGTTCACTCAGCCTGCGCTGTCCACTCAGCTTGCAATGTTCACTCAGCTTCCGCTACACAAACAACAGGCTATGTTCACTCAGCCTGCACTGTTCACTCAGCTTACACTGTTCTCTCAGACTGCACTGTTCACTCAGAATGCAATGATCTCTCAGCTTACACTGTTCTCTCAGCCTGCACTGTTCTCTCAGTCATCGCTGTTTTCTCAGCCTGCACTGTTCTCTCAGCCTGCACTGTTCTCTCAGCCTGCACTGTTCTCTCAGCCTGCACTGTTCTCTCAGCCTGCACTGTTCTCTCAGCCTGCACTGTTCACTCAGCCTGCACTGCTCACTCAGCCTGCGCTGTTCTGTCAGCCTGCACTGTTCTCTCAGCCTGCACTGTTCTCTCAGCCTGCACTGCTCACTCAGCCTGCACTGCTCACTCAGCCTGCGCTGTCCACTCTGCCTGCACTGCTCACTCAGCCTGCGCTGTTCTGTCAGCCTGCACTGTTCTCTCAGCCTGCACTGTTCTCTCAGCCTGCACTGTTCTGTCAGCCTGCACTGTTCTCTCAGCCTGCACTGTTCTCTCAGCCTGCACTGTTCTCTCAGCTTGCAATGTTCACTCAGCTTCCGCTACACACTCAACAGGCTATGTTCACTCAGCCTGCGCTGTTCACTCAGCTTACACTGTTCTCTCAGACTGCACTGTTCATCTAGCCTGCGCTGTCCATTCTGCCTGCACTGTTCACTCAGTTTGCACTATTCACTCAGTCTGCACTGCTCCCTCTGCCTGTGCAGTTTCTAAATTTGATCTGTTCACTCAGCCTGCACTGTTCTCTCAGTCAGCGCAGTTTTCTCAGCCTGCACTGTTCTCTTAGTCTGCACTGTTCACTTAGCCTGCGCTGTTCCTTCTGCCTGCACTGTTTACTGAGTTTGCACTGTTCTCTCAGCCTGCACTGCTCACTCAGCCTGCGCTGTCCACTCTGCCTGCACTGTTCTGTCAGCCTGCACTGTTCTCTCTGCCTGCGCTGTCCATTAAGTCTGCGCTGCTCACTCAGCTTCCGCTACGCACTCAACAGGCTATGTCCACTCAGCATGCACTGTTTACTCAACCCACGCTGTCATTCTACCTGCGCTGTTCACTCCGCCTGCGCTGTTCACTCCGCCTGCGCTGTCAACTCAGTCCACGCTGTTTTTTCGCTGTTCACTCATCTTCCGCTATGCACTCAGCTTGCACTATACACTTAGACTGCACTGTTCTCTCAGACTGCACTGTGCTGTCCATTCTGCCTACGCTGTGCACTCAGCCTGCGCTGCTCACTCAGCTTCAGCTACGCACTTAACAGGCTATGTTCACTCAGCCTACCTGACCATTGCACACAGACTGTGGCATGCCTGCGATATGCACTCAGCCAGCGCTGTTTTCTCAGCTTGCGCAGTTCACTCAGTATGCGCTGTTCACTCAGCTTCCCCTACGCACTTAACAGGCTATGTTCACTCAGCATGCACTGTTCACTCAACTCACGCTGTCCATTCTACCTGCGCTGTTCACTCCGCCTGCGCTGTCAACTCAGTCCACGCTGTTTTTTCGCTGTGCACTCATCTTCCGCTATGCACTATACACTCAGCCTGCACTGTTCTCTCAAACTGCACTGTGCTGTCCATTCTGCCTTCGCTGTTCACTCAGCTTCCGCTACGCACTCAACAGGCTATGTTCACTCAGCCTGCCTGACCAATGCACAGAGGCCACGGCATGCCTGTGACATGCACTCAGACAACGCTGTGCAATCAGCCTGCGCCTCGCTCTCTTTTATTGGGGTAGGTCCTACTCAAGCTCGCATTTGCTCGATTTCCTTATTTTCAGGCTCGGACCACGATTGAGGAATACTAGGTTATGCAAAGCGGTCTGTTAAGTTAACAGTGAAACGTCACTTTATCAGAAATTGGTGCGCGCGCTCTGATCTTTGTATGAAAATCAACCGAATTTGACACTGTTATCTATATTAAAGCCAGTAGACAAAATAAAAACGTAAACTGTTTATTATTACCAGTTATATATAGATTCTTTAATCGGAAAATATAATGGTTTTATTATTTTTTTTTGTTCTAAACCGTTTTCTATGCAGTTATTGCTCATGTAGTCCGTTGACCACTCTTATTTTCGTGTTGAATAGCCTTTACTTTATTTTCCAAGACTTTAAATTGGAAAAACTGAATAGTATTAATAAGTATTATTCGTTTCCCATCAATCCACATCATTATATCTACCACTTTCCATTATTATATTGAGAATCTGATGGCCAAAGATGCTGTGCAGCATTGGTAGCTTCTGCCAAGATCTCTGGAGCTGGTTCAGGCTGATTATCTCTTTCTTTGGGCTTTAAACAAACATTCATACGCAGTCTTCGAGTTTTTAATTGCTGCACTACGTTTTAGTTCATTCTTTCCTATGTTTCTGAGATTGCTGCAGGTGTGAGCAGCAGGTTTCTTGATGCACCTTCAACGTGTATTATACTTAAATATTTAGATAGATTGTCATAAATAAGCATTACTTTATGGCAAAAACTCAGCGAACACTGTCTATTAACCATTATTCCTGACATATAATCTATTTTGGGCATATAATTGCTGCTGCCAAAAGACCCCACAGCTTATGCCATTATCTACATATTTTTGGTATTTTTAGAAAGTAAAATTAAGGATTAACTATTTTTATTTTGTTTACTATTGCTATTGAAGCTAATTTAGCTTTTAAATAATTTATTTTGTTTGCTTTGGAGCATTTGCTCGATCTCAGTTTAAGTGCCCGCCAAACTTCACCTGGGATAACAGAGCACAAAGTGATAATGTGACGTCACAACAAGTCTGTTAGTTAACATTAAAAGTAACGGAACTCGTCTTTGCGTAACCTACGGAGTCTTTTAACAGTGGGCTCGGACGACAAAGCGCTGCGCCGTCACAATCATTTTGCAGCAAGCGTTTGGTTGAGGCGGTCGATTTTTATATTTTGTATATTTGCTACTAGAATTTAATTCTGATCAAGAGCGCGCCAAAGGTAAACGGAACACAAACAACACAAGGCGGCGTCACTAACAGAACTGCTATTTAACGGAACTCTGCTTTAACATTGAGTGGGCAGCAGCAGACAAACTGAAACTGAAACTGTTATTTAACAGAGCACAGCAACTGCAAATGTTAAAAAAGCACAAACTGTGTTAATAACAGAGCGCGGGCAATTCAAAATCAAATCAAATCAAAGTCGAACGTTGACCAATTATAAATATTTCAATTTATTTTAATTACGCACTTTTTATTATACATTCATTATTAGAATTCACTTATCGTTCAATTAATCAAGTCAACTTCATTTTTAAAAAGTAATGCGGGAACGTAAAAAAGTGTTTGTTTGTTTTTGTTTTTGTTTTTGTTTATATGTAGCATAGGCTGCTTTAAGAAGAGAACATTTATTTATTTAATTTATTGAGAAAACGTTTCTTTTGCATTTGTCTCTCATACAAAATGATGTTTGTTTTTTACTTATTTCGTTGGTTATTGGTGTTGATTATACATTAATATATATGTATATATATATATATATATAGTATATATCATAAATTGAGTACATATCGAAGCGTTTTATCAATTGTATTGATCTTTGCATTGTTATAGAGTATTCAGAGTGTCGGCTTGTGTGGTCTGTGCGTGTTGTTTGTTTGTTTGTTTAATGTTTATTGTAGCTGATTTATAGTAGTTATAGACACACAACATTATGTGAATTTAAATTTAAGCTAAATTTTTGTTTAGTTTTTGTTTTTTTGCAAATAAATGTGAAATTTGCCAAGAAAAAGTAAATTCAAATACATTTGAAATTTCCCACATTTTAAATTACCCAACTTTAAAAAATTTCCCAACCCAATCGATTTCACTTTAAACCATTTCTTCTTCTTGTTTTTGTTCTAAATATAACTTGACGTTAGACAAAATATGCATTTGATTTTTTTTTTGTTTTATTTTATATATATATTTTAGTTACTATATAGATTTATTTATATATATATATATTTATTATATATATTTATGTTTTGTTTTTAATGCCTAAAATGTGTTTGTGTCAAATGAAACGAAAAAGTTGTTTGTGTTTTTTTTTTTGTTTTACTTTGTATTGTTTTTTTATTTTTTGTTTTTATTTATATTTAAGCATTTCTTATGTATTTTTCTGTTTGACATTATATATAGATAGAAAATGCGAACTTATATCGAAATAAAAAATGGTGTTAGAATGTTTTTTTTTGTTTTTGTTTTTTGTTTTAACTCTCATTTAGAATTAATATTAAATTATATCATATATATTTTTAATTTTTTATTTTTTTTCATTTTGTTAAGCAAAAGCATATGAGAAAACGACAGGCAAATCGTATGGCATTTTCTATTGTTTGAATTAATTTTGTATGTTTTGTTTTTAAGAAAATGCTCTGCAAATTAGTCGGAAAATACATCTGATATTATTATTTTATGTTTATATATATTCACTATAAGCATGGCATTTAATTTTAACTGCATTTTGTTTATTTGTATCAAAACTAAAAGACAAACTGAAACAATTTTTGAAAAATCAATTGAAAATTTCAACACAAACCAAGAAATTAATTTATGTTTAGTATTTTGACAATATTTTAAGTATATGATTTTGTTTATGTTCTTATTGTAATTGTTTTTTGTTTATGTTTCTTTTTGTTGTAAATTTTCATTATTTAATGTATTTTTTTTTATTAATTTGCAGCTTGCGATTTGCTTTTTTCTTTCTTTTGTTTTGTTGTGTAGTGTAAAGTTTAGAGTGTTGTTGTTGTTGTTGTTGTAGTTATTGTGGTTCTTTGTTTTCGTCTTCTGCTGGTTGTTGCCTGCGCTGCCTTTTGCTCAGCGAAAAATGTATTTTTTTTTAAAATTTTTTGTTTTTTTTTTAATACTTGAAAAATTTTTTCGAAGCAAATTTCTGTTGTTTGCTTGCTCAAATGTGTATGTGTGTGTAATGTGTGTGTATATATGTTGTGTGTTGAGTGTTGGGGACGCTCTTTCATGTTTGCCCCAGGCCAAGCCAGAGCAAGTTCCTTTTAAGCAGCCTTCGCCCGCGCGCCGCCTTAACCCGACGAGGCAATGGGACTCTGCTGTCCATCCATATCCTGAGTCTGAGCCTTGTTCTGACGCACAACCTCAGCGCGACGCTCCTGCAAGAGAGGTAAAACCAAAGATGAATTAAGCAAATTCTACAAAAATTACAGGGTATATGAATGTGTGTGCAACTGCTACAAATGAACGGCAGGCAAACAATACAAACGTATAAAAGCAATTATATATATATAGATATATATATCTATATATATATATATATATATACATATGTTTAGGCTGTGTATTGAATGGTTGGTTGGTTGGGAGACCTACAAGTTTCTGAGCTTTCTCAATTTTTTTGAGCAACTCCTTTTCGCGATTCTGCTCGGCGGTGTATAATTTGTTTTCGATAATGCGCGCTTTCTCCTCGAGCTTTTGATTTTCCAATTGATTGTTCTGCGTTTTGATTTCAGCAATTTTGATTGTGTTCTTAAATGAGAGAAGAGAGAGAAAGAGAAAGAGATTCCAAAAATAAATCAAGAAAAATAAATATTACAAATTATTACAAAATCGATGGATGAAACGTAAAATGTACTCAAATACACATTTACTACGCACAGACATTTAACTTATTTTTTAGTTACTGACAAAGAGAGCGTTAGTAAAACAAATAAAACAAAAATAAAAAATATAAATATAAAAAAAATAAATAAAAATAAAAAATATAAATATAAAAATAATGAAGGATTTAAAATCAAAAAAAAAACATTACATGAGAAATTGGCAGAAAAATAAAAGAAATTATAAATTAAAATAAAAATAAATGTCATGAAAAATTAAAACTAAAAAAAAAAATAAAAAGTTCAATATAAAATTTGTTTTAAAAAAATAATATACATATGTAAAATTTTAAATCCTATATTATATCATAATGTACAGTAGCTGGCAAACATATATATACATACATAAAATATATAGGTAGTATATCTATATATGATTTGTATACCCATTGAAAATGAGAAATCAGGGTATATTGATTTTATTTATATTTTCCTTTGAATTGTACTCGAAATAACAATATAAAAAAAATTATTTTTGGCTATATTTTTATATTTTAGCAGATATTTTATTATATATATTATATATAAATAAATTTAATTTAATTTCTATATATATATATATATATATATTTATTTATTTATTTTTTAATTATACTTAAATGTATATATATAATTTTTTTTAATCTTTAGAAATCAGTTTATATTGGCGAAACTTGTATGTATAGGATTTGGAAAGTAATTTCTTTTGGAAGTAAAAAACAGAATAATTTTTGAATATCTTACTTGATTACTTTATATATTATATACATATTTACATACATATATATACAGCTACTGTACATCAAAAATATTACAAAATTATTGGGAATGCGAATTATATTCAAATATATTTTTTCTTATCAATAAATATAGATTTTTAATTCAGGAATTAAAATTGTGATTATTTTTTAAATTATTTATATTAAATAGATATATTTTATAAGCATATTTTTTTTCTTATTTATTAAATCTATCTATTTAATATCTATATATTTAATATAATATATAAATAGATATATTTTATAAATAAGCATATTTTTTTCTAATTTATAAAATCTAACTATTAAACAAAATTATTTCTTTTTTAAATCACAACTTTCACAATTTTAATTCTTATACAAATAAAAAACTAATGTAAAAATTTGTTAGTATATATTAAGAATAAAAAATGTATTTAACAAGTCGATTTTTTTTTTGTTAAAGCATATATAAACATTTACAAACAAGTCTAGGCAACTTGGGCAATACAAAAAACAAGCTAAGCTTAGCTAATAGGTTAAAAGTCAGACAACTATATATATATATATATATATATATATTTAATATGAGCGCAACTTACATGCTCCTTGAGACGATTCAACATCTTCTTAATGTTCTCATCACGCAAAGCCTGAGCTGTCTTCAACTTCTCCTCGATGGCCTTTTGCTCATTGGCCTTTTGCTGCTCCAAAGTTTCGCGCGTTTTCTCAATCTCCTGAGCATGAATCTAAAGTACATATAGAAGACGATTGCATAATATATTTATTTATAGATATTTCAGATTTGTGTCACCTTTAGTTTCTCCTTCATGTCGCTGATAATAGCCTCGCGCTTCTCCACGTGAGTCTCCATTTTGGTCTCCAGCTGCTCCTTGGTCTGAGTGATGAACTCGTTGGTAATCTCATCCTTCTTGCGCGTAGCCTCCTCCACCTTGGCCAGCTTCATAGAGATCTCAGCCATCTTGCGTGCCTCCAAGGACTGTTAAGTATAGAATATATATAAATATATATATATATCAATTGATCTTTTCTTTTTAGGAATTCTGAATCTCTACTTACAATGCGACGCTCCTCGGCTGCCTTTAGCTTCTGCTCAATCTCCTCGACGCTGACATTTTTGCCCGGTGTAACGGGTCGCTTGGGCACAGCCACATTGGGTGCCGGCTCGGCCAGGATGACCTCATAGCTAAGGCCGCCACGCGACTTCTCCTGGCAGCGTATCTCAGTGGCTGCAATACAAAAAAAAAAGTCCCACTTTAGTTGGTAATTCAATATTTGTGCATTTTGCGAACGATAAAAAGGGGGCGCGTTTGCCATTATTATATATATAAATACTGTATACTATATATAGTTTGGGGTAATTTATCTGTATACAAAAAGTCACCCTTGGGCTGCCTCAATATGACATCAGTCTTGCCTCTTTTTTTTTGGCAAAGTATTGCTTGGGGTTGCTGCACAGCATTAAATGCTGATTAAATTAGTTGTATTTACTTGGCTTTAAATTAATCAATATATGGTTAAATTTATATAAATATTAAAATATATTTAAGTCTATTTGATATGTAAATTTTAATTCCAGTTTTCTTATGGTTGTGTTTTGGAACTAGATTGATTGGAATAGAGACAACCATGGGGCATAAAATCTTTTATATTCTTAGAAGGCAATATGACATATCATAGACAAGAAGAAGCCACATGAAGTATTCTAAATATTAAGTAAAACATTTGATTTGTTTTTGCTTCGTGAAATGTCTTAAAATAGCTCAAATTTCTGTCTAGAAATTATATGATTATATTATGATTATAGCTAATGTATGAATAAGCCTCGTTTGTAACAATAAGATAAGGTGTGAATATGTTTACACATTCAGGTGTAAATATGTGTGCATAGGCAGCACATATTAAATACCTAGAATAAGAACCTTTCAATGACTGGAATTAGCACACGACTCCCATATTAGCTACTTAAGACTAGAATTTTAGGCAATAAAGTGAATTGGAATCTGATATGGTTCAGTTGTGTCCATACATCATGATTATAGATAGCACATTTAATCAATATAGTAAAAGGCCTTTCAGTAAGCCTGATTTAATATGCTTGCTACAAACAAGCAACACACATATTTGATTTTTCCTTTAAGGACTTTTCACACAGTTGCAGCTCAAACAAATCTGAAGAACATATATCGACAATATATATTTTTTTTATTTTCATTTTAAGCCACAAGATATTCAGTTTTGCATTGCAGCAGCGGCCGCAGCTGCAAGCGCCTTAAAAATAATAAAAGTTTGCTGCGCGAAATTTTGCAATACATTAACTTTTGGCCAGCATCTTTTGGCCTTGTGCCCGCAGCTGTTGCGGCTTTTGGTTGCAGCGTTTGTTTCAAGCGCCAGTTTGATTAATGTGCAACGCGATCCACTGTTGCATTTACCATTTATCATGCATATACTCTTATATATATATGATGGCCAACAACAACAGCCCAAAAGTAAACAGAATACGAGAATGAAAAAACATTTCTGCGCACAATTATGATAATAAATGCAGCGGAAAAGGCATTTCACAGCTGTGCATTAAGCGGGAAATGCCACAAAGGCTCCAGAAAATCTCGATACTTAAATTACAGCAGAAGAAAAATATATATAGACTTCATATTAAATAAATTCTAGCATATGAAAAACAAATTTGCAGAAATTAATGAGAAAAGAGTGTTGAGAGAATGTTTTATCGAACAGGTTGGATACGTTTATATAAATTGAAAGACTTGATCCGCAAGCTGTCTTAATGAATGTGAAAACTTAACTTGAGCAATAATAATAGTGGCTACTAAAGTAAATATAAATAAATAATACATCATTATTACATGTTAAATATATATTTTAGTTGCCACTACTATTTTCATGAACAACTACATTTTGTTCATAATTCTTTCTCAAGGCCAAAAGTTCCTAAAAAAACATCTTGAACAGCAAAATTTTCTTAACATAATATTGTATATGAATTCTTTTGTTGGCTTGGCTCAAATTATGGATTCGAGAAGCTCACTTTTCACTATATATTTATTTATACACGTATACTATTACTATATACATATAAACTATAGATAATCTCCCATCCCACAGAAAAAATACTGAAACTCCAGCCATAATGCTGCCCCAAAAACATAACAAACTGCGGTAAGAATACAAAGCGATAGGCAATACGCAATGGAACGCCAAAAATTGCAAAACTAAGCATAAATACAAAAGAAAAAGATAAAGGCAGACAGAGAGGGAGAGAGAGAGAGAGAGAGAGAGAGAGAGTATAGAAAACACCCTAACAAGTATAACATTGCAGTTGCGTCGCCTCAACCAAATGCCTAATGCTCGCTCATGGCTCGAAATAGTCATTCATCATTCATGGAGGACACTTTCAAATATTGCTCACATTTGTTCAATGCAGAGAACTGCACTAGCGACATTTGTTGATTTTAGCTTGAGAACTGTAGACAAATTTTTTTTTCCGGCATAGACACTGATAGATCTATGGAATAAGCCACTTGCTCATATACAATCATCATATATACAGGCTAGCAGCACAGCACACACCCTCTTCGCGTTCTCCTTGTTGTATTATTTTAAACGTCATTCGAGCTATATTTTCCTACAATTATTTTTAATTTAACTCAGTTTAACTCCTTTTAAAGACAAACTAAGTTGGAAATTGTACCAGTTAAGAAAATATTTTTTTTTTAATTTTGGGGAAAAAATATGTTAAAAAGTGAGCGAAAAATTGCTCATCGAGCTAAAGTTATCAGCAATGAATATTTATAATAAATAGTTTATTTATTATCAACAAAAATAAATGGTATTGTTGTCAAGGACTACAAAAATTAGATTTGGGATAGAATTGTAAGCATATTTAATATAAATTAACATAAAGCTGAACCCAACTTATTTGACTTACTCAAATTTTATATTTCATTGTTTTTCACTTTCCTAGCCAAACGTATTCAACAATCTCGAAATCTGTTAGGTTAGATCTTCTCTCAACTTCTTGGTGCATATTTCCATGATTTCCAAGACAGTGTGAACTGGAGCATTATTTAGCGGAAAAACGATAATAATAATTCTCAATTTACTCCGACAAATGTGGAAGTAATGCAATTCGAAAAATATAAACAAAAGATTAGACACGAGCATAAATCCACACAACCAATATACTCCTCTTTCACATTCATGAGCGAGTATTAAAATGAAACTAGAAACAAAACACAAACAAACAAATAAGCAAAATTGAAGTTCACTCAAATGAAGTGGAAAATTTGTTATCAAAACAGAAGGCAGGTGGGGTGGGGGCTGTATAAAGGTGGGTGATGGCTAGCCAAGCGGACATGGTGTAGGTGTTGAACAAATTGTCTCATCTGTCCAACTGTGGCGCTCACATAATTTGCCATTATTGGAGAGCATGTGTCAATCACAACAGGTTTCAGTTTCAGCTTCCATTTCGATTTCGTGTTCCATTGCGATTTCATTTGATATTAAGAGCAGAAAAAGAGGTCAAAGTGCGTGTGGAAGGTGAGCAAATGGATGGGTTGTGAAGCACTCATGGTTCAAGCTGTTCAAACGATTTACATTTGACTTGCAAATGTGAGAAACGTTTTTTTAATATGAGGAAAGAACAGAAAACGAGATTTGTGCAGAGACGAATACCTTAATACACTGAGAAAGCATATTGAATGATTAGAAAATACATACATACATTTATTTATTTAAATGTGTGCTTTAATGCGTAACTAGCGAAAATTGACAATCAAATGGCAAGAAATGTGAAAGAAAACGTTCATAGATGCATTGAATATGAAAAAATAACAGTAAAATACCGTTACTTCTAAGAACGAGAGCAAAGCAGATGTGCAAAACGATCAGTGCCAACACATTATTGACACTGTTATTTTTGAGTGATCTTTGTTTTTGTTGATTTTTTTTTGACATATTGAATGTTATGTTTTCTAATTTTATATTTAAATTAATAAAATAATATTAAACAGCTTCCTATTTTAAAAAAATTTTTTTTATGCATTAATGACTTAGATATTTGCATCCAAAGTCAAAAAATTACATTTTTTTTCAGTGTGCCAACTCATTCTTGACAGACTGTACATATGTACATAGTTGGAGTTGAGTATAAGGAATAGTAGTAAATCAGCTACTCATGTGAAGAAAATGTTGATATGAATATATATATATTTATTATTGTCATTCTTAGAATCTTAATAGCACAAATATTTATGCTATAGAAGCGTTACTCCATATAAGAATTTGCGCATGATGTCAATAACATATGTTAAATGAATTATGAATTCAACTTTAAATAAACTTATCTATTAGGACCCCAAATAATAGCTTACTGACTTTTTTTAACTTTTAATGCAAAAGCCCGAAATATCGAAAAATTTGTGCTGTATGTTCACTTTTTTCCTTGACTGTATATGGATTAGTATAATCATATCTAAAAATTTTGAATTTCTACAGAAACTATTATTAACTATTACTTATATATTGGACAATATTATAGTATACCTACATTATACAGCCTGTGGCAAAAGTAATCACCCTATTCGAAAACACAAAACCTTTTGCCAACATCGCTAAATGAAGAGAGAGATTCATCAAGAATCAAATTTAAATATAGTAAAACGATAAAATGGAATATAAAACACGCGCTGCTCGAGTTTGCTGCAACAAATCGATGACAACTCCCATTTAATTGTTATCGATTACAAATTGTATGGAAATTCAGCTATTAAATTATCTGTCGAATTTTGTATTTAGTTTTATGAATATTTTATACAATTTAGATTTTTT
The DNA here is from genome assembly GCA_035045365.1 of Drosophila leonis. Taxonomy (NCBI): domain Eukaryota; kingdom Metazoa; phylum Arthropoda; class Insecta; order Diptera; family Drosophilidae; genus Drosophila; species Drosophila leonis. The sequence goes on along the minus strand of JAWNPC010000389.1, from coordinate 2,651,779 downwards.
TTTTATATTTTGAGCAATGACTTCCAATTTAAATGAATTCTTTAAATTGTAGTTCAGTTGCACATATGTACATTGTATATGTATTTATGTGCATGAGTTTGCATTTGTACTAATTTGACAAATATTCAATAGAATATGTAGTTGATATGCTGAAAATTTCATTGGAATCTAAACAGTAACACAGAAATTATTAAACAAAACGTTTGGCCATTTGGCATAGGCATTGTTCCAATACATGTGGCACATATGTACATACATACATACATATGCGAATACATACATACATATGCACATACATACATACATATGCAAATACATACATACATATGCACATACATACATACGTACATTCTAAGAATCGCTTGAATAAGAAGAATCATTTGAATTTTCAGCTGATGTTGGTAGAGGCGGTGCACGTCGCTGAGAAGTTGTTGAGGGTAAAATGCAGAAATATATTTAGAGAAGAGGACCATATAAAGTATATTAGAAAGAAAAGTAATACGAACAATTTAATATACATATGTATGTATGTATGTTTTTTCTTGGTATATGCATATGTATGTACATATATACTGTCTATAGGCTATGTGCAGACCTTGCATAAAAATGTTCAATTAAGCAAACCTCAATCGAAACAGTCAAACAAAATTTGTTGCTTTTCACTTAAAATAGCCTCTTTTTAGACAGAAAATAGCCCTATATAGTATTAACTCTTTGTTCTACTATCCAACTAGGCTATAAGCTATGCAGAAATCGTATTACCCTGCGCTAGAGCAACAACAAACCATTGACCATTTGGTCAGCTGTGTTGTGTGGCGCAAACAATTTGCTAAAGTGGCTTTTGCGGCGCGCTCCATTAGGCACACACACACACACTCATACCCACACCCGCAGAGAGCGGTAATCAGGCTAAGAGCGAGGAAGCGCTGGAGCTGAAGCTGAAGCTGGCGCCATGCTGCATACTCACATTTCTTCTGCTCATTCATCTGCTCCAATATATCCAGCAGCTTGGGCGCATCGCAATGCGCGCTATGCTTTTCGAGAACATGCAGCTGCAGCTCCTCGGCCGTAAAGCCCAGCTCGTCACAAAAGGCGCACTTGTAGCTCTGCGGCGCCTCGCCATTAACCAGCTCTTCGCCCAGGAAATACAGATCAAAGAAATCACGGCTATAGATAGCCTTCATGGGATGATAGTATTTGTGCATGTCGCTGGGCATATTCTTGCCATCGTCATAGCAGTCGCCGCAATAGGTCACCGACTCGCCACAAACGATGCATTCGTAGCGCCTGCCCATGTTGCCCTGGGCAGCGCAGTTCAAACATTTGATGATTTGCAACTTTGTGGCATCGTTCAGAGACATCGCGACGTTCAATTAGTTTCGATATCAAAAGCAAATACAACAAACAAAATTAAAGAAAACGCAAATAGAAAAAACGCTGACTCTTGTCTTCACTTTTTTACTTTTTTTTGTTTAGTTTTAAGATATATAAATTTTTTATTTTTTTTATAAATTTTATGTTTACGCTCTTCAAGCTGTGCGAACAATGTGAACAACGAGCACTAGATTCGTGTCGGAAAGCAAATGTTACACAGCGCTGCCAACTTGATTTACGAACTCGAAATGGAGAAAAAGGAGCATAAAGAGAAAGACAATGCTGCACAGAAAGTTCATGAAAAACTTTGGAACATATGTAAATGAAATACAATTGCGAAATGATTGGAAATGAATTTTAGAAAAATCATTTTTAGAAATGTCTGAGAAAGTTATTTCAATTATTGAAAAATCTAAAAGAAATATATAAAAAATTATAAAATTAACGTACAAATTCTGAGCACCTTTAGTGCTTAATTATTGATCATAGCAACAATAACATTTGACATATAATACTTTGGGGGAATAGAAAAATGGAACAAATAAATAAACTCGGACAAAAATAAAAGCAGTTGCAGCTTTGAAACTAGCTCAGAATATGTGATTTATGAAATCTAAAAATTCAAATTGGATAAAAATTAAAACAAAAAATAATAATCACGGCAACCAACACAGCAACATTTATCGATTTCAAGCAGTTTTAAACGAGTCTAAAGCAATTAGAGCTCTTGATACATCTTCCGTTCAAGTAATGTAACGTATGAATATATAGCCAAAAAACGTTCAGGGATGCCTAAACTTTGTAAATAAAAAAAGGAAAGACAGTTGCAGTTTTAGAAGTAGCTAAAAATATCTGGAATATTTGACAAATATTTGATTCATTGAAAGATAAATAATAAAACTTGAGTAAAAAAGGAAAGAAAAAAATTAAAACTATAAATTGAACCGTTTTTAAGCTTGTTTATGTAAACCACAATATTTGACCTAAGTACATATATTAGCAGCAATTGATTTGAGATAAACCCTCTATACTTTTATTCACTTTATGTTATTTTGGTTCAGGGATTTTCAACAGTGGACCCTTGAGCATAAGGTCAATTTGCAAACATAAAATAACTCGTTTCTAAATAACAACAATAATCATAACACACAAGACTTAAAGCTGTATTTCCATAAGCCTTTGCAGAGCAATTTTTAATCGCAACTCTTCGCACGAAAGCCAAAAATTTGTTTGAAACTATTCACAGACTTATGCAACGAGTAGTTTGATATAAAGGAGGCAGAAGACGTAAGCTAATAATAATAATTATAATAATTATAATAATAATAATAATAATAATAATAAAAATCATAGATCCATAAAAAATAAATGGATGTATATATACATATACTTTTATATACATCCATTTATTTTTTATGGATCTATGATTATTATTATTATTATTATTATTATTATTATTATTATAATTATTATAATTATTATTATTAGCTTACGTCTTCTGCCTCCTATATTTAGTTGTGTTCATAAAAATAGTAGTGCGGCTGAAGTGTTGGACAGCCAAATTTAAAAATAAATAAATATATATATATATATATATATATATTTATTTTCAAATTTTTTTGTGGTTCGATTTAAAGATTACAAGGTGGGACTAAAGCTACGTGCGTCAATAAATATACTTGTATATAAAAAAAAACAGATGTATTCATACATTCATTCATTCTACGTGCGTCAGTAAACCTAGTAGTAATCTTTAGATCAAACCACAAAAAAACTATACAAATATTCCGTAGGCACTTCTAGCTTGACATTGAAAAGAAGAATCGGAAATCGATTTGCAACTATTTGAGCACAAGTTCTTTAATAATTACGATAACACGAGATTTGAATCTGTAATTCCGTTAGATTTTTGAGTTACGTTTCAACCGAAACTCTGGACTAACTAGATCTGCAACTGCACCAACAATTTCTATACATAAGCCAAAGAAATGTTCATATATAGGCCAATAGCTTTATTCAAATTATAGCATATTTTGTATATAAATCAAATAATAATTATAGGTTATATTATAATAATATAATATGTTATATATCCTTCGTTTTCCTTGCCTTTCTATTATCTTTCCAAATTTTTTTTCTCTTCTTCCCTCTTCTATACTCTCTTTTCATACTTCTTCGAATATCTTATTAGTAACCGTAGACCTGATCAATTTCATTGACCAGCATGGCTATAGTTGAATCGGATGTCTCCGAACCTGAATTATCGTCGTAATCGTCTTCTTCCTCATCCTCAACCTCTTCGGCATCACCTTCGCCTTCCCCTTCATCTTCACCTTCAGCTTCATCTTCGCCTTCAGCTTCATTTTCACCGTCACCTTCAGCTTCACCTTCGCCCTCTTCCACCACGCCAGCTACATTGTTCTCAATAATATTGACAGTCACAACTTTAGTCTCAACATTCGCTTTGGGTGACTGGTCCACAACACTGGCCGCATCATCCTCTTCATCCCGCTCATCGGTGTCGGCATCCATGTCCGAGTCGATGCCCACAACGGGATCATGCGTTGCCTGCAATATCATGTCCGGCAGAGCAGCGATCTTCGAGTTGTGCTCCAACTTCTTGATGGCGAAATCAGCCAACCATTTCTTATACAAATCGAGATTCTTATAGAAACGCTCCATGACGCAAACTGGCGACGGAGAACTATTGCAAGCATCCTCCAAAATTTCCTTGTTGGCTTTGCGCGGAGCAGTTGTCATGGTTACAATGGGAGCTGCTGCTGGCAGTGCAACTGGTTTCAATTCCTCGTCGGCTAGCATGGAGCACAGTAGAGCTTCAGTGAATTGTCCACGATATGGTTCCGGTGGTGGACTCTCCTGCTGCGTTTTCTCTAATGTCAGAAATTTAACGCACAGAAATTTATTTAAATTAGCTTTCTCATTGTTTGCCTTTTCCTTGTTCTTCTCTTTGTTCTTATTCTTGTCTTTCTCTTTTTGCTTGTCCTCACGCAATATGTCCGCATAGCTGGTCAACAGTCTCTCAGCGCGATGTTGCTGCTGCTGCTGCTGTTGCTGCTCCATCATGGACGACGATTGCGCCCAATACGAGAGCCAATCTTCCTCAGCCATGCGCATCTGATTGTTTGGCTTGGGAAATGTCGTGCCCAGGCGCATAGCTGGCGGTACGGTGCGCAAACGACTTAATTTCGGAGTGCGCATCATGCGAGGATCCATAGCGCCGCCACCCGAACGTGCCGAAGCAGGAGGCGGCGGCGGCGGGGGCAGCTGCTGCTGTTGTTGTTGTCCCTGTTCCTGATGCGAACGAACCGCAACACTCAGGCAATGATTGGTTGTATAATATCTGGGATTTGCATTGCTCGCGCGCAACTCCTCGAGCACATTGAGTGCCTGCTGCTCCAAGAGAGCAGCGCGGCGAGCTTGAGTCATGCGCACAGCCTCACGGAAACTGACCGCAGAGTCGACGACATTGCGCTGTGAGACGACAGGCTGCACTTGCCGCTGTGTGGTGCTGGGCACGTGACGTAGATAGGTCGATGCCGCGGCAGCGGCTGTACGCCCAATTGAACTAGCACTAGAAGTAGAGCCCGAACCTAGAAAAGTAATCGTACCGGTACCCACACTACCTCCACTTGCTTGCAGGCGCACCGGAACAGCCGTAGCATCAGCCGTATAGCGCGTATAGAGTATGCTAAAGTACTCATTGAAGTCCTTGTGACTGCGATGCACATCCGACAGATGCTTGTAGAGCTGCAAGCTGGTAAATCCATACAGATCGCAGAGAGCGCACTTGTAGCTCTGCGGCACATTCGTCTCCACGTACGCCTCGCCGCCAAAGTAAAGCTCGAATTCGGCGCGTGTGTAATGCGCTTCCATGGGATGGAAATACTTGTGCTCTGGCGACTCGGGCAGCTGGCCAGAATCGTAGCAGGTGCCACACAGCTGATAGCCAATGCACATCCAGCAGGCATAGCGACGTCCAACAAAAGCAGCTGCCTGACACTTGCAGCAAACATAGCCGAAATGGCGTTCCGGCGGTTGGCCACCCGATGGAGCCATGGCTTAAAGGTAAACATTTCGATTAGGTAACGATGAGAAGCTAAGCTGAAAAGCTAGCACAAATTGAAGTCGTATGCATACATATACATACATATATACAATTTATATATGTACATATGTATATATTTGTCTACATTCACACTCCAATTGCATAAATAAATTTCTGCGAATTTGTGCTTAGCTTTTGCATTAATTGATTCTTTTTCATTGAACTTACTTTCGCTTCTCACTTTGGAGTTTATAAAAAGTTAATTAAATATTAAATTTTAGTTTTCCTTTTTTTCTTTTTTTACTCCTCCCAACTTTTCACGTCGACAATTTAGCTCGTACTTCGCAAGAAAAAAAAGTGAATGACACGAGTAAGCGCTCGTTACGTCCCACACACGTACACCGCAAATTGCGTTCCACAATTGCCTTTTGCAGCGCTGCCAACTTCGCTCGTTTCGCTTTTTTTGTGTGTGCGTGAGCGAATCGTAATATTATTTGTTTTTTTCTTTTTAAACTTTTTATTTTCTTTTATTTAATTTTTTTCGAAGTGATCCCTAGCCTATGAAAAACTTGAAACTAATATTAATCTCTATTTTTTTTATATACCTAATTATTTTGGACGCACAGCCTGCTGAGCGTGAGTCTATCAATGATATATCGTAACTGAAATGTAGTAGAAATGAGTTTGCCAAAGTATCGATTGATCAATCAATCGAAAGTTGAGTAAGCTTAAATCATTTCGTATGCATCATTTTGGTATCTTGGATAAGAACATACAAATATATATTTATAGATATAATAAAAATAATAATAATGGATATAATGAAGTGAAAGTCCAAAATATGTACGCTTTTATCATATTTTGCTATTGTATATGTTTTTTTTCCTCTAAAATTGATTTTTGATATACCAAAAACAAGCAGAAAAAAAAATATATTTAGATATTTGATTTGTATATGATTTTTAAAGACTTATAATAATTAGTTGAAGGTTTTATCATTATCAAATTTCTTTTAAAAATATTTATAAATTATATTTAATTATTAATTATTATAAAATTATTTTTTTTATAAATATTTTCAATATTTATTTAAAAAAACTATGTATGCTTAATTTTTGCCTAGGCAAAAGAGCTCGATCAACAACTACCCTGTTAACGAATAGTCCCGATTTGTATTTATCAACAAAAATATATAGTTTTTCGGATTTTATTAGGAATTTCATTCTATTAAAACTGACAGGAGTTCTTTGTCAGCTGGAGCATCAGCTGAGCATCGTGAGTTAACCTGAGAGACGCTTACTTGTAGTAGTAACAGAAAGTACATTGGTACATATACGCTGGAATTATGGCGTCGATCAGTCAAGCTGAAACCAAATCTTGTGAAGTGAAGACATACAGTATCAAGTCGTCGAAGAAGGGGCTACCTACATATACTACATACATATATGTACATATATATGTAAGTATTTTGATCATGTAGCATCAATGGGCATAGCGCTTGGAGCTTTGAAATTGCTGTTTATGTCAATAGTTTTTTGGCTGACTGTTTACATATGCATGTAAGTGTGTTTATATACAAAAAATGAAAGAATACACTTAACAGCCTGATATGAAAATATCTAATGAATATCTGAAATGTTGCCTATTATTGTAAGCTATATGAATATGAATAAATAGTTAACAGTTGACTTTTTATCTGTTTCAGCTATAGATATAGATATAGATATAGATATAGATATAGATATAGATATAGATATATGTAGATATAGATATAGATATAGATATAGAAATAGATATAGTTGCAGTTAGAGATGCAGACATATGTATAGATATAGATACCGATATATTAATCAGACAATTAGTCAAATAAATTTGTCTTTCCTCATAACTGCAACTTTAACTTTCTGTATATTTCTGCAAAGAATAGCCTTAGTTTAGTAAATTAAGAAATTAAATAAAAATGTTGAAAAGTATAAATTGTAAACCAAATTTTGCTCACCTTGTTTAAAAACTGTTTTGAGAATTTGCCAAAATGATAAGAATTTTACTTTTCTCCTCTGCACTTTCTCTGGTCAACACCCGCATATTTTCACATTTACTTTTGCAATAAAATCCAATAAAAAAACTTATTTTTTACACGTAATAAAATAATTTTTAATAAGCCAAAAAAAAAAGTGTTTTGTGTGGTTTTAATATCTGTGACCTCAGGGACTTTTGTGAAAGAGCATGTGGATCGGCAGTCATGCGATTATGTGCCAACAGAGTTGGCCTTTAGGCTAAAAAAAAAAAAAAATAGCTAAAAACTCTCATTAACATAATAAGCATCATTATAGAAATTTAAAGCAGCGTAAAATGCAGCTCTCCACACTGAGGCAGCCGGTTGACCTCAATGAAAATAATTTCGCCTTTTTCTCTCTCGAGAGTTTTGCCAACTTGCATTTCACATATACACATATACTATATATTTATACATATGTATGTGTGAGTGTTAAAAAAGAGCTGTTGACATTTCACGCTTTTAATTAAAAATTGTGCAGGTAAAAGAAGAAGTACAAGAAGGAACAAACAAACAAACAAACAACAATTTGTGCTAAATGCAGCTTAGAAAATTTTCCATAAGTTTTCAAAATGCTTTTAATTGAAATCATCTGGCACTGTTGATGACATGATTTACCTTAATTATGTATACACACATACAGGTGTACTCTAGCTCTCTTTCACACACATACAATACATATATACATATTCTTATATATTCATATATGTATATACATATATACATCTGACCTCAAGCGTCAACATTTTACCAAAAAAAAAAATCTGCTTATGACAGCCAAAGCAATTTGTCAGACTTCAGCCCAATGGGTTGTGTGGAGCGGGCACAGTGTTGGGGTTGCTCTAAAGAGCATCCAGTCTAACCCTCTTACCCTTAGCCAAAATAAAGGAATACAGCACATACATATAAACAAATTAAGCCATGTGCAGAAGATACTCAATTACAACAAAGCAAAAGGAGAGAGAAGAGCTGTGCAGAGAAGAGCAGTAAGGTTTAAATGGCTTGGTTGAGACTAAAGGCTTAGCACCCTTTAACCAAGTCAAAGGGAGTTTTAGAGAATTATTAAATATATGTAGCTGTTAGCCATAAATATATTTATATTTTCACATTTCCATAACATATTGTCTAATAAAAAAAAACTTTTAACTATAAATTCAATTTGCATTTACTTTACTTAACTTTCAGCTAATATATTACAGGGTATTTTCCTATTATATTTATGCCCATTTTTATTACAACATTTTTCGCCCAATTATGCTTTTTACTGTAAATGCAGCAAGGCGAAGCCAATTAGCTTAAAAGCAACATAAATCTGGCTCAAAGTTATGAAACAATTGCAAAATGTAAAAAATTCAAGAAAAACTTTTTAAATAAATATCAATTTAATTTAGAAAAAAAAACTTATTTTTAAGTAATTTTTACTATCAGCGCAAATATATTTGCATTACTTTTTAAGTGCTGCACTGCAGGAAAATGAGTTTTCTCATAAAATAAATTAAAAATGAAAATGAAAATTAAACAAAAAAAAAATGATTTTTTCATTGTCAGCAGAAAATCTTGTGCATATTGCAATAATTATTCCTTAGCGAAAAGTTGCTGAAGGCAGCAGCAACGAAGGACAACTCTGTGTGAAAAATACATGCACATATATATATACATACATATACATACATATCTATCATACATATGTATATGCGTGAAAATATTTCCAAGTGTCTGCTTAATATTCATAAAAGCATTTTAATTTGCATTTAATTTAATTATTTTGTGCCATTGTGTTGAGATGCTTTCGCATTGGTCGAGTGGGAGATGTGACAGCAATTGGGGCGTGGCACTGCCACCCTTCTACCTACCCATATGCATTGTCAATTATCAAATAATTTGCGCGACTTTCAGCTCGCAACAAATTGAATTAAAAATCATTTTGGTCTGGCCAGAGTTGCCAACAACCACCAGGCAAGCAGGCAACTCTGCTCGAAAGTGACAAATTTCACACAGTTATGTGTTAATGGGAAGGCTTAAAAGAGCAACTGCATTTACATATATATTTAAATTTGAGTTTTTTGCTCTACTCACAATTTGCATTGATGGCAACCATGATTAGGGCTATTCCCGCTAGCTAAACTTGGATATATTTGGAACTTTTTACACAATTGACAATTCGATTTTTCGATTATTTTCTTTTTTTTTCGCGACGCTGTTGACGCTTAGAAATTCACTAACGAACTGAACTAACTGAATGTCTGGCTGGCCGCAAGAGCAACTCTGATGCGGCCCAAAGGCGAGCGACAATAAAAAACAGAAAAAAAAATTGTAGAACGGCAACAAATGTTAGGACGCAGGACACAAATACAGTTATGGCCTGTGTACGCTTGTGTAGCTTTTAATTCGTGTCGTGCAGCACAGTGTTTTTCAGCTGCCAAAAGGCAGTTGCTGCTGTTGCAGCTGTTGTTGTTGCCGTTAGAAAAAGTCGCCGGCGACATTCGTCTGGGCAGTCTAATTGCTTGGGCGGCGAAAACAGCTGATATGAGTCAGTCATTTTATCGAGTGAAAACTGTAGCATGTGCATATATGAGCATATTAGATACATAATACTAGAGAGAGAGAGAGAAACAAACATAGCTAACTAATAATCATTTATTTAATGATTTTTAAACATTTATTAAAATATTTTCGTTAAAAATAAAATTTATTGACTGATCGATAAATGCAGACAAATTTGTTTAAAGAAGGTTTCAACTAAAGTTAGTTAAAAATTTGGTTTAGTTGTATAACCTCATTATTATATTTAAGATAAGTGAATAAACATCTTGGAAGTTATCTTTTAACTGACTTATATCAACACGATTATCGATATGTGCTAAATCTGCATCGATATGTGATATAGTCTAGAGAAACGATCTTAAGATCTCAACTAAACTTTATCTAAAGGCTATGGACAATGCATATGCTATTTATATTAAGCATAAGTACCAAAGTTTGCTCCCTTATCCATATAGAAGTTCTGATTTTCAATCAAATTTTCTACACATCATTGTATGCAAGAGGATTCCCACAAACAAGGAACCTCATTTATGGAAGTACGATCGTTCAATTTCTTAAATTTCCCACATTTTCACTCTTGCTCTGCAGCCTTCCGCTTTCTTCTTCAACTCTACCATTTCCCATATGTAGAACGCTCTGTTTTTTCGCTCAGTGTATGCTGCTGCTGCTACATGGCATTACATCGATTTACTCGCTCAATAAACCCAGCTAAAGCCGCCCCAAAATTGAAGAACAAACCAAAAAGAAAGAACGAGTAAGCTTTGCATTCCATTCCATTTTTAAATGCCACGCCCCGACTAGTCACAAATAGCGACCCGCCCCCATATACATATACAAAGTCAACGTGTATGCTCTATGCCTGAGCCCAAGTACGTGCCTTGTAGTTATTCTGTATGCCCAGCAGCCACTTTTGGCATTGATTGCCCGCAGCGAAAGAGTCAGCGCTCTACTGCAAGGCAACATCACACATACGACACGTTGGCCGAGCAACTGGGACAGCGAGGGAGGAAGGCAGCCCTGAGCCTGTCGCTAGCCAAAAAAAGTTGGTAAACAGCACTAAAAGCTGCAGGCCAAATGGAGGCAGAATAACAAGAAGAAAGTAGAGGCAGGCATTGCATACGACAAGGCGACAAAAAGCCAGCAGTAGCAGCTGCTGTTGTTGTTGTTGTTTTAATGGATTTTCTGCCGTTGAGCGGCTTTATGAGTCTGAGACGTTGTACGTTGATGATTCATTGAGTGCTTTTTTCTGAGTTGTGTGTGTTTTTTTTTCCTTTTGCTTTTGCAGACAAATTTCAGGACTTACCTGAAAAGACAGAGAGAAAAAGAAAGACAATTAGTTAAAAAAATCTTGATAAAAATGCAGCATGAAAAAAAGTTAAGTGAAAAATGTATTGGTATGCTATAAATCATAAGAAATTAAGGAGATGCAGATGCTGGCAGTCTTAAGTGGTAATTGAAGTGAGAATGAAGGAAAAAGGAACAAGAGAGGTTGTAGAGAAATACTTGATGTCAAATAAGAGCGGAACTGCACGACTAGAAGATACCCGGAACTGTGCGTAGAGCTGATATTTTAATCAATAATTCTTATAAATAAAAACTATTCAATTTCATAAGACACTTCAACTTCTAGTAATTAAGTCATTAAGCTCTAGATATTTCTTAACTAAACTACAGTAAAACTTTTTTAAGAGCAACTCTATAATACCCAAAGAATTATCCTTATTTTTGCTTAACAGCAAAAAGAAACTTACGCAAAAACTTCGTTAATCGCATTTGTGTGAAAATTTCGGTTTTGCAATCGGAATTCATTATATAGAAGTTGAACTGTAGTTGACGCAGATGTTTGGGTAAACTTTACTGCCGCTGCTGGCCAACATTTTGCATAAGTAAGCCGCCTGCCTGATAGTGCGGCAGAAGTTTTACGCAATGTAACACGCTTCGAAGAATGCGACGTCTATGATAAGAGAGAGCAGACGCGACAGCATCCCAAAGATGAACAGCAGAAGTAGAAGTAAAAGTAATAAGAATAAGAGCGTAAAATCCAGCACTTATTGTTGGAAAAACTTGCTCAAGATGCTGTGTGAACGAAGAACGCCAGCTCGAGCACGAGTTGGAGCGTAGTTGCAAAACTTCTTGTGGAATTCGCTACACATGGACAGGATTTAGCTGCAGGGCAGTTTTATGAGCTTTACTTTCTTAAAGATTCAACATTAGTTGTTGCATTTTGAAGAAAAATAAAAATGTTTTGTTTCGTTGTGAAGCTTTTGACGCTAATCAAACATTGGCATTGGAATACTACAAAAACAAAAGGCAGCTCTGCAAACAATATCTGCTGGATCAAGCTATGGCAATGTTATTGGAACGCTGGAATTGGAACACATATTTCTATTGCATTTGAATGCAAAAATTGAATAACAACCTCTGCATATCTTGCCTTTTATGTGTAAGCCCTCCCTTTATCAATAATAAACTGACACCATTTTTTGTTTGATACTCGTTCATAAAGTGTAAAGAGTATATTGGTTTTTTAGTGTGCATATTACAAATATTATACATATTACTTCCATGTAGTTAGCTGAATATGGCAAAGCATTTCGTTGCTATAGAAGCTTTAGAGACTTGATATTTGTATACTAAATTCGTATGTATCAGAGACTTAGAAAGTATTAAGATCCGATCTACTGATCGTATATTAGTATAAGGTAATTTATATAAATTCTTTTAAATTTGTATATTAAGCTAGAAACTGAATGTTAAATATTTATTCGCATGGATGATCTGCATGTTTAAATATACTCAGTTAAGTATTTATTAACGCAGAAAAAATGTAAGCTTATAAAATTAAATTATATTTTATATATTTTTTAAATATTAAAATATTTTTTTTAGCTGGTATTTAAAATATAACAAAAATCAAAATTATATAAAATAAAAATGAATTTAAATACAAAACTTGGAGACTCTGGCTCAAAAGATGTACTACATATAATTTAATAACTTGATTTCGATAAGCGCTTTAATCGATAACAATAAAACGGAAAAAGCTATTGGTTTTTTAAAACAAACTCGATATGCGCGCGCTATACAGGGACCTACAAAGTCTCTAGTTCTTATATGTTCTGAGATCGACGCGTTCATACATACGGACAGACGGACAGCCAGACAGACGGACAGGGCTAAATCGATTCGGCTCGTCTCCCTGATCAAATATGTATATACTTTATGAGATCTGCCACGCCCCCTTCTGCCTTTTACATACATTTGACATTTTAACAAAACCATTATACCCTAATTTCCCATTTTCAATGGGTTCAGAGTATAAAAAAAATTATATTTATATACAATATATAAAAATATATATATATTTTTTAATATATATTTTTTTACTCTATATAATAAATATATATATATATACTCTATATATATAATTAATCAAAAATTATATAGCCTATAAGATTAAAAATTTTGCCTTTTTTATTTATTACAAAACACAGAATGTGTGTAAAAGTAATCGGAAAATTCAGAATCAATTCACTTTTGCCTCCATATGAACACCTTTTGCCCTGACTATGGCATTAAGACGCTCAAGAAACGAATCGCAAGCTGCCCGAATGCACCTCTTGCAGGCATGACCCAACAGAGGTAACTATATCTAAGACAATTTCAGAGCTGAAATTAGCAAGTTTTGCGAGTTGAATCACTCTCTGTGCAAACTTCTTACAGGTCGATGTAAATAATATAAATATTATATTATATTTCAAATGTTTTCAGAGCGTGAACGTGCATTATGCAGTCGTGCGCTAGCAACAATCTGGCTTGTTTTTTTATTATTAAAACTGACAGCAGAACATACTTTTTTCGTCTACTATATATGTGCTTTTGCTGCGCCACTTGACTTTTCTATAGTTTCTTGTTTTGCTTCTGACTCTGTCTAGTTTCTGGGCGATTGCATAAGCAAATGTTGTCTGCACGTGCAGCTAATCGACTCCTTGGCCTGCCCAGCCGAGCCCAGCCCAGCACAGCCCCCAACTACATCGTATCCAACTGTGCGCGACGTCGCCAAATGAAGCCTGGCGCCTTGGCCCAGACAGCAAGACTTACACACACATATATATATATATATTTTTATATATAATACCAGGTATATAGCAGCAGCACATTAGGTTGCCGACCAGGTATCGCATTGCAACAACTGCAAATGACGCAGTAACGTGACGTGTTTCCAAGTTTTTCTTTTTTCCTTTCTTATGTTGTTAAAGGGTTGCAAAAGTCAGCGGACTCAACGTGAAATGGCCTCCAAGGGGTAGCTATAAATGACAGGGTGTTTCAAGTTTTTTTTACCTCACTGCAGTTTATCACCTTGGGAATGCGGCTAACTAAAGTCTAGATATATAACACTTTATATGGTATATATATATATATATTGTGTATATACATATGTATCAAAAACCTTTTTGTGCATGTTGCACAGAGGCTACTGCACTATTGATTTTTTGTGGCTTTTTTTTTGTTAACATTTGCTTTGGCGCTTGGCCATTCGGATTGCATTAGCATAAGTCAATAAACTGTTTGTGCGGCTTATCAACAGCAACAGAAGCGCCTGGAAAGCAACAGCAGTGCAAAATCTAAAATTTATTTAATCTAATGATGATTGCAATATAATTATGGGTTGAAGTTGTTATAAATGGGATTAGGGCATCGCAGCCTTTGGCCCATGCATACTAAATGCTGATTGAAGACTATGAATTTCTATGCATGAGAAGTGTGATCAAGAAGTTTCCTTAATTTTGAATTTCTCAGTGCTTTTCCAATTTCAATTTTTGTGTGGCATTCTGTGCCTTACCTGTGCTGATAAGTTCGACTATTTTGAATTTGCTTGGAAGTGTTTTGGCACGTCTTTGATTTTTACCTATTCCAAAAAATTGAGCAAAGAATCTGTGCTGATGCCAGAGACACCGACTTGGTCCCTTATGACTTTTTCCTGTTTGTGAAACTGAAGAGAATCGTGAAAGAATGAAGCTATGCTACGATTGGGGAAATGAAGAGCAAAGGAGCATTTTTCTTTATTTATTATTAGGAACGAGCTCTGCCCTTAAAAAGATGGCTCTATTAGTTATAATCTCTTAAAAGTATTGTAGGAAATGCAGTAAAGCTCAAAGAGACAAAATTTGAAGTCTTATTGAAGAAAGGTGAGCGTCAGAACTAGGAAAGTATCACAGGAGGTTAACAAAAGGTTTTTCCTTGATCCTTTAATCAACAGATCAAACTTAGAGTCTAATTTAGTTCTCTCTTAGCGCGGGCCCAACTTAGAGTCTAGTTGAGCTGTCTATCTTAGTAAAGCTTCTACCTGCTAAAGCCTTATCTTATCTTATCTTACCTATTTTCCCTCAACTCATATCAAGTCATAAAAGTCCCTTAAAGCCATTTCCCAGCTATTGCTCACCTTACGCAGCTATGCATCTTAATAGCAACATTTTCTAATCCTCGCTCTCTCTCTCTCCTTCTCTCTTTCCCTTTCTATTTACACTTTTCCTCCCACACTTTACGCTAAATTAGCAACAGTTCTTTATTTCCCTCTTTTTTGCTCAATCTCAAACCGGCGTCATATTCAACTGAAAAATTAGGTTTCTATTCTTGACGCGTCGCTTAAAAGTCCCCGCCAAACCTCGAGTGTTTGCTTCACTTCTGTCCCTCTCTCACCCTCTCTTGAGTTCTTGATGGGGCGAGTTAAGAACAGTTGCTTTTATGCCGTTTCCTTCATTAAGCGGCAGTAAGTATGCTTTAGTTCTTTTTTTTTTGCTTTTCACATCCTTCGCTTTGTTCTGTTTGCTTTGCTTGGGTTTCGCTGCTTTGCGCCATATGTGCGCAGTCAGCAACTTATTTCGATGGCTGAAATTGGGCTGCAGACACGCCCAGCATTTGTGCATTGCATTTCAATTAAAGTTAAGTCGAGTAGAAAAAAAAATGAGAAATATATAAGACTTTCAGATATCCTGTAAATCAGTAATTTTTAAAGAGATCTTAAGGAAATGAAAATATTTGTTGCCTTTTTTTAATATATAATGTATAGAAGCTCGTTTATGATTTTTAAGAAGTTCCATATACCCTGTAAATTTCTAAGACAGTATTTAGCCTTGATCAGTGAGCAAATCACAATCAGTAACAGTTTGATTAGATTAGAAAAACCAAATTCATAGATACCCTGTAAATAATATTCCATAAGTTCATTTTAAATTCAGCAAAAATTTCTTTAAAATTCACTTCGTTTCTTCATCTAATCCTAAAATTAGGCAAACTTAACTAAATCTATAATTATAATAGCCTTTCAGAGTACAGGGTATTCAATTCATATATTTTTGAGTACTTTGAGTTGGTTATACCTTTTTAAATGAATTTCAATTGTTTTGTTCTTTTCTTTGGCTTAGCCCCATTTCTACACGTTATACCTCTTCAATTATTTTCCACATTTTACAGGGTATATTAATGCCTGATGAACTTGTCTGCTCCAAATTAAGATACAAATCGCATGGCCCTCTAATACGGGTCTACTCTGCACACTGTACAGGTTGTCTGACACTCTCCCTTCGGTACACAACACCGCCTGGCCCCCTGCCCTGCGCTCCCTCTTTAGCCACTGTTCCGCCCCTGTATTTCCACGCTGCATGCGGGCTTTTTGTTAACTGTTGCAAATAATAATACACTTCCTTTCTATTTTTTAGCACTTGAAGCACTTTTCCATTGTGCCTTTTGGGTTGCTTGATTTGTCTGTTTATTTGTGTTTGCTGTTTGTTGGTGTTGTTTGTCTTGTGTTGCTTTTGTTCTTCTTGGGCTTTGTTTTTTAACAACTTTTTGGCTGCTGCCAATTGCATAGCTAATTAGCTGCTTTTAGCTCAACTTTCTTTTTGTTACTTTACTTTTTACCTAAAACAACATTTTGGTTTTTTAATGAAATTTCAAATGGACAATTTTTCATTTTTATATTAGAGTTGGCTTCAAGTGTTGTGACTGTGTGTGATGCTTGGAGAAATAAAGTTTTTTTATGATTTTTTTTTAAATTTCTAGAGATTAACTAAAGTTTTAGAATTGCTTCTATAAAGTAGAAGTAATTATTTGATTTTTTTGTGTTTATCATAAATTTGCAAAACAAATAAAAAAAATATTAAAAAGAATTTTAAAAAATAAAAAAAATAATAACAAAATGAAATCTATTATTTAAAATTAAATTTTTCATTAATTAATTAAATAATGTATTGTAATTTGTTAAATTGTAAATAAAAAAAAAAAGGATAAAGTCCTTTGATTTTGAATATATATGATGCTTATATTTTTATTATATATAAATAATTATTGAAATAGTTTAATTTTTTATATATATATTTAAAATATATATATATAAAAAAAAAATATTTTTTTGTGTTTTCATTGCCTTTATTCCTATTAGAAGCTGTACAGACAGCTTCGAACTTGCCAGAGCCTTAAGTTTTTCTTGAAGACTCATCACCAGCACGCAATAATCGATAACAAATTTTTTGTTGAAGTTTTATCTGCTCTAGTTTTATGACAAATTAAATACAATTTATATTTTATGGATTTGAACATGAGAATATTGTATAAATCAGCAACTGGAACTGCACACAAGTCTGAGCACATTAGGAACACTCAGTTTATAATTGATTTAAATATATAAATCATGATATAAGATGAATAATCAGCTAAATGGAACAGCAGTTGACTCAAGCGTTCATTTGTGCCATATTGGATAGAGCTGAGATGGCCATGGATATACATACATATGTACATATCTCTGAAAAGCACTTGTAAAGATGTATTCAAATTCAAGGGTTTGTTTGCCCAATCATTAGCATTTCTTATCTTAACAAAATCATAATGTTCTAGGAGACAAAAGGCAGTTGCGGATAATGAATAATGAATGATAATGAAATATGATATTGACGCCAGAAAGTCCACCTTATCATAAATTTAGCGAATGTGGCTATAGACAGATGCTTAAGAATTAAGCTGCTTAAATAATGAAGGTAGTAGATGTTCAGATAATATATATGCAAGAGACAAACTGTTCGAAGACTTATACAAATAATCTCTTTCAATCTCTAGTCTGCCAATAAATTCAAGTCGAAAGCCATGTGTTGGAAAGATTTCATGCTATAGCAATTACTTCTCATACATGAATACTTAAGTCTTAATACTTAACAATTAAAGCTTCATTCAAGCAACTGCTGGCTAAAAGCAAATTGTTAACACAGCTGTCCAGTAAATTCTTGAAAATTCTCTATGAAAAAGTGAATGGATTGAAATGAAATGTACATATAAAGTTTTAGGAGCTGTTGTAGGAATACTACGGGTATCTTTCAGTCGAGCATTGCCAATTGTTGGCTGTTATGAATACAACATTTTGTGGCAACAATTGCATTTTATGCAGCAACACATGTATGCTCATATATATTGATAAATACATATACATATATTCATTCTTTCATTTATCTAGATAGGAAAACATTGAAGGCGACAACAGAAGCTGCAGTCAAGGACATGTTGTCATCATAATGCCACACAGACTGCCAACTGCCAACTGGCAACTGGCAACTGGCAATTTGCAACAAGCAAAAGGCAACGACCAAATGCCAACTAAATTTCATTGTTCAGGGCATTTTGGTATGCGAATGCGTTTAACGGATGCGGATGAGGATGCATTAAAATGCCAGCCAGAGAAAGAGACAGAGAGAGAGAGAGAGAGAGAGGGAGATAGAAGGAAGATAGACTTTGTTAGACTATTTGTCTGTGTTGTTGCCTGTTTATCGCAGCCGGGCAACAAATTTTAATGTTGCAACTACTGGCGAGGCTTGCAACGTCATGATGTTGCCATAACAAACGTTAAAAGTGTCACTGACATTTCAACAACATTTCACTGGCCATGTGCGAGCTGCTGTTGCTGTTGCTGCCACAACGTTGCCAAGATAATTTGAAACTAGTACGAAATGAGTTAGAAGGAGGCGGCGAGGTGGGCGTGGCCGGATGTTACGTGTCTCTGCCAGTCGCTTGTTGCCCGTCTGATTAACTATCCGAGCGGCTTAACATAGTCGGGCTTAAATTATGTCTGAGCAGGCCAACACAAAGAGTAGCAGGAAAAGTGTAGACTTTACTTCATTTAGAGCTGGCCACTTCCTGCTGACAAGGATTAAATATCCTTGCGCGCATTTTAATTACGTTTTATCTTGAGGTTAACTCTAAGATATAGTATAATAAAACTCATATAAATTGTGCAGTTGTCGCAACTTGGCTCGTAACCGAGAGAAGCTAGAGAAGCTTAAAACAACAAAGGGAAAAGTATTTTCAAATCAAGTTTAAAACAAAACTCATATAGTATATAGAGTATATATGAATCCTATTGCTAAGATCATTGCTCTGTGTAAGTTTTGCATTAGGAACCATCAACGTTCTTTGAGCATGTTAAGTTTTTGTAAAAAAAATAATATTCTAGCTATCAAAATCAAAGCCAATATCCTACAATTTGCATACATGTTTCTTAACATTAAACAAAACTAAATTCCAAGTTTTAAATATATTAAAATATATTAAGTAAATATAAATCATTTGCTTTATTTCACTTATGTACTTTTGGATCTCAGACTAATCCTTTTCAAACGCTTATGACTTACTTAATGCTAATCTGAAATCAATATAGCTCTCTCTCTCTCTCTCTCTTACTCAGTCTCTGTCCCTCTATTTCTCTTTCTCTCTATATATCTCTTTATGTTTCCCTATCTCTTTATCTCTTTATGTTTCTCAATCTCTATCTATAAAGAGAGAAAGCTCTCTTTATCTTTCTCTAACGCTATCTCTGTCTCTCTATATATTTATCTCTTTATCTTTCTCTATCTCTATTTATCTGATCTCTCTCCTTCTCTTTCTATCTTTTTCTATCTCTCTCTCTCTCTCTCTCCCTCTCTCTCTCTCTCACTCTCTCACTCTCTCTCACTCTCTCTCTCTCTCTCTCTCTCTCTCTCTATTTATCTCTTTTTCTTTATATCTTCTCTTCTTTTTTATCATTCTCTGTCTCTCTTCTTATATTTCTTTGCATTTTTCTCTCTCTCTCTTTGTCCATAATTTTCTCTCCCTCTCTTTTCTCTCTTCTTCTCTAATTCAACACATTTTGTGCTGCGCAAAAACTTCTCGAACTTTTATGCATCCAACTAAAAACACTTGCGAAAGTCCCATAAAACGAAGAGCGTGACTTATAAATAACAAATGACATTCCAGTTGAATTGTAATTACAGTGAAATAAATACTATCTATCGATTTTCTTTTTCGCAAATTAAGTTTCAGCGGCGAACGGTGGTAAATAATGTATGGGGTATTGTCTATAGTATATTATATATATATATATATATATATATATATATATATATATATATATATATATATATATGTGCGTGTGTGATTTGTATTTGTTTTTGTGCTTGTAGTTGTTGGCCAACTATGAAGTTTAGCTTGCCTTTGGCTAGTGCCACCCCGTTTTCCATTTGCGGCTGTCCAGTTTTATGAGCGTTCAAATTGCTGCGTTTCTATAGCCATCAAACGCCCCCAACCTCTCCCCCAATTTGCCCACTTGTTCCCCCTCATTTAGCCAATACCTCGATATGTCAGCCATTCGTGTTTCGTGTCCACTTTCAGCTAAGATTGTTTTATGGCCAAAGGCTGTTAGGTTTATTAGCCGCCAACATGCAGGTACAGTTGTAACCCTCCCAAGGGGTTGAGGATGGCGGCTATGGCGGCTATGCCGGTGCGTGGGCGTGTTGGATTGTATGTAATTAAAACTATGCACCCCCATCAATGTGTCGCCTCATGTGCGTGAACTTTTGTGGCTGGCCTTCGCAGTTAAGGTTAAGGCAAATGCGTCTCAAGTCAGTGTCGCCTAACGAGCTGCTGACAACAACTAATTAACCATATTGAGAAACCTGATTGAACTCTGTGGCCCACTGTTTGCTGTCCGAAATATTTGCTGTACGTGATTGATTAACTAAAATGTACGGGATTTCAGAAGCAATGAGAATATATATATATGTTTTATGTAAAGAACTTTTATGTGAAGCTCTAAGAAGGTATTTGGTTAAAGTCTTCAATTAAACTTGGTTAAAGAGCTGAAATTTTAGGGATTTAGAGAAATATTAGTAAGAAAAAGGTTTTTATTATACAATATTTATATTTCATATAGCTGAATTAGATTTTTGCAGAAAATATTGGCCTGTCCGTATGAACTAGGGACTTGAAATGTGAAACATATATGTACTCGTTGGTGCACTTGTCTTATAAAGTATTAAAGGTATGGCGACTATCGGCGTATCAATTCGGGACATACTATTGTACTTCTAGTATTATTTAAGGTGCTGGAGACATTAAATTTTGAATATATATACTCTACTCTATAGACAGCCCATGATCAAAAATATATAGTAGATATATCTGCGCCCATAGGAAGCGGGACGAATCGGAAAAATTTATATCTTCTAAAAAAAAACCTTTAAAAATTCTTCCTGTTCTTTTGAAGTTAGATAATTAAGTTAATTTTGAGTTCCTCTATTATTTTACTACAAAATAAATTTATTTTCCGTGCCTTTTGGGATCGTGAAAATTAGTGAAAAAAAAAACCATACAAAAACTAGACATTTAAGCTACTGGCAACCAACTAAAACATTTTAATGTGTTTTATATTCTAGGCATGCTAGTTATTAAATATTTAAATAATATTTACTTTTTATAATATAAATTAATAGTATTAAAAACCATTTATTGTTATAGAAAATTTTTTTTAAAAATAGGAAATTATTGTTGATTTTTCATTGTAAGTTTTCTTATCAAGATTTTTTTTTATCTTTGCTGAAATTATACGTAACTCAATTTTATTTTATTTTAAAAAGAATAAAACAGAGTCCAATAAAAAAACTATGTTCGAATGATATAGAAAATATTCGACATTAATGGAGAACGTGATATGCTGATGACGCACAGTGTATATTAAATTCAAAGATGCTCAAATTATTTATCATATAAAAAACTTAACTTTAACATCAGTAAGAAAGCAAATATATCTCTAACTATATATAGTTATATCAAACTTGATATTCGTTTCTAAATTCCATCAGCAAATATTCCTAGTAACTGCTTCAAAGCTTACAAAGTCTGCTTTAAGGGCAATCTAGTGCTCAAAATGTAATAAATCTCTCTTTCGGCTGTCAGACGCAGAACTCAAAGCAAAGCACAGAGAACACATCGAGCGCAGGCAAATGCATACATAAATATTTTATACAATTATATCAAAGTAATGCAAAGGGACAAAAGCAAAGGTAGGCATAAATAAAAAGACATGGAAATGTATATTGGACATGCAGCGTGAGATATGAGAGCAGAAAGAGAACACTTTACACACACACACACTCCACTCCACACACACACTTGACTTTAGCAAATGCGCCAAGTGTGAAAATTATGCGTTCAATGAAAATATTTTTGCTTTAAACCCTTTTTGAGTGCTGTGCAGCCACAACCTGTGCCAGCTGCTGCTGCTGCTGCTGGTTGCTGGTTGCTGCTGCTGTAAGCCTTTCTAAATCCTGGCCGTATGCAAAAACATGAGCTTGCCCGGGGCTTAGACTCCTGTTTGACCACAATGCAATTTTGTGGTTTACACAGATACAAAAAATCCCCAACACTCGCTCCGCTCCCAACTCTAACCAAGCCAATCAAAGCCCCTTCTGGAATTTTTGGTAGCTCACTTGAATGCGCAATCAGCAGCAGGACAACAGCAGCAGCAGCAGCAGGAGCAGCAGGATATGCTCTGCATATTATGCATGGTAATAATAAAATTGTCAGCTTCACATTGTGCATGCTCGTTGCCCCTCTCTTCCCACCCTATACCCAATCTCCCCTTCGCCTGCTTTCTGTGCTATTCCATGCTAATCCTACCGTAACCATAAATAAAATGCTGCACCAAGTGCGGAGATAACCAGTTGACCGCATTGCCCAAAAAAAAATCAAATAAAACCGAAAACCCCTAACCATTTTCCAGCTCCATCACATAATAATTATGTGCGTTCAGGAAATGCTTAAAGGGTATATTAGTTTTTGTGATTGTTCCTCTTGCTGCTCGATCTGTTAAATTAGAGATTTAAGGTATAGAATATATATTGATGAGAGAATATATATTTCCTCAGACCTGTCCCGCTGTGACTCTTTCTTGCTTCCGAAACTAAAGAGGCCAACGAAAGGGCGACGCTACGATTGAGCAGATAAAGACGACATCGAAGGAGCAGCTGAATCAGATTACAAAAACTGATTTTTGGAAGTGCTTCAAGCACAAATTTAATAATATCTGATGGGGATTACTTTGCAGGATATCAAATAGATATTCATGAAGATATTTAATAAAAATAATAGATGTATAGTAAATGCTATTTAGAATGTGAACGAGCATTATGCAGCTGGCTGCCAAACTTATTCATGCTTTTTCTTTTGTTTTTATTTGAGGTCAACTGGTAAAATGTGGAAAACCCAAAATGCAGTTGCCGTTGCTGCTGCTGCTGCTGCTGTTAGCTTTTGTGCGTGCTTTTTGGCCAGCAATTGGATTTTTGTTTGTTATTTTTACTATCAGTTTAAACAGTTTTCAAACAGCCACCCACTGTTTTCTCTCTCACTTTTAGTTAAACTGCCATTTGTTTAATTAACTTTGTTTCTTTTACGTGCTTTGCGACTACGGCGAGTGCATAATTTAATTTAATTATTATATTTATCTTCTTTAAATATTTATATATATATATTTTATGTAATAGTGCTCGTCTCTCTTGTTTATCGGCTGCACGCATCAGTGAATATTTCACAATCTCTGTTTGAATAATTTACTCACATTGTTTGCATTGAACACAATTTTAAAGAGCTGTTCAGAAAAAACTTGAAATTAATTAAATTTATGCGATTTTAATGCCCTATAGATTGCCTAAAGGGCGTAGAAAACAATGCAATGTCTAATATATAATATATACAAAATGTATGTATAGAAATCAATGATAATTCAGCATAAATTATTATATATTACAAACACATAATACCCTGTATATATGAATTTATTGAAAATCAGAGAATACTCCATGAAATTTCAATTTATATTTATCTATTTACCTTATCTATTTACCTTCGTCTTCAGCAAGTTTAATATTTTTAGCTAAAATACCAAATTCAAGCTATCAAAAGAATTTTCTATACAATTTTTTTCTCAAGACGAACAATTCGATTAGACGTTGTCTGATCAAGTTTGCAATCAAATCAGTCACAAATCAAGTTAGGCTCAAAGTACATAGACATAGTTTTGCCCAAAATTGAATGTTAACAACAATTTGGCTAGAATCGAAGCAAACAATCTAAACAACTCGATTATGGATGAGCTTTTCCCCATGGCCTAGTCTGTTGCATATGTGATTACGTAGCTGTTTTTGCCATTAGCATAAATAATACGAATTATTAATACAATTCCATGTTGCGTTGGCAAATTTTCACATAATAAGTAAACGAAATACAATTGGCCAGAATATCTACATAAATATATATTTATATATATATAAGTATATTCGTATTTGTATGCCATTTGCTATGGCCGGCGAAACATATTTGCTATGCAAATGATGACAGCCAAAGGCAGTTAACAGGCAGGGAGTCTGGGGTGGCCTTCGATGCCTGCATGAGGTTTACCTGCCTGCAACTATGTGGTCTTGTTTTGCTAGCAAACATGACCAAAACTCTTCGCCCCGCTGGCTCTGCAATGTGTGAACATGGCAAGCCTTTTAGCCAAAAACTAGCCGCAGCTATCGCTTCTCTCTCTCTCTTTTCTTACTGTATCTCTTTCCAACTCTTTCAGCTTGTAAGTAAAATCCAACCAAGGCCCTACAGCTTGCATGCATAATTGATGTTTTGTTTATAGCACAAAAGTTTGCCCTCAAGAAAAACAACTACAATTTAGCTTAAAATTGAAGAAACAAAGGATTGAAGAATGAAAATCTTAATAAAATAAATATTTCAATATATAAATATATATAAAATTTATAAGACTCAAACTGAAACTATAGCTAAGACTGCAAAGATGTTAGAAAAAAATCTGTTAAAGTTTAGCTAAATATTAAAAAGTTGAGAAAATAGATTTTAAAGTACACAAAGACTACTTACTAAATGTTGAATAGGAATAGAAAAAGAAGTTGCAATTATGCAAAAATGGTTTTAGTTAGTAGAGTTAGAGTAAGATTAGCCCACTCTGCAGCTAAAAGAGAAAGAGCTATTGATAGCATAGCAAAGATTAAGAACAAGCTCCGCAGCTTTGCAAGTAAACAAAGTTAAATTCAAGCGACTCTGCTGCTTTGTTGCTGCCAGCTGTCAAAGCTAGATTAGACTCACAAGTTTAGTCATAAGTTTGAATCGATCAAAATAAGATCATCCTATTCGTTAACATCTGTAAAGTTAATTTGTATGGCATAATAAATCATTTGCTAAGTGAGGTGCAATTTTGGATGACTCGCTTCACTGTGGTGACTCGCTGTTGATGTTTCATACAGGCGATAGTCACTGAAATGACTCTTCTTGATCTACTTCAATACTTCAATACAATAATCTATATTTTCTTCACTTCGTACTAATCTTGCTCTAAATGTTGGTTTAATATTCAAAAGAATTAAAAACATGTTCAAAATTCTGTGGCCATGCTGACGATCGTCTTTCTGATGAAGCCTTTGTTTGCAATTTTCAACAGAGATATAATTTTTGATATATTAAACAAAATTATTTCGACACTTTCGACATGTCAAAGAATATACTCAGTCAAATGGAAAATCTTTGAGATTATTTCAATAGCTTTATGTCATTGATAACTTAAACAGCTTCTAATACATTTGTATAAAAAATAGTAACAGACTTGCTTGGTCGCCCCATATAAAACAGCTTTAGTTTCTTTTAGAAAACTTATTACTATAAAATGTCTATTTAACTCTCTTTTAGGAAACCTATTAATACTGAATTTATAAAATACCTATCCAACCATCCATTCTTTTTCCACTATTTTCAACTTTACGCTCAGTAACTATTGCAACTATTTCTTGCCGTTAGCCCAATCAATTGCAATTGCTTTGGCACTTCAACATAAATTTCTCTTACACTTCACGCTCATATTTCATCTTAAGCCACATAGGGAATCATTGCTCAGCTTCTTTATTAGACATCAGTACAATTTGTAGACCCTCGTGAATTGTTGGCCTGGCACTCTTGGCACTGCGAACGGCTGCATCAAAGATTAATGCCTTTTGGGCTGTAGCTGTAGCTGTAGCTGTAGCCTGTAGCCATGGTTGTATCGAGTGCACTTGCCACGCCCTCTTTGCACTTTGTGCGAAAAACTCCCTTTGGTGATTTGTCATCGTAAACAATAATTCACAATATCCGCTTGTATTTCGCTGATGGCCTCTTTCTCTCTCTCTTTCTGGTTGACGTTCGCCATTTTGTGCAGAAAAAAAACTTTTAATGACGACCGCTTTTAAAGTGTCGGCCATTTTGTTTGTGTTTGTTCAAACACTTTTGGGTTCGGCCAACTTTGCGCCGTTTAATTGACTTGCTTCCGTTTTTTAATTACAATTTTTATTCGCATTCTTCGTTAGAATGTTGGACTACGAAATACCCTCTAACTGGGATTTTAATATGCATAAAATTAAAATAGTAATTAAAAGAAATAAAATAATAATAAAAATAAATAAAATAATAATAAAAATAAATAAAAGAAAAATAAAAATAAATAAAATAATAATAAAAATAAATAAAATAATAATATAAATAAATAAAATAATAATAAATACTGAAAAAGTAATAACAATAAAATAATCATAAATAGATAATAAACTAATAATAAATAAATAAGGAATACTCAATAGCTCTTAAAAATTGGCAAGAAGTTTCATTTTTTATCTAGCTTTTAGGTATATATAGATGCAGATCGCCATATGTCAATGAGAAAAAAAGACAGAGAGAGAGATAGATACTGTTCGACATACAAAGAGGAAGAGTGAGAGACAGATAATGATCGGCATACAAAGAGATACAGAAATAGAATGAGGGTTACAGATCGATATACAGAAAGAAATAACATAGCTTATCTATGGTATAAACTATGGCATCTTGGCCTTAAGCTCTTTAATAATTTCACATAATTTAAAAATTAATAGAACAGATGCAGATCGATCAATCTAATTTAGCTGCAAACGTTCTCTGTATACATCTGATGTATAAACTAATATAACTTTAAACAAGAGTTAGTTTATTTTCAAATCATAATAAAATATTTACAAAATAATTTATATAATCACGTTGACTATAAAATCTGAAAGTATAAACTCACAGCTCTATTGCTCAAGAGTTTATAGGTATTTGAGTTCAATTTGCACACGACACAAACAGAATGACGTCAAGTTCGCAAGTGAGAGAGACAGAGTGGAAAAGAAGCCAGAGATTGCTGCTTTACAATACGCAATTGCAAAGGCTTTTTAATTAAAGCAAATAAACAGTGTTAATTAAAAATGCGCATACGCATAATTGAATTGTAACAGAATCAGCTCTCTTTCTGCATGCATTCGAGTACATATATGTTTCAATAAATGTCAAATATATGCATCGCGTTGCGTGTTTCGATTGGCATTCATTATTAATATTTAATTGCAATTTGAGTGCTGTTTATTGAAGTGTTTTTTCCATTTTACATGTTTATTGCATTTGTATTCGTCTGCCTCCACTTTGCCCCCTCTTACCTAAATTTCCTTGCAAACATTTTTCAATTAATTTGACTGCTAATTTTATTATTATTTTTTTCTTCTTTTGGTTGCCTAATTATGAGAGCAGTGCGCCAACTTAATTAACATTTAATTAGTTTGTATTTTATTGTAAATATTTAATAATAATTTCCTCTCTCATAAACGTTGCCAGATTAATTGAAATCTACTCAAATTAATTGTTATGCGACCCGAAAAAGGCACATAACCTGGGATTGCCTAGGCTTAGTCGCTGCTGTTGTGTTAATTAGCAATTGGCATTATGCGTTTCATATTTAATGCAATCATATAATATCCAATGAATTTTATGCGCTTAACGCAGAGCTCTTAATGTGAAAATTAAGATATTTATGCTGGCTGGTTGGCTGACTGGCTGGCTGACTGGCTGGCTGACTGGTTGCCTGACTGCCTGGCTTATTCATGGCATATTTTCGGGGGATTATCGTATGAAAATCCCGTGGCTTTCATTTTAATATAAGCAAATTGGCTTTACTTTTGGTTAACTGAATAATGAACAGGAGTTATCATAAAAAATATTAAATAAAAAGAAGAAATTTTTTTTGTATTTAAAAACAAATTCGAAGTTTTATTAACTCGAACTTTTTAATTCAAATATTTGTAGCTTTAAACAACCAGATTCGATGAGCTCTATGAGAATTATATATTTTGTTTACATTGATGACAGATAAACATTACTTTAATATATCCTAAATTCACATTTTTAATGAGTTGAATGATTGGAATAGCAGCTCTGCTCATAGACCAAAGTCGAGCAGTCCCGACTAGCGCATGTTTATGTCTTTTAAATTACTTCCCTCAACTTTTCTACAGCATTTTCTTTTTTCCACAAATTTTTACCCTTAATGCAAATTCAAGTGCTGAGTGCAAATTCGCACAGCTAATGCACTAATTCGTCAACTTCAAGGAAAACTAAGTTAAGTTAAATCAGTTTTGCCTTTTGCGCAAAACCCTTGACCAGGCTAAGGCCAGCCACTGTCAGCTCAAACTCAAGTTTTTCGCAAAAGCTTTTCGCACTTAAATGACTTTCTTTTGGCTCTGCTAAAAATGCTTGGCAAAGCAGAAATGCTATTAGCTGAGATTGCTCGAAAGGGAGAGAGACTGAGTTGGGTTGCGGCATATAGCAAAATTAATGAACTCAATGTGTCCAAAAAACCAAGTTAAGATAAAGTGAGAGACAGAGAGAGAGAGATAAATGTAGAAAAGCTGACACAAAGCGCGAAAATTGGCAGATAGCCATAATGAAAATGAATGCGAAAATCTGACACTTCAACAAAAAGTTCATCAACTTTTTGAAAATTAGTATTAAATAGGTCGCATGCCAAGCTAAAATTGAGGATTAATTGAAAATGGGCATTTCATTAACATATTTTCTTCTTTTCAAATATATCAGATATCAAATAACACAACCCTTTTATCTGTTTGCCATTCAGTTCATCGTCTAGCCAGTAAATTTGATATATATAAATATATATTTATCAACAGTCCACAAAAGCCACATAAACACATATATTTTAGCTGCAGTCTTAATTACATCTGACCACACCAGCAACAGCAGCAAAAACAACTGAGAATTGTAGCAACAGCTCAACTTTTAAATACCCTATTCTACAATATTTCTCTTCAATAAAATGTATGTATTTTATTTATTAAGCTACATTTGTTAATGAATATATTATTAATATGATTTTTGTAAAATTTTTAAAACATAAATATATTCTTAAATATTTTTAATGAATCTGTTAACTTTATTATTTTATTTTATTTTTTTAACTTATTTTATTTTATTTGTGATATTATGTTATATGAATTTTTAAATTTAAAATTTATTAAATTATTTTAATTTTCAATTTTATTTTCATAATTTTTTAAATGGTTTTTTTTTTAATAATAACTGTAGAATATTGAAATTAAAAAGAATTATAAGTATATTTCGTAATATTTAATTTCAAATTTATTTTTAGTTTCAATTAATTTATTTTTTTGTTTTTTATATTTTATATTTAATGTTGAATATTATTTTAGTCATATGTTTTAATATATATTTTTTAAAATATAAAGTTACTTATATTGCGCACTGTTTACTCCCATCTAACTCTCTGCAGAGTATCTATGAAAAGAACAAAACTTTGTCACCATTGTCCAACAATTACCGGCAGCTACCTGTAAATTTCATGGGCCGCAGATAAAGCTTATTAAAACACGACCACGAAAATCTGCGCAAAGTATTTAAAATGTTGGAGCAGCCATAACAAATTATATTAATACGCAACCATGTTGTTTAGTGTGTACACACGTATACGCCCCGTGTGCCTCTCCCATGGGGCAAGTTTGTCAGGCAGGTGAGGCGGGCTGGGCTGGGTTGGTTTGGGTTTGGGTTTGGGTTTGGGTTGTCCAACAAAATCTACTTCATTTAGCTTGGCGCCGGCCAGACGATTTTGACATTTTATTACCAAACAAAAGGCAACAAAAAGTCAAAGCCAAAGCCTGGCAGCGCTTCGGCTGGAACAGGTGGAGTTGAGGAAGCTTTGAGCCATGACTCACTTGGCTAATAGCGTCTACCTAAACTGGCTTACTTGTTTTTTTTTTGCAGACAACGTTTTTAGCCGCGAGGGTAGAATTTGACGACCGTGTTGCCTGGATGTTCTCTCTAATAGAGTTTATTTATAATATTATACTAGAATATGAGTCTAGTTTTTTTTTATAGCTGTCTATCAAGCGAAAACTTTACGTATTGCACATCAAACTAGTACCAGTTTGTAGCAGTCTTTATATATATTTGATCTATTCAAGTAAAAGTTGGCACATTATGCAATTAGGGGTGGGAAAAGCACATAAAGTGTGTGTGGGTGATAAAAGTAGGCTATAACATGTTACATTTATAGGCGCTAGATAAGTCTGCCACACAGCAATCGACAAAGGTCAACTTTATTTTTACTTTATGTAATAATCAATGTCAATCAAATGTGATTTATTATATACATGTATTTTAATAAATGTTAATTTAATGCTATAATTAAATTGAATAAAATTTGATTTGTTATGTGTGTATATACTAGACTAGTATTACTAGTATATGTATTTCAATGAATATTTTCTAGATTTATTGTAAAGTATTTTCATATGACATTTATTTTATATTTTGATTGATTGATTGGCTATATAAGGCCGTCCTAAAACCTGTATGGACTTACGCGTTGCAGCTCTGGGGAACAGCCAGCAAGTCAAATATCGAGATACTACAGCGTTACCAGTCAAAAACCCTTAGAACAATAACAGGTGCTCCTTGGTATATGACAAACTTTGACATCCATAAAGATCGCAAACTTCCTCTTGTCAAAGAGCAAATACAAAAAAGCGCAGAAAGATATTTAAATAGGCTACATGACCACTGCAATGTTCTAGCTTCTAGACTTCTAGACAACACAAATAATAGCCGACGGCGTTTAAAAAGATAGCACGTTCCGGACTTGCCAAATAGAGAATAGAGCTAACTAGAAATGTAAATATGTAAATATATGGACTAATCTCATTGGAGGTCAATCCATCCGGTTATGTGTTAGTTACTGTTAGTTATTTTAGTACATTTGCTTATTGTTTAGTATAAGACAGATTGCAAATAAAACAATAATTATAAAGAAAAAAAAATAAAATAAATAAATAAATATTTTTATTGAATTTATTTGTATTTAATTTTAGTTTTAAATTTTTACTTTATATTTGGTATAAATAATTTGTATATTTATTATTTATTTATATATTTTTTGGATAAAGACATTTTAATATGAATAGATATTTTTATTTTTTGTATGTGCAATATTAATTTTTTTTAATAAATACATTTTTTATAAGTAATAACTATATTTTATGTTTTTATTCTATAAGTTTTATTTTATTTCAATTTTTAGTTATTATTGTAAATATTTTGGATATTTATTATTGAATTTCTTTATATTTTGTATTTTATATTTTGTTGTATTTTTATCAATTATATTTTGAGTGCATTTTCTTTATATTTAATATCAGTTAAATTTTGTTCAATATTTTCCAACAGTATTTTTTTGTGTACTTACTTATAAATTTGACTTTCTTGTTGAGTCGCGGCTGCTTTGAGCGTATTTTATTATTTTTCTTCATTGGCGCCGATCTTCTCGAAACAACTTTAAATGTGTTTCGCCAGTGTTGGTTAGCAATGGGAAATAGAGTTTTAAAAGAGAATTGTTGTTGCAACAGGTTAGCAAAAGAAAGTTCAACAAACTTGATGTGAACAAAAACCTTTTTTTTTTGGTAACAATTCGACGTAGCAGCATTTTCATTTAAAGTATACACAATGTCTGTTTGAATTCAGATCAGAATTGTTTTTATTAGTTTGAAGCACACAAAAGATAAATGTAAAATGTTAAATAAACGACTGAAGGCATTGAAAGTTCTAAACAAATATTTGCTTTTAGGCAAATGTAATAAAAGCCAGTTTTATGCAAAATTTCAATTAATTTATTTTAGGCAAAATCAACAAACAAAACTTTCAACTGAATCATTTTGCGTGTGTAGTCGACTAAGCAAATATCCTGTATTAGGTTTAAAGGTATGCAATGCGAAAGAATTTTTTATTTCTTTTTATTATAAGAAATTATTACTGAATATTTTTGAGTAAAGAAAAACTCTTATGTTAAAATATATAATAAAGCAGAATATATAAAAAAAATACGTCAATTATAATTATGAAAAAATTTAAAAAGTAAATAAATCTGAAACTACTTTTTACTAGCTTAAATAATGAAGAGAATAAAAATATATAAAAATATTTTAGATTATCTAACTTTATATATATTTATACAGCTTTATACTCCCTATCTCTCTTCTATCTCTTTCACACATTTGATGTTAACAGTTTTGGCTTAAAACTTTACCTTTAAATAAGCCAAAGTTCTCTGCGCTTAAATTAGAACTTTCAACTATTAAAAGCTGCTTAAAAAACTCGCCCATTAGCATAAATTCTTAAACAATTTTCAACAGTTTGCCAAAACTAATAAACAGCTGCTTTAATTAAGTTTCCTCTTTAATTTTTTGTTGTTTGTTGTTATTGTTATTTTTGGAGTCAACATTTTCATTTACTTTGCGCCCTTTTTTGGGCTGAACCACGCCCAGCTGCGTACTAATTATAAAATTATGCTTAATCTAGCATAAAAATGTTTTAGGGGCGCACGAGCTCTTTGTCTTGCCTGTTTTTTAAGGTCACAGGCAATATTTCACTTGGCCGCCTCGAAGTATGCTATAATCAACGTAATTTCGTTTATCAAACAACCTCGACCGGTGCCCAATACCCGCTGCTCCGCTTGGCATCTTAATGAGCGGCCAAGGCAACCACAGTTTTTAAGTATCTTCCCCCGGACAGCCTTCGATGCGTCGTGCTGTGGTCAGCACAGTTATTGGATGACAAGTTTTGAAAGCTCGCCCTGCCCTCAGCCACCCCATCATAAATATTAATGTTAATTTCTAATTAACGTTTAAGACGTTGCGCCAAAGTTTACACTTCAATATACAACTGTCATTAGATGTCAAAAGTAATGAAAACAGCAAACTGAAGGCAGAATGAGCAAACAGCAGATTTAAAGGCAGGCCAATGTCTTGCTTAGAACTGGATAGATTCTGAGGATGTCAAATGGTTAAGCAGTTTTGGTAGATAAGAAAATAGGTGAAATTTTTTTGGATATAGGAAATCAAAGGAGAATAAAATATCTTAGACTAGTCTAAGCATCTTCTAGTCTGAGAGCATCTTCTACTAAGAGTTTATTACAACTTCCTAACTTTTTCTACTTGCCTAAGGTTCAAATTAGGTCAACACCTGCACAAGCTCAAGTTTGTGGTGAATTATAAACATATTTTAGATAAAATTGCAGAAGCTTACAATTACCCATTTATAAGCAGGCATAATGTCAGATATAATACAGCTGGAAGTTTAGAATTTTTGTACTAGAGAGAGCCGCATAAAAGTTTTACAAGCTGAGGCCTTCGGCTAAATTTAATCTTTAATAGACAAATCAGCTAGCGAGAAGTCTTATCTTTTTTAGTATATATTCACATTTAAATAACAATTGAATAGTCTTTCCATATAAATCCAGTCAGTATGTATTTCTATTATAATTCTAATCTAATATCCCATTTCAATGGATTTAATATACTCTCTACATCTTCCAGGGTATTCCCGATTTGGTCATTCACCCCACCCTTGCAAGTCCATTTAGCTTACCCTCAAAACTTTTACTTGGTATATGCGTAATTACCACAAAATGACGCACAACTTTTCTTCTTCTACATTTTTTTCTTTGGCATGGGGCCATATGCTTCCTCTTGCTGCTGCACTGCCAATAAAACTTTATGCCATTGGCCAAATATTTGCATAAAACATTCACTCATTCCACACTCATTCCTGCCATAGAGTGCCCCACAAGCATTTGTCGTTTATGCTTCAAACACTCAACGTGTTGTCATAAAAATTCAATGTTATTGTCAAAATACTTGGGCGTGGCTGTCACTCGATTGTTGTTCGTTGTTGTTCTGCCTGGCCGAGCGACAAGTGTGACAAAAATAAACAAAAGCAGCAAAGGGTTTTTCCTTTTGAAGGTAGTAAGGCAAACAATAACAGCAGCAACAAATAGACAAACACAAAATCAACAATGGCCGCCATTGCGAGTCACAGCTGTTGACAGTCGCTGTTAAAGCAGCTAACTTTCAGTTGTCAGTTGTCAGCCCCCTAGCTTCGCTCTTATAAATATGTAAATTTGTGCTTTAAAGTCGCATTTTCTTGGCTTGCCTTGAATTTCTTATTAATATTTTTTAGATTTTTATGGTCATAATACGTAAATCAGTTTCATTTCTCACTTTAGCCGCAAAACTGCAAGAGCCAGACAACGCCCTTAAAAGGTTTTCGAGATAGATATGCATACCATATGCCAAAGTCAGTTTCTGCCTCTTCCTCTTGCCACTCCACACAATTTTCTGTGGCCTGCTGAATCCCTGTACCATTTCAACTGCTACGTGCTTCTATTTCGTTGTCTGCGCGCGTCTAATGCAATTTTCTTCGACTTTTGAGCTGCGAGTTCAGCTTCCACATTCCCAGAACAACGTCGCGTTCTTCTTCTTCTTTTTGTTGTCTATTTGCATTTTTTTTCCTGTATACACTCGCTTTTCTTTATGCTATGGCTTTGGCTTTGGTGTGCGCGAAAACTAAATTTACACTTGTTATACCCTGTAATTTTTTGAGGTAAACCGCAAAGGGTGGTTGCAGGTAAAAGAAATTGCTAGAAGTTTTACTTATTTTTATGTGTCGTGAAACCAAAACTCAATTTTTTATATATTTTTATGTTTACAGGGTATCTCAGCTGTCGGTTATTGTACTTATATGACATTTTCGATAATAAGAATAAACTTTTATTGCTGATGACATAAGTAAGATAGTAAAAATTCTGACTTGTACTTTTACAGGGTATCCAAAGCGCCAAATTTAATATCAGATTTGTATACCACTTTTCTTTGTGCTAAGAGCCAGTTTCTGTATCTACTAGACTTCCATAGAAATTGCAAAAATCACATTTAATCACTTTATATACACCCTGTAATATATCAAACAAGCTAAAATAGAAATCAAAACTCAACTAAACCTAGAATTCTTCCCCAAATATATAGTTACATTTTTAAATAATTGTTTTTTTCCACTTTATAGGGTGTCTAGTTAGTCTAGTTACATTTTTGACCACTCTGGTTTGTTGTGTTCCTGCTACTTGCTTATGCTGCTCATGTCAAGCTCTCGACAGACTTGTCGCTCAGTCAACGATGGGGACATTCACGCTGTTAAATAATTCATGCATTCATTTCCACTCGCAGGGGGGGTGTATTCATCCCAGCACTCATTTGCCACTCTGCGCTATGGAATCAAATAACTCGACAATGACACTGACATTTGTGAATATTTTGCAGTTGATGTTAAAAGGTCTTAAGTTTGTGTTAATGGTTAAGCAGAAGAAGTTGCATTTTCTTTGAACTAAAGTGCAATCAAATGGAAAATGTATTTTATAGGGTATATGGAGGGGGCCATTATAGGGAAAGGGTATAAAAAGTCTTAGGTGCAAAGTAAGCAAATGATATGAGAATCGACTGCATAACTGGAATTTATCAATTGAGATATTACAGATCAACCGAATAGTTAGAAAATCTCACAAAAATTCATTAAAAATAAAAAAAATTGATAAAAATTAGTTGTATTATAAATTACAGGGTATTATAACTAAGCAATCTATAACTAATCTCAGCTTAACACTCTTCCAGGTTTAATCAAAGTAATATCTGAGATCAAACCAGAGTTGAGAAAGAAATTGCTTTTGACTTTATATGAATCCATTTACAACCGAATACAGGGTATCCACATTGCTGTAATTCATTAAGCTTAAATGTATAAATATAGTTTTCTATCCATAATTACTAACTAAGGAACACACCAATCAACTCTCTCCCAAAACTTCAATACAGGGTATCCAAATTTGAACAATCTATATGCTTAACACTCTTTCACGTTCAATTGCTGCAATTCATTAAGGTCGGAGCAAGTGAGTGGGAGAGCAACAAGTCAAGACGTTGGGGATTACGCCCACCAAAAAAAAAAAAAAAAAACGAAGAAGAAAAAGATGAAGATGAAGGAAAATAAATAAAAAGGCAAACGCAACAGCTGAAATAATGAGGCCCAAAAGCTTTTCACACGTTATCTGCGAGCTGTCAGGCAGGCGGGACAGCAGAGACAGCGCGAAATGGACAGGAGACGACGCATTGAGTGATGATGACTTTTTGGGCAGAGCACTGTCAAGAGCACACACAAATATATATATTTATTTATATGTATATATACTATATTTTTTATCAGCAGCAACTGGGCACGCATTCAAATGTTTAAGACACATGCAGATGCTCAGCTGTCAGCCAATTTGTTCACTTTCCCATGCTTCCTCTCTATCTCTGCCGCTCTGCCTCTCGCCCTCTCGTTCTCAGTCCAGAATTCGACAAAAATATGCAACTTCATTAATTTGTTAGCCTCTGGATGAAAATTAAGTAATGTTATGTATGCGTCTGTTACGTGAGAGACATGCACAAAAAAAAAAAACACACACACACACACACAAAAGAAAGCCAAGAAAACCTTCAACAATGAGCAAGGAACAATGCTGGATAATATGGAAAAATGTGCATGCTACGTGACAACTTGGCCTAAATAGTTCTGACGCCTTCCATCATGGCATTCCAGCCGCACAGCTGTGGACCAGCCTGTGGCCTGTGGCCACTGGCCAAGTTTCTTGTTTCACTCAAGAACTCAAACTAAAGTTGCGAGCTGAGCAAATTTGATTAGCTTGGCCAGCATCAGGCCAGGCTGAGCTATGTGCGTTTGCCTTGCGAGTTGGCTAAGATGCTTTAGTCAAGTTGTAGAATTTTAATGAGAGAATGGCTTAAATAATGAAAAAATATATAATTAAATTAAAAATATATTTAAATTAAAATATGAATTTTCTACTATGTATATAAAATATATAATTAAAATTTCTTTAACTTTTTTATTCAGTAATACTTTAAATACTAATAAAATAACTAATAATTAAATTGAAAATATATTTTAAATAAAAAAATAAATATTCTAATGTGTATATAATATTTAATAAAATTTATTTAACTATTCTAATCAGTAATATTTTAAATACTAATAAAATAATCTAGTTTTTCATTTTAAAATCAAGTATTAAGAATATTATTTGATTTTTAATTAGAAATAAATTTTTATTAATCTGACTCTATATTTAAAAATTCTCAATAAACCTAATTGTTAAAATAAGAATTAATTTTAAATTAATTTTATATACTATAAATATAATTTATTAAATCCTGAACTCATTAAAATGAGGAATACGCAAATCACTTATATCAAATGCTAGCGACTTGTGCTCTGGCAATTTCACACTTCTGTATGTCTCTATAATGCTCTGAAAATTTCATTAGGAAAGTTTATATAGAATAAAAGTTATTCAATAATTAAGAACAAATAGTAAAGCCAGCAACTCCAAGTATCTGGAAGTTGGGCACTGCTGACTAAAACATTTTTACTTCTTTTGATTATAATTTTTCTGGTCTTTCTTAAGATTTCTTCTATGATTTAGAAAGTTATTTTCAATACAAAACATAAGCTTTACCACTTGAAAAAACTATTAACTACACTCAATATGTTTTTCTTCTG
The DNA here is from genome assembly GCA_035045365.1 of Drosophila leonis. NCBI lineage: Eukaryota > Metazoa > Arthropoda > Insecta > Diptera > Drosophilidae > Drosophila > Drosophila leonis. Next base: position 2,613,593 of record JAWNPC010000389.1, on the reverse strand, counting down.
TATAAACCTCAACAACCTCAACTTCTCTGTGGCTATCTTCATTTTCTCACTTTTACTTTTATGTTGAACTTCTCTTACTTATCTCAAATATATATTTTCATCTTTATTTTTCTCACTAATTCATTACAGTTGTTTTGTCTGCTGGAATTTCTAGTAGTATGACGTTTATAAACACAAGTAAACTGTGTGGCTAAACTTTTTATATACACACACACACATTTTTTTGTATTCCATTTAAAAAGCAAAAAAGATTCCTACATGTGTGAGTTAAAATGAGAAAATTACACACCAGAGACTAGAGACCGGAGACCATCCATAAAACTCTCTGCCGTCGTCCAGGCATTATTTATGACTTTCGACAATTTTGTTGAAATACAAGAGCTGCGCACACACAAAAGGTGTTTGCCGTTGGCAACTGAACATACACAGGTGAGTAAATGTAACCCAAAAAAAGAAGAAAAAAAAACAATACACGCAGGAACATGGATGTTTCTACCATTGCCAGAACTTTGTCAAATTTGACAGCGCATCAAATGCCGCACACGAAAAAAAAAACTTTGCAAAATAAACAACAGATAATGGAAACGTTTACTGTTATTTTACGGGGCGGCTGATGTTAGTAACGGTTCAACTAACTGTCATTTCTCATGGAGTGAGAAGAGTATATTGGTTTTGTTGGCTTTGCAGCAAGAGAAATTTAGACTATATACTTGATAAGGCTAAGTACACAAAAAAATACATTTATTGATCTAACTCTCGGTCCCTCTCTCATTCTGTCTCGGTTTCTCTCTTTCATTGTCTTTCTTTCTTTTTCGCTTTGTCTTTTTCACTGCCTTTTCTCTCTCTCGCTTTCTTCTTTCACTCACTTTCTTTCTCCTTTTCATTTTTTTCTTTTTCTCTCTTAGTATCTCTCTTGTGAGTCTCTCTCTCTCGCCCTCGCTCTTTCTCACTCTCTCTCTCTCTATTTTTCTTTTTTTTCTCTCTTTTTCTCTATATTTTTTTCTCTCTTTTTCTCTATATTTTTCTCTCTCTTTTTCTATCTTTATCTCTCTTTTTCTATCTTTCTCTCTCTTCCTCTCTCTTTCTCTCTCTCTTTCTCTCTTTCTGTCCCTCTCTCTCATTCTCTCTCTCTGTCTCTCTCTTTTTCTCTCTCTCTTTTTCTCTCTCTCTTTTTCTCTCTCTCTTTTTCTCTCTCTCTTTCTCTCTCTGCCTCTGTCCCTCTCTCTGTCCCTCTCTCTTTCTCTCTCACTTTCTCTCTCTCTCTGTCTCTGTCTCTCTCTCTCTCTTTCTCTCTTTCTGTCTCTGCCTCTGCCCCTCTCTCTGTGCCTCTCTCTGTCTCTCTCCTTCCTTACCTTTTTTTCTCTCTATCAGTCTCTATCCCCCTCTCTCTCTTTGCCTTAATTTTCCATTAGACGCTACATTAAGTCCTTTGCTTGCGTATCAAAGCTTCTCTAAATACACTGAAACCAGCCACAAATTAATGCTTTCAAGCTGCTGATGCCTCGCCATCTCAATAAGCTCTTCATTTCCTCTCGATATGGCTGTAGGATTTCCGCTTTGCTTAGCCCAAACAGCTTGGCCCTAATGAACTACCTCAAGAGTATATACACATATACACACACACATACATACACACACACATACATACACACACACATACATACACACATACACATACATACATATATATGTAAATGTGTACATCGATAAGTCAGCCATAATTTCTAAGCCTCCACACTCACCACTTGAGTTGCTCGTTTACATCATTTCAAGGACAACTCGAGAATGTTAATGGCTGACAAATATTTTCCTTTTCCTTTCTATTTTTTTTTACATGTCAAGTAAAAGTCACGCAACGCATATACGATGTATAAGTACATATGTAGATGTATATGTATATATATCGTTACATATTTAAGTAATATAATTTTCAGTCAATCTAGAGCTTAGCAACTGTCTAAGTGGAGGGCTTTTCCTATTGGGTTTTGGTAATTACAAGACTCCAACCAAAAGTCGTAATGCCAAATATAATGATTAAAATGTTTTATGCTTGGGTTTGAGTATTATGTTAGCGTGTCGTTTGTTTGCTGGCGCCTTAGAGTCGGCAATGAAAAAGTAAACGTAAAACTGTGAACGATGTAGACATAAGTTTTATATAACTTAGGCCAGCGGCTTTTGAGGTTGTAGGCAGAATTTATCTATATATTTTTTTATATTTTAGATTTGTTGTTTCGAATTTTTGCTTTTTACAATTTAAAACAGAAGTAAGTTTGTTAAATATTAATATTATTATTATAATGTAGATATTTATCGATTAGGGAATTGACTTGAAACTTCGCTAGGTCTAGCTTTAATAATTCTCAAGTTTTCCTTTAGAAATCAAATTAAAATATTAATATTTATCGAAATGAGTTGAGATATCGCTAAAAATTGTTTAATCTTAACTGCATAAACTATACAAAAATATATATCTAAAATTTCATGTCTCTAGTTTTAGTAATTTACGAGATTGAACCAATCAAACGTATTGCTAAACAGCCAGGACTAGATCGACTCAGCTTATCAATCTTATACCCAGTCGCTTTCTGTCTTTCACATACTTTTGCACAAAATCACAAATTAGGTTTATGCCTCAAACAATATCTTGCTCATATAAAATACTTTTTATTGGAAGCCAAAGCCATTTTAAGCTGTGTTTAGATTAAGCTAAAGACCTAGAGTTATAGACAGCATTTGTACATTTATTATTAGAAATAAATATAAATGAAAAATAAATGTATCTATAGCAGCATAAGAACTTAATATATGCAGCAGAACAAATATGTTTTTGCCACAGCAGCTGTTCACGAACATTTTAGCAAATGAAGCACATTTGCTTAGTTAATTTCAGTTCAAATGTTTCCTAATCCCAGTTCCCTCTCTCCCTCTCTGGGCAAAGCAATTTGTGGACATTTACAACACATGTTTAGCTTTGTGGGCGGTCCTAAAGCACTCGTCCAATCCATCATCTGAAATGCCTTGGCCCCACTCTGCCCCAACTTGGCCGCAAGCTGTCGAGCACATTTGTCTGAAAGATGCATCAAATTATATTCACATTGACATCAGCTCAACTTCATTACAGCCTGCTCCTGCTGCTGCTACTGCTTCTGCTGTCTGTGTGTTGCAGTCGCAATTCATCTTAATTGATTTATGCCTTGGGCTTTGGCTTAACTAATAATTATCATATTTATTATATAGAAATTATAGTTTTGTAATTTAGTTAATTAATTTTGCATACAATTTGTATTCTGATTAAAGTTTTCATTTCTTTTAGCTCGATTTGTGTAATCAAAGTTAGCACTTTAAGACTTTTGGCATTTCAGGTCCTTTACACATTCCACATTTTAACACCAATGCAAACAATTTGCAGCGCTTCCGTTGCAGCAACAGCAACAGCAGCAGCAGCAGCAGCAGCAGTGGAAAAAGCATTTTCAATTGCAATTTTGTAGCTAGGAAATCTAATTTGGCAAAACCGAAAAGCAAAGTGAACCCCGCACCTCCGAAAACACAAACCCAACCAGGCGAGGCTAAACACAAAGCGCACACATTCGAGAGAGTGAAAGAGATAGAGAGAGTAGAGAGAGAGAGTGAGAGACAGAGAGGGAGAAGCGTAGGTAGTTGCAGTGAGACATGTTTGGCCCCAGAGCAACGGCACTCACAATTAGTGGCGCCAAATTAAAAACCAGCATGTTTCAGCTTTAACCTTGGGCCAAAGGCAAAACGTTTGGATGTCGACTATTTGGCCTGCTTCCCATTTCTACGAAATAAAGATGTTGCCACACACACATATACATGTACACACACAATGGACACACACATACACACACTCACTAGTGCATGTTCTGCCTGTACTATAAATTTAGACATGTGTCAAATGATAATTGAGCTGTGTTTGCCTGTCAATTTGCTATAATTTCAATATTTTATAGAAACTGGAAACAAGAAATGGAAAACATTAAATTTATACTTAAATACGAAAATATACCAAAATATTTTTAATAATGAATTAGATTGGAAAACAGAAAATAATTATAAGTAAGGGTATATCTTAGTCGAGCAATACTAAGAAAAACCTATAAAATCTTAGACCGAAAATATCAACCAGAATAGGTGGAAATTGTTGAAATTCTACCTATTTGGAATTGCATTTTAGAAAAATTCAATGGTTTTTGTTGGTATTGCTCGGCTAGGAAATACCCTGCAGCTAAAGCGAAGCTTTTATTTGAGATATTTTAACTTCAATTTATATGAATGTATGTAAGAATACTTGTATTAATGTATGTATGTATGTATGTATGTATGTATTTATGTATTTCTGATCATTATGATCATCATTGTCATAATGATCTTATCTGACCATGCCGAACATCGTCTTTATCATTGTTACTATTATTATAGCGCTCACAAATGAGAATTTTCTATTGGAAGTTATTTTTATACACGTTCAGCAACTGCAGAGCATTTTAGTTTTATACATTGAAGAATACGAATATTGAGTAAATAAAGACAAACCTCCTTCATCGTAGGAAGCATATATGAGATGCTTTCTAGTGCTGTTGCTCTACCTATTTCCTAAAAACCTCATTCAGATACAGTAGACAGACACTCTTAAAATGTTCAATAAAATACTACTTTAGTCTATAGAATTGCCTTTTGTTTATACAAATATATATATAGATTGTTCACTTCTTTTCAACTCCTTTGTTTTCCATTTAGCGCGAATTCACTGTACCACAGATATTGTCTAAGGCAATCAATTTTCCAGCAGCTGCATTTCCAGCTCATTTACTTTTACTACTAAAACCCCATTTGAAATGTCTATTAAATCTTTTTACACGTGTCTGAGTGCAAATTGAGCTGTTACTTTGTAAGCTTCTTGCCATCCAACACTGGTAATTAGGTACAGTTACGCGGCAAGATTTATAGTCTCAGCAAGGTGGGGCAAATTGTGAAAAATACCTGCGTCAATTGAAAAATTGCCCATATGCAGCAGGACTGCAGGGAGCGGGTGAGCTAAAGCAGCAGAAGAAGTTAAATGTTTTTCTTGTGCAAAACGCATGTAAGTAATTTGTTGTAGGTGTTTGTCTTTCATCTTCTTTTGTATATCCTAGCAGAGGATAGAGTAGGGTGTGCTGGACTATGTTAAGATGAGTATGAATTCATAGAAGAAGAAAAACTGTGAGAGTCTTATTTTCTTTTTCTTTCGGAAAATATTCAAAATTGCATTTCCAATTCGATTTGCATAAAAATTTCCTTTTTATTTATTTATTTTTTTTCTTTATCGCAATATTTCTTTTAAAGCACTATTATCTACTTTATTCATCAGCTTTGCTTATTAATATTTGTTTTTTGAGAATGATTCTGACATCCTTTTGTAAACTTTCTTGACTGGTGTTGAAGCCTTTGTTGCTCTATCTTTACTCTGAAGTGCAAAATTTGCTTAAAACATTACAAATTCTTTTACCTGATTTAGAAACTAATTAAAGCTTATTAGTATCTGATCTGATCTCTAAGAACAAGTTTTGTAATAGAAACAAGCCTATCAAAGGTATAATCAAGGCCGCTCTTCTGAGCCCAGTAGAGCAGTATTACTATCTGATCTAAAAGTAATATCTTTGCAATGAAAACAGACATTATTTAACTGAAATCATAGCGAATGGACTAACTCATTAAAGTTTGTATATAAAATCTGTCTTCAGTTATACGAATACATCAAGTGCTTTACAGCAGCTCAACTTGGGATTCAAGATATCTCCCAGGAACTAGAACGGCTAAAGAGAAATACAATTCTCTAGGCTTTCTAGCCTCTTGGCCTTTTTCATTTAAAATTGTATTTTTTTCATTTATTTTTCTACTAAGTAATAAATTACATAAATATATTTTTCTTTAACTAAAATATTTTATGCAAACCCTAATTTTTCTTTAATTTGACAACTTTTTTATAAAGGTCTAAATTCGAAGAGCTAAACACTGCAGAAGCAAATATGAAATTCATAAGTCTTAGGCTATTATATTATAGCTTTTATGAGCTTCATATTTCAGTGGCTCTTCTACCTTACTTCCTGCCGTACTTGCTTCCTTACTGTTCTAATTGAATCTGATCTGCAAGACCTTATCATAGCAATACAGGAATTTATATACAATAGTTTCTAAACTAGTTTGTCTTCAACTTTCCTTTACATAAATATGCGAGGGCTGTTTAACAAGTGCATGACTTTTTGTACTTCTACTTGCTAGGGTATTTCATCTGTGCATACTTTCATTGTTCTTCTTTTTGCTACCTTCTCTCTTTTATTTCATTTTTTTTTTTTAGCGTAAGGTGCCTGTGTCAATAAATCAATAAACGCCTTCCACTGTCATCGTCAATGTGTGTGAATGTTTGTGTGTGTGTGTGTGTACGCGCGGCTTGTGCTTGTGCTTGTGCTCGCTGGCCCGTGTGCATATTGCGCAATCATTTCGTAGTCGTCTGAGCGTTTGTTTGCCGTCGATTATTGCATTTTAATAGCCCAATACAATATAAATAAAATCATTGGCATAACTGAATTGCCTTGTCCAGTTGTAATGTAGACATATTCTATATGCATTAATACAAAAGATGAAAAGCATGAAGTACAAGTCTAAGTAGAAGCAGAAGAAGTTGCTTTTTGCGCCTGGAACCCCAAATGAAATTCCATCAGCCGCACTTACAAAGCATGCGGCATGCGGCATGCGGCTCCAATTGGCATGCGGCATGACTCATCGTTGCCGGCTGACTGGCGCCAGCCATTGCGATGTCATGGCAAGGGGCACCATAAAAAAAAGGCGGCAACAACAACAATAACAACAGCTACAACAGCAACAACTAATGCCAACAAACAGTCATCCACGAAATTGTTATTGCCTACTTGGTGGCATTTAGTTTTGCCTTTCCACACACCAGAAATCAACGTCATATTCTTGTCTTTTTTTCGTTTTTATAGTCAGTCTCTCTCTCTTATACACACATACTCGCCCGCTCACTCACTCTCTCTCACTCACTTTGTCTGTGTTTTGCTATCTAAAATTGATTTTCCCTACCAACAGATTTGCTTTTTCGTACTTTTCAGCCGGCCTTAAGCCTTAGTCCTTCTTCTAGTCTTTGCTGTTGTTGTTGTTGTTGTATTACATAATTGTCTTGGGCCTGTTGATGACTTAATAGGTCTCTAACTAACGTCCTTGACTATATATTTGCCAGACATCATACTGCCAGGTGGTGCCGTTGCCATTTTTCGTATGATTGATGAACTCAGCATTCAGTTTTGATTGACTTCGATCTAATCGTCGTTTATTCATTGAATTGCCAAACAGTAAATGTTAAACAAAAGTTACATCATATGTCGATTATTACGAGAATGTTCATGTGGAATAAGCATAAGCTGTTGTAAGATTGATCAGATTGTGTCATATTATGTATATGTTTATGTGAATATGAATGAATATATATGAATATACAGCTGTGTTCATGAAAATAGTAGTGCGACAGAGCACTAAATGTTGTATGCATATACATATGTATAGATATGAATGTATATGAATATATGAGTGTTTTTATATGAATGTATGAAAGTATATATGAATATGTGAATCTATATTTGAATACGTATATGAATGTCTATGTATATGTGAATGCATATTCATATTCATCGGAGTGTATAGATATGAATGTTTAAATGAATATATGAATGTATACATATATGTATATGAATATATGAATGAATATATATGAATGTATAAATGAATACATGAGTGTATAAATATGAATATATAAATGAATATATAGGACGTAAATATAAATATATGAATGTATAGATATGAATATACAATATATAAGAATATATACATATATGAATGGATGAATGCATTCATGAATATAAGAATGTCTATTTATGAATGTATGCATGGATGTACAGACATGAATGTATATAAAATTATATATAAGAAAATATTAATGTATTTATGAATATATGAATGAATTTATGAATATATATATATATATATATATATATATATATATATATATATAGAATATATGAACGCCTTCATATAAATATACATATATATCAATATGAATGTATTTATGAATGCAGTTCTTGAGTTATTCATTCAAAAAGTTTTACCCTAAATCTTAGAGCTTGACTAAACTTATACTATATATTATATGTAAGCCTGATATCTATGAAAAATTAATGAAATTCTTAAAAATTACCTTTTTAATTTCATAAAAATTCTATGCCTCGATTGTAACCAATTTTCTTTAGTTTAATTAATATTATAAATAACTTTTATAATATTTTAGTCAACTTATTCATTGGTTCTCTAAATTCTTACCAGTTTTATATTGTCCAAATATTTAGCATCCTCTAACCGCCCCAACTCTAACTTTTTATTAGCAAATTCTCAGCACTCTCGCAGCTACACTCAAATCTTCTGCATTTGACTTCAACTATTAACCATTGAGAATTGAAGTATTCAAATTGGGTTTGCCTGCATTTGAAACGCTGCAAACTCTTTGGCTCATTCAACACTCAAGCATCTGCATCAAGTGCTTAAAAATTTCTCTAAACTCTGCCACAAAAACATTGTGCGAACAATCAAAAAGTTGAACGCCAAACAAATTGAACCTAATTTGACGATTCTACGACAACTGGAAACACAATGAAAGGAAGAAAACAAAATCAACTTAAGGTCAACAACAGAGAGAAACGGTCAAGAGCATCTAGCACTGGGAACTACAAATATAACGAGCTCTGGGCATAAGTTCTGCTCGAGCATAACTTTTGTCGAACATACGTGAGGGCACTTTAAAGTGGAATACCCTTAACTTTTATTATGGGACAAGCCAAAAAAAACAAAAAAAAAAGTCCCAAAGAATAACAAACACACAAAAGTTTGAAATTGTTTTGACCTTGGCAACAAAAAACTGGAAAAAACAATGGAAATGATACGAGTTGAACAAACAGAAAAAGTAAATTTCTATAAATAATTTTAAAATGTCTCGAATTTTTAGTAATTTCAGATTTCGTAGTATTTATTTTACTACCATTTCTACTACTATTTCAAGTTAGTATTTTAAAAGATTTTAAGGCGAATTGTGAGCCAATTCATTGATAGTAATTTGTTTTCTACTACTTTTTAGGCTTAGTAGTATTTCTGCTACTACTTAAATTTCTACTACTATGCCTGAGGAAATTCATGAATAGTAGTATTTATGCTACTACTATTTAGCTTTAGTAGTATTTATGCTACTACCATTTAGCTTTAGTAGTATTTATGCTGCTACTACCATTTCTAATACAATTTTTGAATGCCTCAAGTCGAATTGTTACCAAAATTCTTGCTTTTGTTAGGTTTTGTAATAGTTTCTACTACTATTTTTGTATAGGCTTACCCGCTGGCAAAATGCCCGGCGCACGGCAGGTATGGCAGAAGCACTGCATCACCGAATCGCGTACTAATCCAATCAGCATGTTGATACTTTTCTAGTTTCTTTTCTTTTTTGACTTTTATAAACAAATATGTGTAGAGAGTAGTAGATTATAGTAGAGGGTAGTATTGATGGTAGTATTTAGCAGTAGTTTTTGGATATGTGAGTGTTGCCAACTAAATATTTGTGTTGCCTACTTTGGAGAGCGCAACGCACAGTTATTATTATTTTAATTAATATTTGATTTAATATAATTGATTTAGAATTAATATTTCATTTAAATTGTCTAATTTATGCAAATGTTTCCGATGTTTGTTTTTGTTTTTTTTTTTAGCCGCGCTAAAATATATGCTACGATTTTTTTGGTTGGATGTTTTGTATTTGTTTACAAGTCACGGCGGCTATTTTTTTGCGATTTTGCTTTTGACTGCGTTATTTTTGCGTCTTGCCTCTTGTTTTGGGCTTTCAAGAACGGCAATGACAAAGAGAAATCGACGCTAACGACAAAACGGCACGAATACGTAACGAGCGCAACGAACGACGAAGACAAACTAAATTATGTCGATGTTAATTTTTCAGCAGCAGGCGAACAACTGACGTCGCTGACGCTGACGCCAACGTTAACGTTGAACGTTGAGCGCTGACGCTGACGTCGATGCCGGCAGCGCTGTCGCTGGCATTGGCAAGGACAATGCATATGGCAAAAAGGACAAACCACTTTGGGGCGCAACAGAGCTGGCGGCATTCACAACAGCTCCCCCAAGATAGAACCAACCAAAAATAGAAAGAGAGCGAAAGCTTACACACAGAGAGAGAGAGAGAGACAGAGAGAGAGAGAGAGAGAGAGAGAGAGTGCAACGCAGCAGCGCGAGAGAGTAAATGCGTATATTTTTTAGAGGGTTGTCTTATGTGGGAGCGAGTGCTTTTGTCTACAAACAGAGCAGGGTTAAGCTTGACTTAAAAAATATTTGTAAATTAAGAAAAATAATAATAAATAAATTTGATTTAATTTTATTCTGCCAAATAATTTAAATAAATTTTCTCACTTTATTGAATTGGCTAAAATATTTTGTTCATTTTCGACCTTGCTGCGTAACCTTAATGTGCGAAATTTCGAAAACCAATTTCGAAACATGCGCCGTGAGCAGCGCAGCGAACTTTTTGTTGTTGTTATTTAACGGCAGCGGCAGAGCATGCATAAGGAGTAGAGATAGAGAGAGAGAGAGAGTGAGAGAGCGCCACCCACAGACCGTTCAATGGGTCTAACTGTAAATGCAGTTGAATTGAGCTAGCAAAGCCGGCTTATTACACAGTGTGAACGACTGTGTAGAAAGATTTTAATATGTATAATGAAATATATTTATAAATACAATTAAAATATCAATTTATTTAAATGTTTTTTAAATGTCATATTCAAATTAATTTTTAAAATATATAATATTTTAACAAAATGTTAATGTTGAATAAATGTTATTTTAAAATAAATTAACTTTATAATTTATATTTATTTAAAACAAAATATTTATACACAAAATATCTTAACTTAATACTTTTAATAAAATACTTTTATATATAAATTTTCAAACAAATATTAAATTAAATAAATAATATTAAATTAAAATAAATTATATTAAATTAAAATTGTTTAAAAATTCTAAAAAACTGATTCTATGCATTTTCCATTTACATTCAAAATTCTAAAAAAAAAAAATAAAACAATATATAACATTTTCAAAGTCCCTGAACATTTTCGAATATATAAATGATTTTCTTTTTGCAGCTGGCAATGCTCTAAAAAGAGCGAAAACGTTTAAGCCAGCTGACATGTCCACGCAGCGTATGCGTTTCTCACACTCTCTTATGCTCTCTCTCTCTCTCTCTCTCTCACTATCTCCCCCCACCAGCTTTCACATTGCAGCAGGTTGTTCGTTGGGTCGAAAAAAAAACTAATTTTCGAATATCGAAAAAAATATTAACTGCAATTAAATTAGATGGCAACAGAACGAGCGAGCGAACAAACAAATAAAGCAGCGATGACTCAAAAAAACGCCAAAAACACGCAGAGACAGAGAGCGCGAGAGAGTGAGTGAGCGAGAGAGAGCGCACACACACACACACAAATATATATCCTTGGCACAGTGGGTAGTGTGAAGCTGGCGACGTGTCGGCCCTGCCGAAAGGCGGACAAGGATATAGAGCGGCAATTTAAATGGCAGAACGGCGCCAGTGTCGAAGCCCAAGCAGCAGGGCAGTAGCCGATGAATCACAATGGGCCACGCATAGGCCAACAAAAGCAGTCGGAGTCGGAGTCGGAGTCGGAGTCAGAGTCGGAACCAGTGAGCAGAGAGTTTGAGTTGAAGTTTGAGCCGGGAGCATAGCCTGCGGGCCTAGCAGGCGACACTCTCTCGCCCACACAATGCTTTATGTCTGGCACAAAAGAGAGAGAAGAGCGGAGAGGAGAGGAGAGGCGGGGGTTGGGGTAGGGGGAACGCACAGAGATGCAACGGTGGAGGCGGGAATATCATGACAGCAGCTTGTCGAAGGCATCGAAGCACACAATACTTCTTCCTACAATATTATTTTGTTGACGTTTGGGGGCGTGTTGGCAGGGGCTGAGGCAAGGGGGGCGCGGGTTGAGAGTGTTTGGGTTACGGCTCTCGTTTTGCATTTGAATTGCTTTGGAAATCATTTGCCGGCAAACACAACGTGAATGCCGTCCCATCCGTCCGGTTGAGCAGCTGAACTGAATGTGTCATGCCAAAGGGGACAACCAGAGCGGAAGGAGGACGGACATCATAATACTATACTCTCTCTCACACACACACACACAGATCTATATATAGATATGTGTGTATGTGTTTTATATAATGACATCAAAAGTGTGAACATTTGTGTGTTAAACGGCCAAACGATTTAACACACAATTGTGTGTGTTAAGTGTGCTAAAAGTATTTTAATGATTATGTTCATGCTCCAAAAGGGGCGTGGCCCCAGTGGGGTATTAGCTGGAACAGGTGGGCAAATAGCTAACGTTCAACTTTATGCAAAAAAGCAGAAAAAACTTACGTAAAGTGTTTGCTGTTTGCTGGCATCTGACCATAAAATTCAATTGAGTTGAGGTATTTGAATGAGAACTTACCTGGAAATAGAGAAAATAGAGAAATTCATTATTATATATAAATATAGTTATATATATATATTCTTGAATTATTATAAATATTTGTTTTGTTAAAGTGAAAAAATATCTTTAATAAATTACTTTAAATTGAGCAGCATCTTAGGGTCTTTTAAGCCTGAACAAAATTATAAATTGTTTTATTATGATAGTTTTTCAATTCTAACTTTAAAATCCTAACATTTTTAAATAACTTTTTGTCTTATGACTTTCGACAAGGCATGAAAAACTTTCGTAATTATATATAATATATAATTTAAATTGAATTTTTTCTACCAAATCCCAAGTTTTAATGTAATTCCGTCAAATGGTTAATAGTTACTTTTGTAGAATGACTGTCAATCTATATCCCTAATATTGTATTACTGGTAGTCTAATTGTAACTCACTTCTTCTCCAGCCATAGTCTAGATCTTTGACACTATTCTTATTAGTCCTTATCATTCATTGTCATTCCCTAGCATTCATTATCTATCCCCATTATTTTTTATCACTTCCCATCATTGACTATCTCCATCTATATCAATAACTATTAACTACTTAGTCTAAAGTCATTTTTCAATCAAATTCAAATTCTCATTTACTCATTATCATTAGAATTTCCTAGTATTACTTATCTTATCATTTGATATCATTAACAATTTCATTTTAAGTTCTAAATACGCTCAGTTCTATTACAAAATAGTTTTTTATGCTCAGCTATCAGTTTAGTCGTTGTCTTTCTAGTCATTTGCATTCGCTTTTCAGTCCCTTATCATTCATTAACATTCACTATCATTCATTGTCATTGGCTCTATCATTAGCTGACTGGCAATTGGCAAACATTTGCGTCCATTTCCAGTTCAGGTTTTACTTCTTCTTTTTTTTATCCACATTAGCCCCACGGGGCAAGCGTTGCATTTGTTGCAGTTGAATGGCTCACTTAATTACAGTTAAGCGCTAAGTCTCACAGCTATGCTATCTCTCTCTCTCTCTCTCTCTCTCTTTCTCTCCCACTGTTTCTCTGTCTCTTTCTGTTTAATTGAAATGCATTTCTTTAGTTTGCTTTATTCGCTTGGTGCCTTCGTGTATTGCATTTAATTAAGCAACTAAACAGTTTTGCCCCACTCGACACTGACGATGACTAAACGAGTCTTTCGAGTGCCGCAACAGCATCGCCAATCATATGCAGACTGCACACTGCACTCCCACTCCAACCCCCTGCCCCTGCCCCTAGCGGCCCACCCCTTTTCATAATTATGCAACACTTGAAGCGAAATTAACTGCTTAGCTTTGATATGAAAATCATAATATTTTCTTTCTTGCTTAGAACATAGCGAACAATGAGACACGCAATGTTTGTTTCCACACTTTGGCCACACTACTCTCTTTACTCTAACTCTCTTTACTCTATCTATCTCTCTCTCTCTCTCTCTTTGACTCTGTTGTTCTGCTTGCGTGTGCTGTGTTGGCACCACGTGCCGCCAGCCACCCGACATGGCTTATCCATAAATTTTCGCATGTTGCCAAACCAAATATGTACATTGATCCTGAGGTATATATGTATGTGTATATAGCAGAGGGTTGCTTAATAAGTTATTGTTGTTTTTCAGATTTATATCAAATTAAACAGGAAATTTGAGCAGCGACTTTTTTGTTTGGCTTACGAATAGCTCTTCAATTTAAAGGCAGAGGGTTGCTTGACAAGTTACAAATATTCTAATTTTTTTTTACATATATAGAGGCAATATGTATAAATAAAGCGACAGTTGGGTTCAGTAATTTTATGTATGGCCTCGCTTACAGCTCTTCTAAACGTAAGCACAGGTTGGCTTGATAATTCTGAGAATTTTACTACTTTTAAAATAACAATTTAAAAAAATATTTTTAAATATGTATATATTACAGGCAAATAAAAATATGTAAATAGCTCAGAGCGTTGTTCAATTTAGAATTAAAGAAATATATCTTTGATTATTTTTAAATAAACTAAAAACCTAGTATCAAAAAGTTGATTTTTTCTTAAAATTTTATTTGAAAATTGTATTTATTATATCTTTAAAAAAAATATATATATACCAATATTATGATTATTATTGCCAATTACTGAAGAATTCTTATATTCATAATTATATAGAATATAAAATAATTATATATTCAGTAAATTCTAATTTTTCGAAAGGACTTTGATATTTCATAGAATTATCTACTTGTTGTCACACACACACAGACAATGCGATAAGATTTTATCTGACAAATTTTAATTAAAAGACATCTCAAGTAAATTAAAGATTCTAATGACTGCAGAACTTTAAATCAAAGTCCACAGAATGGTATTAATACTCGTGGAATCATAACTTAAAGATTATTAATATATCTACTTTAATAAGATAAACCTAATTGAATCCACCATTATCTGATATATTCCCATTTCACATAATTTCGTAATTTCATTGACTTGCGAATCTCTTAAGCTACCCTCGTTTTAGTTATTCATATGAGTATACAAGTACTTTGTAGTTTCGGTGTCTGCTGCCGGCTGATTTCGTCATCACTGCCAGGCATGAGTCACAACCTCGACAACTACTTGCACTAAGAGAGGGGCTACAGCACAGAAGGGGGGTTGGTAGAGTAGAGAGTAGAGAGTAGTGGCAGCAGAGGCGAGGTGAGGGGTTGGCGGCTACACGCCACTAAAATGTTGGCAATAACAACTGACGCCGTCGTCGCTGTCATATATAACATATACATATATACATATATATAAGTGTATATATATATTTGTATATATATCCAACCCCCGGAACTGCATCCACCCAAAAACTTGTTGGTTTGCTTCTTCTTGTTCCGTGTGCTTTTTCCGTTCTTTTTTTTTTGGCATGCAAAATTAACAGCTGAGCGAAGTTGAAGTTCGATTGCATGTTTAGGGCACATTTCATTCAGAAAGCTGTGGAGTTTTTTTTATTTATTTTAACTTTTTTTACCGCTACGTATTACCAATTTATACTTTTACTTTTTTACTTTTATTTAGTTAAATACCCTAAGCGGCGTAGCATTGGGTATGAAAGGTATATAGATATATGGATAAGAGCCAAATGCAAATTTAAAGATAATGGAAGTTTTTGATATTAGATAACATATTTATATATAAAAATATTTATATTTTAAGTATATATAAATCTATATATATAAGTTTATATATTTATAAATTCTTGACAAGCAAGAAAAACTATGAAATTTCAATCAGCCTTTTCTGATAATTTTAATTAAAATTAAAAGCATTTGAGAGTGCTCTAGTCGGGAGTGTCCGACTAGGAGATGCCCTGAAGTCCGCGAAAAGCTGCTAATGCAATCATTCTACTCTTCTTTCCTCTACAAGGAATATGCATTTGAGTTTTTTAAGAATTTTTAAAATGAGGAATTTAAAATATAGAAAAAATAGTATCGATAATTAAAATCAATTAATTAAAGAATTTGGAGATTTGACAAAGCTGTGGAGCGCCTCTTAAAAACTAGTTTCACATACTAATTTTAACTTCCGATTGAACAGATTACAAATGAATAGAAATTGTAGATTCTAAACATTGAAAGCTTTTTGTTTTTTATTTTTTTTAATTTGGCCTTCCTAGGGTTACAATATATTTAACACACTCAAGCTGGATCAATCCATGAAAACAATCGCTTTACACTTAAATTAAAATTATTTAAATAATAAAATAAAATAATTAAAATTTTTAATAAGTATTATGCACATTTCAAGTTGAAGTCTAATATGCAGGGTATCTTCTAGTCATGCATGCGCAACCTGATACTTTTACCTGTGCTTCTCTTATTGAATTTTCAACTCTGGCTAAATTCTCACCTATCGCTTCAAGCCATTGTTGGTTGTTTGCGCTGCGTGACAATCAGAGCTTGGTTAGAAGTTGTGTTAATATACCCATTAAATCAAATACCGGGATTGGGTATATTGGTGTAGCTAAATTATTGATGATATTAAATAATTCACTGTATTTTCAAATTTTATTATGTATATAACAACTTTTGCTATAAGCACTTTAACTTTTTAAAGTTTGTCAACATATTTTACAGAGTATCTAGTAGTCGTTAACTTTTTTTTCTTCTATTTCCTTGTTTTTTTCGTCTGTCGTCGCCTTTTGTTTATATCAAAATTGAATTTTTGCCATTTTATTCAGAGTTTTCGTATTGCTTTGCTCCCTGCATACGTTTGCCATTTGCTTTCATCATCGATTTAAAGTTGTCAAGCTACACAAATACCCTGCTTATCATGGGGTAGATTAGTTGAGTATTTAAAAATAGAATATGAGCATTATTTGCAATTATTCGAATATTATTTTCGATTATTATGTAGGCTAAGCCAGGTGAATATATGTATGTTTATTTTGATAGCAATTCAAACAAGCTTACAGTTCCCAAAAGGTTTTAGCATAGAATAGATGTTATAGCTCGCTTGAAATTGTGTTCTATGTTAGTAAACCTAACACCTGGGGATTTGCAGCTCTAAATCTTATTGGAAAAACCCAATTCAGCCCGGCTTAATTCCATCTATAAACTCATTTAAGTCTTTGCCAGAGCATTAAAGAGCAAGCATAACATTTTTCACATTTTCCTAGCTAGTTTTCTTGGATTTTCTTTTGGATTTTCTTCTCATTCCTTTTCTTCTTCTTTTTTTTGTTGTTGTTGGCAGCCACTTAATGGATTTTTGCACTGGCGGCAAAAACAGCTTCCAGCGTCTGCTGTTTGACTATGTTTTCTGAAATTTTCGTTTGCTGTCGCGTAAAAGGAAATGATTTTAAGTGCGTGGATTTTTCGGCGAACTAGAAAAGTTGCCCAGAGTTTGACAGCAACTTTGCTGCTAATTTCTTAGCCAAGCGAAGTTGCAGGGAATTGAGCTAAAGGATACAACGTGTCATGGTCAGGGACTGCCTCTAGAGACTCCCGTTCTCCACTTATTAGCTCAATCAACTGCTGTGGAGTATCCTTTGCTATGATGGCCCACCTCAAATTGAATTTGCTGGCCCAGACAAGCACTAAGCAGAGACACAAATACTTAGAACACATTGACAATGTCCTTCGTACACCATAACAGGCACGTACCAAGCACACACACACATATTATGACGTAGCCAAGGCATGTAGATTATGATCGACATTGTCTGCCGCAGCTGCTGCTGCTGCTGCTGTTGCAACTGCAGCAAAAATACGCCTAGTCATTGGCGCTGTTGTCCTTCGGCTGCTTTTTGGCTCGCAGTTTAATGAACCTTCAACAAAATATTTCTTTTTATTTTCGCAGCTGTTACAAGGCGCACAAAATATCATTAGAAAAGGCTTAGAACTTCAGTAGCTTAAAGCTTAATGAAATTTCTAGAAATATTTCAACCAAATATCCAAAATTGTTGAAACTTTCTGTATAGAGTTAAAAAAAGAAGACATTTTTAGATTTTCAAATAAAAACAACAAAAAAAAACATTTTTTGCAGAGTTTAAAGTTTTATTGAATTTTTATTATTAGACATTTTTGTTCTATATTTATTTCTATATAAATTTTAATACATTAAATTTTAAACTGACTTTAAAAACTGAAATTACTTTCACTGCTTTATTTTACTTTTTTTTATACACAAAATGAATTTAAAAAAAAAAATTAAATATAAAAAAATATATTAAAAAATTCGGAAATCGGAAAAGAATATTTTGTATAATTTCTTAACTTTACATTACATTTTTTTACATTCAATTTTTTTGTTATATAGATAGATTATATATTATATATTGTATATAAGTATATATGTATAGAGATTGAACTTCCTAAACCCATTTTCCATTTCTATTTATTTTCTCAATTTTAAAAACTTTTATTTCTAAAAAAAAACCTATATGTTCTTTATCAACCTTAAACTTATCCAATCACATATTTTGACTTTGTTTAGTTTTGGTTTTTTCTCTAGTTTTTAGTGAATTTATAAAATAGGAATGAGCAACGCTTCACTGAGCTGGCCAACTATGTGGCTGAGCAGGCCAAGGCAATGCCTGGCATTTTGGACAGGGCCAGCGGAAACATGGAACAGCTCCAACTAGGTAGACGAGTCAAGTGCACATACAAGCTGCTAGCAAGCTGTACTTGCGTACAGAGAGAGTGAGAGAGGAGGCGAAGAGGAGCCCAGGAGTCGTCAGGAATGCCTGACGACGTGGGCTGTAACTGAAAACCAATTGCCGGTTTTTGGACTGCAGCCACAGCACGTTTGCCCCGGACGTAGAGTTTTGAACGAATATGGCGTCGACTTTGACGTCGCTTGCGGTTTGCACGAAAAGGGGAAGAGCGCATACGAATGGGTATACGTAGTAGTAGTTATACGTGGTATGCCACTGGTTAGCCCCTTGTGTAAGACAACACCAGCTGCGTTGGTAACAATAAAAAGGATCAAAAAGGGATAAAATGTCTTGCAGCGCACAGAAAAAACTATGCACACGAAGACATCGCACTTGGCTGCAAATAATTCTTGGCCTGTTCGCTGTTCGCTGTTCGCCTTGCAATTGGTAATAGAGTAATTCAATATTGGGTGTGGCACAACACACACACACGCACTCAAGTTTGCATTCTATTGATTTTTTTGGTTGGTTGGACAAACTTCTCGGTGGCCACTTGATCAGGCAAACAGCAGTACTTTAAGACTCAACAATGGGGCACATTTCTCGTTCACACTTGAAAGTCAGACAGACGTGGAGTAGAGCGATTGTTATTAAAAAAAAAAAGAGAAAAGCAAAAGCAAAGCAAAGTCTCGTCTCGATATTCAACAACGTTGACAATCCTTTTGCTAATGTGGGCATAGGCCCAGAAGTCAAAGGCCAAGTCAAAAGAATGTCTGGCAAAAGTAAACTACTTGAGCTCACGATAAACGCAAGTCGACGACGACGACGATGAAGAGGCAGCACAAGACGCGAACATTGTGCGATATGATGATGAACTTAGTAGATGCCAACAGAGCAGAGCAGAAGCCGAGGGCAGAGGCTGAGGCTGAGGCGCTTACAACTGTTGGGTAAAAAAAAAACGAGGGCTGGCAAGAAAAACATCAATGCAGTTTAAAGCACAGCAAACAGGAATGAATATCTTGATTTAATAGCAAGTATTTGAGCTATATATAAAAAAGAAAGTAAAGACTGAACTACAGATAATACAATTCAAAATAAGCAAAGAAACTTATTGTACAACAAATTATGCTCAGAATTTGCTGTCAAAGCTTTAAGCAAAAGGAATCGAATTGCTAAGATATTCTAAATATTTGATTTATATATTGTCTAAAAAAGGACTGGCCAGTTACTTTGAACTAGTATATAGACTTAGTAACAATGATGCAATAATGCAAGCATCAATAAACAATACTATTTCGTGTTAAAAACTCCCAATTAAAACATTGAAAATAAAAACTTCTTTTTCCACAAAAAAAAACGTCTTTCTTTAAGATTCTTACATTAATTCCAATTTCAATGCCAATTGAATGCGTAAAGCACAAGCTTCAGTATGCAAGAAAGCTCAACACCAAATTTATTATAAATAATAAAATAAATATAGAAAATTTCGAACAAAAAATTTAAATATACAAATAAT
Source organism: Drosophila leonis (assembly GCA_035045365.1). NCBI lineage: Eukaryota > Metazoa > Arthropoda > Insecta > Diptera > Drosophilidae > Drosophila > Drosophila leonis. Next base: position 2,593,339 of record JAWNPC010000389.1, on the reverse strand, counting down.
TTCAAACAATATTTTTAAATTTAAAATCAATTTAAGCAGATGCAGATGCAAAAATAACTACAAAATGTTGCCAATGTTTTACCTATATCTTTAATTATACTCTTGCAATGTTAGGTTCTTTTATTTACTCTAACGCTTTCTTTCTGTATTAATTTATTATAATTTTCTGCAGCTAAATTTTTGTTTTATTAAATGATTATTATAAATTTATTTTTTTTATATATTTATATAATTAAAATATTTCTTAAATGTTCTATTTCTATTTATGTCTATTTATCGCCTTAAGTACTTTACTTCTTAGCATTTTTTCGTTTTCACTCTCTATAAATTTTATAAATTTTATATACAATATTTTATATATTGTTTATATTCTATATATTTTATATATTTTATATATTTTGTATATTTTATATATTTTATATATTTTATATAAAGTATTTTATCTATTTTATATATTTAATATATATATATATTACATATAGTTTATATCATTAAAATATCTTAAATATCTTCAACTCTGCATCGATTCAAATATTTGTATTGCTATTTTTTTAAAGTATTTTTTCATTTTGTCCATCCCTCTCTCTATCTTTCTGCATCTCCCTCTTTGTTGTTTTTGTTATTGTCTTTTTTGTTTGCTGTCGCAGAAAATTTGAAACGCTTCTTAATTTTTTCCCCATTTAGACACGTTCCCAACTTGTCGGCTTATGTTTTGCAGCCACGCCCCCTCACTGCCATCCCTACCCCTATTTGAATCGATATTGATGAGATAACTTCTTCTCACAGCTGCCAAGTGTTTGACTTTGTGGCTCAACACAAAAGATTATTAATATAAATATTCTTTCTTTTTTTTTCATGGGCTTAAAGAAGTTTTTCAGCACAAAAAAGATCAAAAACTACAAAAATGTAGAAAAATCTCTTTTATATTGCCCGCTATTTGGGGTCAAGCACGCTGATTATGAGTGGCTCAGTTGAATGTGGGTCAAATTGTGGTTGCTATTCAATTTATGCGCTTATTTGTCCAAAAACGAAATCTCTTTTTTGTTTTTTGGCCATTTGCCAAAGTTTCCATGCCAAAGGCAAAATACGACTTCACTTCACTTCGCTTCTGTCTATTGCACATTTTTCAATTTGGACAAAGACTTTTTCAAATCCAGCCACGCCCCCATTTGAAGAGTGAGTGTAGTGAAAAGGGGGTGCACATCAAATTTCCAGTTGTGATTTGGCGATTTCTCTTTGTTTTTTTTTTTATCTATTTGATTGTTTTTTCGCACACAACAGGATTTATTTGTGGGTAGCAAAAATATATTTTTTATGCTTATCTTTTAGGAAAAGGGTAAAAATAATAAAAGATGTTCCCAAAAACTTTTACTCTGTGAATAGAACTAGTTAAGATGACGAAAATTAAAATCTAAGGATCAGTTCAACCTGAAATTCTGTAAGTAATATTTATATTATTTTGCATTCTTTTATTTTTTTTAAATTTACTATTATGTATTTCTTAGTATTAAAATTTTCTTTTTTTTAATTATTATTCTTATTATTTATTTATTTATATTTTAAATATTATTATTATTTGTATTTATATTATTTATTTACATTTTAAATATTATTTATTAATGTTTTTTTGCGTTTTGTAATTTAGAAGCTAGAAATCCAATTGGAATACTAACAGCGTATTTTTCTTGGAACAATAACGATTACGATCTGAGTGACTTATTGTGGCTCAAATTACGTCAATTCATCAAATTTTTCGCCCTTTTGGTCGATTGCGTTATATTGCACGTTGGGCGGGTGAAACAGAAGAGGATTTCCACATGTTTCCATTTTTAATATGCTTAAAACGTTTTACGACTGCCAAAGACACGCAGCACTTGAAAGTCAAAACGTAACATTTATAAATATATATATATATATATATATATATACATATAACTCGTATGTATATATGTATATCTTCCCTTTTTAATGTATATAAAGGGAGTTGCGAGCGCTGTCAAAAGGTTCCGAGCTGAACCCCTCGATTTCTTTGCCTTTAAAACCGCCTTTGGCTGAAATTTCCTTTTGTGACTTTAAGCTTTACAGTGATTCAATTTGCCGGCACTGCGTCAGGCATTTTTTATGCCATTTTAGCGTTGCATTTTGTTGACGCCATTTCCCTTAGATTTTTAGTGCCTATTTCCCGCAGAGGCCGTAAAAGCGTATAGGTAACAAAAAAAGGTGGAAGAAGTAACGTTCCGACTCCAACGAACAAAATTGTTGTGGAAATTGTTTAAACTCATTCGCATGTGTAAAAGTTGGCGTAGAAATATCAAAAAAAAAATGTAGAAGAGTTCTGTGTGTGTGTGTGTGAATAAGTGTGTGTGTGTGTGTGTGTGTATGTGTGTGTGTGTGTGTGTGTGTGCGGGGCTGTATGTGTGTATGTGTGTGTGCTGCTGCTGCTAGCAAAAATTCTCGTTTATGTCACTGGGGAAATTTACGTGCTAACCATCAACGTCAGCAGCCAGCGCCATACAACACTCACATTCGATGTGTGTGTGTTTGTTTGTTTGTGTGTGTGTGTGTGTGTGGGGTTTGCTATATCAAGTTCTATGTAGGATTCCATTTACTTGCTTGCAGAAATTAAAATTTTTAGTAAAAACTAGTGCAAGCATTCATTTTAGTTAAACTTTTAAATAAATACAAAACTTAAATAACAAATATTAAATATTTTTATTAATATTATATATTAAATAAATAATATTATTATTTATAAATAATACAATAAAATTTGTTTATTAAAGATAAAGAAGAAGATTATTTAAGAATAAATATTTAAAATCAAGCAATCAAAGATTTTTAAAGTTAAAATTAGGAAGAATTTCCTCAATGGACAAATATTTTTTTGTCAGTCACTAAAAAAAAAAAAACCAACTAAGAGTCTTCCAATTGTGGGTGACGGAATATTTGAAATGAGTTTTTAAATGCTTGTAGATAAAGCGAGCCAAAAATTCTACGTCATTTATGTATTCATATGGTAAATGACAGACTAAATTTTAAGTCTATCTTAATTTTTGGCATATCTAAATTTTAGTAGTATCTAAAAATTGCAGTCCTAAATGTAATTGTAATCTAATTTCTGTCTATCAATCAAGTTTAAAAGAGTCACATAAAGTCAAAGGAAATTACATTTCAGACTGGGAATCTACGGATACAAATTATATTCGAATCATATGATTTATTTTATTTATAATCTAAGAACTACACTGAACAACATTAGTTTTGATATTTTTATAGATATTTTTCCGTTTATTCCAAGGCAGAAATGTGATTTTATTCATCTCTATTTTGTCATACAACTTACTTTAAAATTCTGTGTTAGCTTAACGTGAGTAGTTGAATGAATGAACTAAATATAAATAAATAAATATAAATGCAAATACTAAATACTAAAATGTTTAAATTGTTGTATAAATTAACTAAATAAGAGTATAAATATATAATTAAATATAAATTTAAATACAAATATAAATACAAATACAAATACCAAATACTATATACTTAGTTCATAACTATATTTTCCCAATACCAAAATTCAATTTCAGAATTCCATTTACTAAGTAAAAATTTTAAATCACATTCCCTCTACTTGCTAGTTCAACTTTAAAGCCATTTCGTCGCCCTTTAAGCCTGTCAATGAGTTCACCTTTTTATGCTGAAGCCAGCCTTTCGCAGGGCTGGCTAGTTTAAATGATATTTCTTAGCTCGTCGCTTTATTGAATTACTTCGCTTGGCATCCTAAACATAAAATGAAATTGTGCGCGTTGTAAAAAAATAGAAGAGAGCGAACAGAAATTGAGGAGTCAAAAGCCGCAAACACCTACAGCTAACAGCAACTCGACTCGACTCAACTCGACTCGACTCGACTCGACTTGACTCGACTGACAGACAGATGGACAGATGTAAGAAACTGACGTAAGAACTGCCCCAGCGGCTGCTTTTATGTGCGCAGTTCCAGGTTCTCAGCTAACCGACGCGTTGGGGCTACGTAACAAATTTTTGCTGAAATAAGAAGCTTAAGACAATTAATTGAATTTATTGCGTATTTGTGTGCTTTTATAGAAGTTGAATGACTCGTCCTCCTCCCCTCGGCCCCAGTGTAAATAGCAGTGGGAAGCCCCAAAAGCAGCAGCGAACAACAATAGAAAATGCTTGAGGAGCTAAACTGTAACTATGCGTGGCACACCTGAAACTATAAAAAGAAGCAGACGAAGAAGTCTTCTCTGTGTGCGTGTGCGTGTGTGTGTGCGTGTGCGTGTGCCTGTGTGTGTGTGTGAGGGCTAAACTTGTGTCTAGACACAAGCGCCAAGACACCTTCAAGCGGAAGCTGAAACATTAAAGTTAGCCAACTTATGACTAGCCAAGCATTTTTTTCTTCAATTTCTTGGAATACCTATTAGAATTAGGAAGACAGGATATGATGTTTTTTGTTAAAGCTTGTGTAGCTGACAAAGGTAGGCGTGACAGGATTTACAGTCGAATCTTTCTAGCTCTGTCCTCTGTCTGTCCGTCCGTCCCTCCGTCTCTTCGTCCGTCCCTCCGTCCATCCCTTTGTCCGTCCCTCCGTCTGTCCCACCTTCCGTCCTTCCATCCCACCACCTGTCCCACCTTCCGTCCCACCCTCCGTCCATCTTTCCATTCCTCCGTCCGTCCGTCTGTCTTGTCCTCCTTCCTTGTTGATCTTAGGACCTTGTACCTAACTCTCATTTCATATACATATTAGGGTATCTATTAGCATTGCACGCCCGACTTCAACACTCTTATCTTATTTTCTTTTCTTCTACCGGTTTTTGGTCAACAGAAATCCGCCCCGTAATGCGAAAAATGTCATAATTTATTTATGAATGCAATGGGGAGGTTAGCCCCCCAGTCTACCCCCTCGCTATTTTCACCCCCAGACTTGGCTGCACGTGACGCATTACGTGCAATGCGTTGGGTAACGTGCGTTGTGCACACACATCATTATTAATGCATTTGCACACGTAACCCGGTAAGCAAACAGCTTGGGGCACTACGTAAAGCTCCAAAATATAAAGAAGAAAAAAAGCCACCCCTAAAGTGATTAGGGTAGAGGTCATATCGGAGGTGTGGATTGAGCTGACTTTGGCTATTCCCCAATGCCACTTGTAGCTGTGTGGGTGCTCCCTCTCCCGCCCAACCCGCCTCCCTCCCTCCCATTTGAACTCTTGAACTTGAAGTGCGTAAGGCAGCCATAAAAGGGAAAAGGCAACTTGAACATGAAAGCAAAAGTGAACGACTAGCAGTTATCATAGTCAATAGAGTTCGATTGAATTAATCTTAAAAATGAACTAGTTAAGTTTTGAGAGTGAACGAAACTGTATGGATTACAGACAGACGAAAAACTTGAAAAACGACATATGAAAATATGAAAGTTCAGATTAACCGACTTGCATATACCCGAACATTTTAAAATTTATTCATATTTTATATTTGTATAATATAATACGATAAAATACCCTGTAATACCCACCAACTTTTTAAATATGCCTTAAAATCTCATGTCTAATCTAGCCATTATCAAATTGTTAGTTAGTTTTTACCTTCCCCCTATTTTAGATTTTTACAGGGTATACAAATCAACTTGCCCACCACACAGCTCTAACCTTTAGGGACTGCTTACATATTATGTGCCTTTAATTTTATTTATTTGTTTTTGTTTTCACTTTTTTCTCGTGCTCCCTTGATGAAGTCAAAAGTCCGGCTTAGCCAAGACGAGCCCGCCTAATGCCTAGGATCAAGTTTTCTGCTCTTTCCTTTACTTTGACTTCTTCCTTCCCTTTTTTTTTTTTTTTTGTTCTTTTGGTTTTAGTAGTTTGGGACTCTGGTACAAATTGAATGCGCATTTTGTTTTAATTTACATAAAGGGTTTACGGAAACGCTCGTAAAATGTCATCGGAGCAGCTCTAAAAGATGCGCATAAGATTACAGCAAGTCACATTTCAGTTGCCTGAGTTGAGTTGACAAAAAAAATGGAAGAGGCTGCTGAAGCAGCAGCAGCAGCATCTCGGAGCGTCATGTCCAGTGTGTTGTGTGTTTCGTGCTCGTCTAGACATCGTCTGACGTTTGGGTAATAAAAATGTATATAAAGGTGTTTTGTGGCGTAGGGGGCAGCAGATGGGGTAGCCCCCACAATGCCATCGTTAGGCGACGCAGCCAGTTTGATTTTATACGCATTTTTATGGCTGCATTAAGCACGGCCAACATCGACATCTAGAACGACATCGACATGTCCTATCAAAAGTCCTCTGAACATGTCGGCATGGTTGGCTAGCAGCTGATTGACATTTGGGCAAAGGACACTGAGAGCAATTAGAAAAGTGTCCAAGATGAACTTCAAAGAAACTTTGACAAATTTATGGCGTTGGTTTTATTGCAATTTTATAGCAGAAAAAAATATTTAAAAAAAACTATGGAATATCTATAAATTATATTTAATTTAACCATGGGTAATAATGGCTAAATTTGAATTTTGATTAAAATATAATAGTTAAAAAAGTTTTAATTGAGCCAAGCAAAACTTGAAATATAAAAATCTCGATAAAGTCAACTTTAAGAGAAACAATATTATAATATTAAAATATTATAATTATGTAATATAAGAAATTTAATAACCTAACTCTGACCTATACTAAACAGAGAAACAAAAAATCATTTTATATATTATATATACATACATACATATATATATATACAGCTGTGTTCATAAAAATAGTAGTGTATCTAAAATTTTGAACAGCAAAATTTTGTAAACATAATATTTTGAAAGCAAATATACAGTCCCGCTCAACTGAATAGGCTTGAAATAGGTTTGGAATAAATTTGAAATAGGTTTGAAATAGGTTTGAAATAGGTTTGGAATAGGTTTGGAAAAGGTTTGAAGTAGGTTTGGAATAGGTTTGGAATAGGTTTAGAATAGGTTTGGAATAGGTTTGAAATAGGTTTGAAATAGGTTTGGAATACGTTTGAAATAGGTTTGAAAAATCTTGATTTAATTTTTGCTTCTCTTTTCGTTTCTTCTGCATAGATTTTTATGTTCTTCGCTTCTTTTGAACCTTCATTTGCTTACTCATAACATAGCAGAAGAATTTATATATTTATACTCATTTCAAATTGTTTTCAAAATATTATGTGTATCAAAAAATTTTGCTGTCCAACATTTCAGTCGCACTACTATTTTTATGAGCACATACTTACTATTATACGAGTATAATATAGTTCTGAACATACTCAAAATCAGTAAAATGTTAAAAGTGTTTGTTTCTGTGCAAATTGAAAAGGCAGAAGGATATATGGCCGAAGACATAAAGTATTCTATTTATATAAAATAGTTCGAGCAGCAAGAAAGAGCTGATTTAGTCATGTCTGTTAATTTGTTTCTACGACTACTCGTCAGTTAGTCCGCATGAGTGCAGCAATCTTTTGACATTTCAAATATATATTTTTACACAGAGTTCTAAATACAATATATCCCAGTTGTGATTAGATCGGCCACAACAGTTTTAATACTTTTTGCAAAGTAAAAGAAAGTAACTATTAGACCACTAGCTTTCATTTACCACTAACTCACATAGTTCTCAACTTCCAAATGAAATTTTAAATATATATAATTTTCTATCATGTCTTTACAAAGCAACATGCAGCATTTGAAGAGCCTGCCACATTTGTTAAGCACCACAACTACAACTTCACACAAAGCAATTTGCTATTCTGTTAGAGTGCGCTCTATATGAATTGTATGTAAAATGCTATAAAACTAATAGCTCAGAGCCAAGCAAAAGCAAGAACAAATGATACTTTTATGGCGCATAAAAATAGCCACAACAAATTATTTCCCATGAGTTGGAGTTGGAGTTGGAGTTGGAGCAGCAGCGCGAAGGCAATGCAAAATACCAAAAACTGCAATTCAAGTCGTGCACTTCGCTGGAAGTTTAACTTAAAAGTAAGTACACACACACTCGCTCACACACACACACACACACACACACACAACTTGAATATGCGACACCCATAATTATCATGTGCATGCAATGGGCGCCCTGGGACTAGGGTAACCAACAAACGACAACCAACTCAACTCACTCGACCATATGTTTGGGGCAGAACAACAAAAGTAAAGAATTGCCGTTAACCAAGCAGCTGAAGACGACTAAATACTCTAACGAACTAAGAGAAGAATTCTGTGAATAGGTATATAATATGTGGAAATAATTATTTAATTTTTAATATATGTATTATCAAACGCATAAACGAAATCTTTAAGGAATCATCGAACTCGAGTTTGAATCGTGAAATATTATCCAGCTTCTTTAATTGATCCCCCAAAACTAAAGAGATAGATGAAAGGATGATGCAACGCTACGATGGACCAGATAAAGACGACATCCAAAAAGCAACTGAACTAGATCACAAAAAGTGATTTTTGAAGTGGTTTGAAGATCGGAAGAAACATTGGCATAGGTGCTGCTGGGAATTACTTTGAAGAGGACAAAATATTGTAGATTTTCATGGATAAATAAATCATTTTTTATAAAGACACCTTTTAGAATAAGCCTCGTACATATAAGATGGAATTGACGTCCCATTATAATATCTATCTAAAAAATAATATAATAAATAATTAAGTTTTCGGTATATATTAATGAGTTAATATTCTCATAGGAGCAATGTAAAGTTAAGTTATTTGGTTGCTGATATGTAACTTATGAACTATTTCAGATTGAAACAGAAGATTCTTGATTTTGCAGCATTAATTGAAACATTTTTCAATAAATTTTCTAAAGTTCTCAAAAATAAACTACATTTTAAAGCATAAACAAACTCAATTATTAAAATTTCTTTAAACAAGTTAACCTTTTCAATCAAATGAATTACATTAACTTCAATTTAGGGCCACTTTAGATCAATTTCATATTATAAACATTTGTGCTATGATATTATAGCAACTCCATAATAATACCCTAAAACAAAGCTCCCTATGCCTTAGTTCCATTGAAACAGCGACCCATTGGGGTTGACAATTTAAAAGAATTGATTTTTATTACACAGGCTACCCGGCCACTAATGACGTTGCTGTTGCGGCTTTTTAACTATGTGTGTGTGTGGGAGCTTGGTGCAATTTATCAATCTATATGCACATATATATATATATATACATATATATATATATCCATGCTGTTGAACAGATATATGCAATATGGCATGCATTCAGGCAGACAAAGCACGCATATTTCATACACGACTGCGTGCCCCCCTCCCACATAAGCTAACCTCACACCCCCGTCCTAGCCCTCCGCTACTCTCCCATCCTCACTCTATCACTCTCTCTCTCTCTCTCTTTCTCTCTCTCTCTTGCGTGCAAACGACCCCGCTGGGCATGCAACTTTTGCCTGGGTCCAATGGGCGCGCCAGCGACAACGACATATGTTTGCTGTCGCCAATGCAGCGTAAAATGTTGCCCTTTTTTTGCCACGCCTTCGCACTGCCCCCCTGCGCGCCCCTTTGCTGCTGTTGTTGAGCCTTGGTTTTTGCAGCTAGAACATGTGTTTTTGTCTCTTTGCCGCTCCCTCCCTCCCTCCCTCACTCCTTTTGCACACTTCCGTTTCGATTTTTGTTTTACAGATTTCAAATAATTTTGTGCATTGTACAACACTCAACGCCATGGCATGTGTGCGTGTGTGAGTGTTGTAAAATTACAAACATATGTGCGATTTTAAGAAGTGCTTCGAATGAGTGATATAGTGGAAAGGAAATTGAAGAAATAAAATATAAATAAACATTTGGTATGAGTGTGTGAGAGTTGAGTGTCGAAATAAAGCAAATAAGTAAAAGCAGTTTTATATGGAGAAACTTTATAATAGAATACATTTCTCTATATAGTAAACATGTAGAGTGGGTATATTACAGAGATATTATATTATATTAAATATTTTATATCAAATTTCTGTATATTTAACGTTATATTTACTACAATTCAAGATCATGAAAAAAAGAATTTTACAAATTTTATTTATTTTTTCCAAGTATTTAAAAATATCAAATTTAGATTTATAATTTTTTCAATATATTCTTAACCAAATTAAATAAATAAAAACTATTTACATATTATATATATACAGTCGAGTCGCGATAATTCGAAATGGCAAGGGGATCACTTTTTTTCGATTTACACAGAAATTCAAATTATCGAGATTTCTATCATATAGATATCCCCATCAAGGGGATAGAATTTTTTTCGATTTATCGCGATTATTAATTATCGAGACTCGACTGTATAACTAAAAACCATTAAACTTAAACACACGAAAAGTGGACTTTGGGTTTTGGTCTCTGCAATAGCTGCAACCATAGAATTCTCAAATGGTTACAGCTAAGCAAGAGTAGCAAAGCGATGACAAAAAGTCTGCGAAGTCTGCTGTAGATCGAACCTGGAGGATCTTAAAATAACTATACAGACAACCTGCTCACATAGCATTTGTAATTAATTGTTACTAATCAACAAAGACATCACCTCAAGCCTCAGCTTTAACTAAAATATATAGAATATTTATTTTACTATTCATATTCCAAACAAATAAAATACTATTTTCTTTTTATTTTCAATATTGCACTATGTGTCTCTTACATTTCTCTGTAATCATATTATTAAACAAAAATATATATTATATTATATGATTTTTATTTTTCTAACCATTAATAAAATCTTCCTAAAAAAAATCAGAAAATATAAATATTAAAATGTAGAAAATGAAAAAAAAAAGTTTTAAATTTGTATTTTCATATCTGTGTTCTTAAATAAAAAAAAAAAACATTTAAATTTATTTAAAAAATGTAATAAAAATAATTTTATTTTATTTTCATATTCTAAAGTATATAACTGCTTTATATATATATATATTTGTATGTATATATATATTATAAGTATATATAAATTCGAAGTGTCTTTTATTTTCCTATTTATTTACTTAATATTTTTTAATTTACTGTATTTTTTTATTAATCATATATATTTATTTAAAATCTTTTAAGCTTGTCTGTACTAATGATTTACATATTTATTTCTATATCTTTACATATAAAAATCTTTTCATTTTATATAAAATATATATTTAAATAAAAATATTTATATCAAAGAATCCATCCATTCTATATATAATTTGTATTTTTCCATTCACATACTCAAATATCCACATGCCCATATATTGTGTTCTATATTTTGCAACGCTCAAATGGTTTGTTGTTCAGTGTCCGGAATTGTCAACAACAAATGAATTGCATTAATAACTTTAGCCATGGCACATGAAACGTGTCTTTTTGCTGTCCCAGCGGACAAGCATTATTTTTTGTTCTTTTTTGTTTTCCAAAAAACAATCGAATGCAATTTTCATTTTCATATTCAGTTTGTTGTTTTGGTCGCCTCTATCAACATTGATGGGACTAAAATTGGATTTTGAACGAAGGCTTTTAAAATATTTAATACACTCCCCGCAGACAGATGACAATCAATTTTAATAAACTTTAAACATTTTAACATTGTTTTTAGGCGAAACTCCCATAAATCAGACATTTTTGACCCTATTAACAGTGACAACCCATAGCATAGCATAGCGAAGGGTTTTTTTTTTTTTTTTAAATATTACCAACAAACATTTTTAGCCCTCTCCATAAAACTGACAGCAGCAACCCAAAAACAACATTTTTCGAAAAACACATTTTTACGCACTTCAAACGAAAAGCTGAGCTGAACTGAGCTGAGTCGAGCAGACACAAGTGGAACTGGAGTTATTTCCCCCCAGTTCTATGCAGCCTGCAGGCATATATCTTTGTTGCTGCTTCTGGTTTTCAATGCCCTCTCGATGAGGGTAGCGTGCAGCAGCTATGTTGGTTTGTCAGATTTGTATATTTTACATTTTGAATTTATTATTATCAAATATTTAACTTTCTTATTTGTTTTAAAGTTTGTATTGCATTTAAAATACTAAATATATTAGCAAAAGAGAGAACTATATTTGTATATTCAGAATTTATTATAATTTATTAATTTAATTTATTATTTTAAAACATTAAAATTTTTAAGATATTTTTATTATTATGATTATGAAATATTATTATTATTTAGTATTAATAATATGTTATTAAAAATTTTAATTTAATTTATTTGTTAAATTTATTATTTTATTATGCAATATTATTATTATTTAGTATTCAAAATATGTTATTAAAAATGTTGTTATTTTTTATTCAAGTCTTATGCCAAATATTGTAGTTACTAAACTATTTCTAGTTAACTATGAACTTTATAATTATTCCGATTTTATTAGAATAGAATATTAAGATTTCTCATGAATTTTTAAATGTCTTTTATTTATATATTATATATTTTTTTCAAGCAGTGTATTTCCACGTAGCCTACACTCAATCCCATTTTCAATCACAATTCATCTCAGGTCTCAACCGCCCTCTCGCCTAGCTATTTGTTGTAGAAACGCTCATTTGCATCACTTAAACAACAATTACATGGCCTCAAGGGCCTGAGACGTAAACTCACACTGCCTCGCACTCGCCCTCTCTTTCTCTTTAGCTCTTTCTATCTGTCTCTCTTTTTCTCTCTGAGAAACAATAAAGCGACAGACGACGCTTGAGAGTCTGTGCCAGACGCGGCCATATAAATAAGTAATACAATTTGAATGAATGTTAAAAGGAAACCCAAATGCATATCCAACAGAAGCAAGGCGCACAAATCAAAAATGCGCCTTCGGGCCGTTTCTTTTTTTGGATATACAAAAATATTTCCAAAAAAAAAAAAAAGGAAAAAAGAAAAAAGAAAGAGAAGCTCTTGGACTGGCTGAAGTTAAAGCAGACTTGAAGCAGACGTAGCCCGGCGGCAGGCAGAGCCTTCATTTCGCGCATTGTTGCCGCATTTCGCAGCCAACTTCCGGTTCAATAAACTTTCGCAAAAAGTATTCTCTACTTCTCCCTCTCTCTCTCTCACTCACTTTGTTTCTCTCTCTCTCTCTCATACATAGTTTTTGCGAGCAGCCCAACAACCTGACTGCATCTCATACTATACACATATAAATATAAATATATATATATACTATATATATACATATATACAATAATGATTTTTCCTTCATTGCAGTTGCTCATGTATGTGTGTGTGTGTGTGAAGTACAGTTGAACAACAACAACAGCAAATAATGTTTATTAACTGGTTTTAAGCGAATGTCTGTGTGCATTGCAGCTCGAGTTAGAGCTAGAAAGGAGCTCTGACGATAGAGAGAGAGAGAGAGAGACAGAGAGAGAGCGAGGGCAAGGGTAGAGAAGGAGCCTGTGTAACCGCACAGCACTTGCTGCGTATTTGTGTCGTGCGGCAGCAGCAACTGCAGCAATTTTATGTGGCACTCACAAATGGTTTTCACAAATGCCACCGCAGCAAGCAATGTGAAGTAAAATGCCTGTTGATTGCAGCCACAAAACGTGGCATACTTTAAGGCGTTGCAAATTATGTCGATTGAAAGGTGTGAAGGAATAAAATACAAATAAATATTATATATAAATATATATAAATGTATATATAATATATAATCTTAAATTTAAAACAAATTGAATATGAAGTAGAACAACTTATAGAATTATACAAATCGATTGTATGCTAAAGAAGAAGCATGCGTAAAATATGGCAATGATATAGGAAAAATATAAATGAAAAATTATAAAATATTAGACTACACAAGAGTGAAACGATATTGAACTATATTTGGTTATATATGTACATAATTATTTATAAATTATTGAAAGTAGAAAATATAATTTAATCATAGATATATTTAATATCTAAATATAGATAGATATATATTATTCGACCTCTATCACTGACAAAAGCATAAAAAAGTAAAAGAAATCTTGCTCGAAAATCGTCATGTGAGTATTAGAGAACTAGCACATGAACTGGACTTTGGTCGTGAACAAGCTCGCTTGATTTTGGTGGACCAGTTGGGCATGAGGCGCGTCGCCGCTCGGCTCGTTCCAAAAGAGCAGACTTTGTACCATTACAAGAAACGATTACAAGACCAAAAATTCGGTAAATACCATTGACTAGTCACCGTATTCGCCTGATTTGGCTCTCTCGGACTTTTTTCTGTTTCCAAAACTAAAATTGCCTCTCCGCGGAATGCGTTTTGAGTCGATAAAGGACATAAAACAAAATTCGAAACACACTACTGAGGTCGACTGGTTTGGACAGCTGCTGTAAACACGTCGGTTGACAGATGGCGCTTATTTTTGGCATAGTAACTGAAGGCAGTCCTACCAACATAACAAAAAGAAATTTTCAAAAATATCGAGCGAGGGCATTTTTAATGTGAATTTCCGGGTACTTCCGGCCTAAAAGTATATGCATATTTATTATGAAGATATCCTATGTATCAAAGTTGAATCTTTGAATTTAGCTATAAACACATGAAGAATGCTTATAAAACCTAGACTCTAAATCTCTATTGATGCAAAAGAATCTATCTATCTAGCTATCTATAAGCTATGTTTAAGCATGAACATAGAATTTATGAATATATATATATATACCTATGTATATGCCTATATATATATATATATATATATATATATATATATACATATATATTAGGAAAAGGTTTGTTCATTTCTAAGAATCTTCGATCTATGCGAGTGATGAATAGCTCAGCATAAGAGTAAAGTTGTAGAACAATAAAGATATAGGAAACCTAAGTCTTTCCTATGTTAAATTTTACTTCCACAACTCGATCATTTCTACAACATTATATATTATGATATATTATTATATAGATATTGATATTTAAACTGATTACATAATATGCATTTCAAAACATATCTTTCAATCAATGCAGAAGCTAACAAACTTAACATACACTTCGCATTTTTAAGCTTTTCTGTGTTATTCAACTTTATTTAGACTTAATTTGTTTTCATTTTATTTCATTTCTATTTCAATTTCCTAACAATTCTCTTAAGAACTTGTTGAAAACTTTGAATAATTAACCATTTGTTGCTAAGCTGTTGTTGAAACTGATTTACAATTGTTTGCCAATTTAGACCCTAAGTTCTATAAATGGAGGAGAGACGGGCGACGCGTCAGAGGTCAATTAGTCATCGAGCTGCTGGCTCAAAATTTATGATCCACAAAATGAAGTGCACAGTTTGCACATTTGAAAGCCACAAGACACTTCATTTATTAAATGAATTCAGTCATAAAATCTGCCCGACAAACAATCAAGTGGGACACACACACACACACAGAGAGAGATAGTCAAGGATGGAAGGATATCTTGTGCGAGCAGGCTGTCAAAAAGGATAAGCTGACAGCAAATGCAGCCATCAAGCGAATTAATCAAATTTTGTGCCAAAGCATTGTGAGGAGTGAAAATATGCAGACACCAGAATACTCCCACTCCCACGCCCATGCCCATGCCCACTTCTACTACAACCACGCCCACTTCGTCTGCTCTACCCTACACTTTGGCCACACTTTGATTGTCAATTAAAAACGTTTGCAATGCCAGACGACGACCAATATGAATTGGGTGCCCCTCGTCCTACTCCTCCCACTGACTGGGTCGATTTGTTGCTCTCTGACAGAGGATTAAGCGTGGGCGCAGTGGGGGGAGGCTGTTGGCTCAGTCTATCGGGTCAACACACAAAAGAATGCTACGCTACGTTCTCTGTAGTTGAGTAAAATGATAGCGAGAACCAATTGTTGCTTTCTCTAACCCTTTTAGAAATTGAATTGCTGGCAATTTGTTGTTTGTTTTTTCCTTTTTGGAAAATGGAAAATTTACTTTTGAGCAACAAAGGATATTTTACTTTATATCCACAATTTGTGTAGGAAATACGGAAACAATAAGAAGAAATTAAGAAATTCCAAAGTTAAATTCAATATTTTCTGTAGGCAAATTTGTCTTTAGGGAAAAGTCTCTTTAAGCTCAACTATACTAGAATAAATAAAACTGGAAAATTTCTAGTAAATTTATTTTCACTTTAAGTGTCTCGTCTTTTTGTTCAGTGCAGCATTTCATGCGTCTCATTAGTCGCAGTGTTCAAGCCACAGAGCGACACCTGGGCAATGTCAACTGAATGCTCGACGTGATTGTCGCAGAGCACACAAAAACCAAAAATCGTCAAAAGCCAAGTGAAAATTTGCCTAAAATTGTATCACAACCACTAGATGCTGTGTAATTAAGTCGAAAGTAATTTAAAATTGTAAATATATATTTTTCATAAAGTTCGTATATTTAATTTCATTTATTTATTTATTGCAATATTATTTACTATTAAATTTTAGAGTGTTTGTTGTTTTAGTGTGTTCATTTTGAGCATTATTAATATTCATTTCATTTTAAATAATTATTCAATTAATTTATTATATGTTGAAATATGACAAAACTTTATTAAAAAAATAAAATACGAAATCAAAATTGTTTTTATAACTTATATAAATTTTAATATGTTAATTTATATTATATATTTATTTACATTATATTTGAATAATACAATAAATAATATTTGTATTTAATAACTTTTTATTTATATAACATTTTAATTTAAATATATTTTTTTTTAATTTTAGTCTTTACGCAAAAATTTGATATTATGAGATTGGTTGAAATAACATATTTCCTATATGTACAATTTTTTGTTTCTGCTAAAATTCGAGTCTATTTTGGATAGACATTTAACAGAATTTAGATTATTTTCTAAATATTTTTTTGGAATGAAAAAAATCTAAAATTTGTCTTTAATCATGCAAAAGTTTCATACTCATCTAAGGTGTACAAATTTTTACTAAATTTAAATCATATCTATATGCTTTTAATGCAATCATGATAATAATTGGATCAATCAATAATCCACGTTTCTGCCTAGTTAAGATCCCTCTTAGACACTTCAGACTTATCCTTAAGCAATTCTTTTCAACACACATTAAACCCACATTTCAAGTCACTTTCCCGTTTACAGGGTATAACAAAGCGATTTACAAATTTCGCACAATTCAAGCTTACACGCGTTGTGCCAAAAAAAAAAAAGAAAAAAGAAACCAAAATTATGCAATACAAATACGATAAACGATTTGCTTCAACGCTCCATTTGGCCCAGAAGCAAAAGAATGATGATAATAATGATGATGATGGTCATAATGATGATGGGCTGGTTGGTGTTGGTCAGGCTGAAAATATTCACCGCACATTTTGCGGTGACATTTGCGCGTTATGGTTTTGTAATTACCTGTAGCAATCTTTGTGTGTGCGCAGGTGGGACGAGAATGGGGTTTGAGTTTGAACTCGTGGACTTTTACGACAATTGCGCAGAATTTATGACCGTTTGATTGCTGTTGACCAAAAAAACCTTCCCAAACGCTGGCTGTTGTCGTGTTTATGGTTTGGACATTTACGTTGCTGCATTTATATGTCATTAATTGAGCATTAGGCGAAAAGGGGCAACGCAACCTGGCCTGGGTCAAGGTGATGGAATAGCAGCTATTATTGAAGCATAGCCAAGTATGCCAGACTCTTTTAGCTCTCTTTAATAAGTAGCTAGCTAATCTAGTTCCCATTATCAACGAGTGCAGCCCATGACAATTTTCACACATGACCCAAATAGATATTTTGTGCTGGGAAATCACATTTTGCCGAGTCTAAACACGTAGCGTTTATCTTCTATTAAGTAATGAACATCATTAGAATTTAGCACATAATGCGACAACAACAAGAAGTTGAAGGAGGCCAATTGACGAAGTGGGAATACCCTAAATAGAGTTAAACTAAAATCTATCAATGATGTACAAACATTTATATACAGCTGTGTTCATTAAAATAGTAGTACGACAGCAGTGTTCATTAAAATAGTAGTGCGACCGATGTCATATAGACAACAGCAGCTATAACTTAGACATATAAAAACATATGTAAGCTCTTAAACAGTTCTCCCACTTATCGTATAAGCCTGACAACAAAATGCATATACCCAGTCAACCAATCAGTGTGGCTATAAGCTGCGGGTGTTAGCTGTTAAGATATACAATGAGATACATGCATATAAATACGCATATATTAGCTAATACACCTACACAAACACACATACATATACATATATATATATGTATATGTATATATATCTCTTTGTATATGCAATATAATCAAAGCACACATATACATAAAACACTTGGGAGTTTGGCTTTGATGGAACTTTTTACGCACACACACACAGACAGACACATATGTATGTGTGTGTGTGTGTGTGTGTTGTGATTGAGAGGGAAGTGCGTTGCTTATTTTCTGCAGGCAGCGCATAATCAGCAAGAAATCTGTTGATTGTCTGCCTGACTAGGCAGTCAGCCTGCCCTCTTCTCTGCAGGGTAAGAGTAATCAAAGTTTTACCCAAGCTCAGGATGCGACGGCATCAAAGTGACAGGCAACAACCAGTTGCTGCGGCCACAACAGTTGAGGCAACAAAACTTCTGCAAGGAAATTAGTTGAGAGAGAAAACAAGCTAGACTAGGTGATACCCTAGAGACAAAAAATGCTGCTTTTAGTTTTTGCTTTTTGATGACACTTTTCATACTTGAATAAGGTTTAATATATTATCGAATCCAAACAAATCTGCTAGAAAACAGACCGTAAAGAAAGAAGATAAAACATCTTCTTTTACATCAAAGTTGTAACTTAGAAAGCACTTTAAACTGAAATTGCTGTGAAAAAGACAACAAAATTTAATCAAACTCAAAATTTCTTTGGAAGTTTTAAAGTTTATATATTTTTTATTGTATTATTTTATTTTATTATTTTGTTTTTTTTTTATTATTTTATTAATTTTTAAGTAAGAAACTTGTGACTTAGAACGCACTTTAAGCTCAAATTGTTGTGAGAAAAGCAACAAAATTTAATCAATCTAAAAATCCTTTTGGAAGTTTTAAAGTTTAAATACTATTTTATTACTTTATTTTTATTTTATAATTTTTTTAAATTTTTATTTTTATTATATAGTTTTTTTTTGAATAATTATTTTTATTTTATAATTTTTTAAAGATATTATTTTTATTTTATAATTTAAAAAAATTTTATTTGATGTATTTTTAAACCACATTAAATCAAAAATTTTATATCCAATCTAGAAAATCATCAAGAAATTGTTTAACACCTCAAAAAAAAAAACAGTTAAGACTTTTTGATCTCATTATGTGTAGGTCTAAACTACAGCACTTCCATCTGAGGCCTGCCTCTCTCTACACCTTTTTTTATCAATTTCCAGCAAGGGTAAATATATAGACAGTCACAAGACACATGACCACATGGTCACATGCCCCACAACTTTAAAAACAACAAATGAAGCTGAAATACTTATGTTGAGAGACATGTATTGCTTGCTCCGACCTAACCTCAAAAAGTCACGACGAAAAACATAATTAGAAATTGTGCAAAACTACTGCAAAGTTGGTTCAAAGTTGGTTCAGTCAGTGCAGTTTCCTATTTACCATTTACCATTTCCCCCCATTCTCACTTCACTGCTAACCTGCTTCACTCACAAAGATGCGTTAGGCATTGCAAATGAGTTGTCCTCCTTGCATCCTTTCCAAGCTGTCGCTGTTGTTGTCGCTGTCTCTGTCTAACAGCATTAGCGTAGCATGCCATCTCACTCGAGTGAGACACGGCGACGTTGTTTGCGACGTTGACATTTTGTGCGTCACCCTCTTAGATTCCCTTCTCTCTATCTCTCTCTCTCACTCCCTCTCTAGCTTTTCCTTTGGCTCGACATGACCGGAATAGATAATTATTTATACAAATATGTTATATATATATATATCTAAGTATGTCTGTATTTATATATATATATACATACATCTCCTTTATATAAGCATGTACTTGCCTACATCTTGTGCGTAGCTGTCCTACACTTCTCGTTCCTGTTATACCCTGTAGCTTCTCTGTTAAAAGCGAGCATTTAGTTTTTAGCTTGAGTCACTTCAACTAATGAGTAAGTATTTTAATTGACATCAATAATATTATTGACTTTATTTTGAATAAATTTTTTTCTATACATAAAATTTCTTTTTTTTTGTTATTTAAGTTTTTAAAAATTTTTAATTATTGAATTATAAAGCTCGAAACAATTTTTAAAAATTTTAAAAAAATATATTTACTTTTTTCTATATTTAAAAATTAGTTTTAATTATTTAAGTTCTTAAAAAGTCATTAAATACTATAAACTGTTATAGTACTTATAGTTTATAGTATTTAATGATTTTTTAAGAACTTATATAATTAAAACTAATTTTTAAATATAGAAAACAAGTAAAAATATTTTTTTTAATTTTAAAAAATTGTTTTGAGCTTTATAATTCATAATTAAAAAATTTTAAAAACTTAAATAACAAAAAACAATTTTAGATATAAAAAAAATTAATAAATTATTTTTAAAATTAAAAAAAAAATATCAATTTTGAGCATTAATAATTTTTTTATTTAAATATTTATTTATTAAATATATTATTTCAATTTTAAATATATTATTTATATAAATAAAAATATATTATATTATTTATAAATCTATTTATATTTATTTAATGAATTTTATTTATTTAAATTTTATAATTATTAAAAAAATTAATGAATATAATATTTTTATGTATTCAATTTTTCTTATTTCATTTTAGTATTCTTCTTGTCTACTTGACTTTATATATTATTTACCCTTATTTTACAGGGTATATTCACTGTCCGCCATTTACCTATTTATCCATGTATTTTTTTTTACTTGTCTTACATTTTGGTTGGACTCGTCGCCATAGCTTGAAGCATTCGTATTCTTACAAGTGCTAGCCCAAAAAAGTAATTCAATTTATGTTCTTGTTTTAGCAGATAGACACAAACAATACAAGAAATACGAATTGTACGAGCAAATAGTTGGCTATTCGAAATATTATAATAGGGGATTGTAGCTGTTGCCCCCTGCGTCTCACACATACATACACACACATATATATATATATATCTAGCTTCTAATGCAATTTTCATGCTTCACAGCTTTAAATTCGATTTGAACAGCTTTCATGTTGCTCGAGCTCTTTAAAATGAACTATTCGGCAAGATCTACACCATAAAACTTGAAGCATTCTTTTTATGAACTGGGAAATGCCTTAAAATACGTATTAAGTTTAGGCAAGCCATAAAAAAGCAACGGTTTTATGCGCTCGTGAAATGGAGGCAAATCAACATAAGCAGCGAAAGAAGTTTTCAGCAAGCGCTGCTCCACGAGATGCTCACAATTAAGTGTGAACTTTAACTCGGAATTGATTAATATTCTGAAGATAATTAACGATAACTTTTGATTGATAGCTGTTAAGCGATTACCAAGTTGTCTGTTTTAGGCTTATAAGCGTAGATTTATAGCGATAAGTAGTTATACCTACAACAGTATAACGGTATAACCGAATAAGAGTATAACAATGTAACTGTATAACTGTTTAAATGTATAACTATATATCAATATGACAGTTTAACTGTATAACTGCCTAAATTTTTAACTGTATAACAGTATATAACAGCATGACAGTATAACTGTATAGCTGTATAGTTGTATAACAGTATAACTATATAATTGTTCAACTGTATAACATTATAACTATATAATTGTACAACTGTATAACTGAATAACAGTATAACAGTACAGCAATGTAACTGTATAACAGTATAACAGTGTAACTATATAGCTGTACAACTGTATATATGTATTACTGTATAACAATATAACAATACAACTGTATAGCTTAATAGCTGTACAACTTTATGCCTATAAGAAGTATTGTAATCCTCTCTCTATAATCCCAAGACTTAATCCGCTTTTGCACTTTCAATAACAGACTTTTCTTTCACTGCTGTTTTTGTTCCTTTTGCCATTTTTCTTTATTCATAAGCCTAATTCGGTCTACCTCTACATCCTAGACAGCAAAAAGAAGAGAGCTGGCACGACTCGACTCTTTGGCCTATTTGGCAGCGCGTTTTTTTGGCTCATAAAATTATGTTGAAAGCCCAAGCAAAGCTGTGTCCAACTTTTTGTCATGCATAACAAAATGACTTTTTAATAAGCGCCCAATTTCGGCAAAGTCGGCAAATTGAGAAGTCAAATATGTAATATAAATAAAAGCAGGCCAACATTTTTGGGGCGGGGTTGGTAGCTGTAGCTGGCAAATTCTGGGATTTTCTTTCCATACTCCCCACTCGCTCCTTTCAGTTTGTTTCTATGCAGATCCCAAGGGTTTCTGTGTCTCAGAGTAATTTACACGTGATTATCGCGGGTTGTCCCAAAATGGGATAACTTTGTCAAACAGGAACCGGCACAATCATTAATGCCGCCCCAAAAAAAAAAATGTCCGGGCGTTGTCTGTGTCTGTGTGTGTGTGAACACGCATACAAATACAGTATATTACCATATGGGTGGCAGACAATAATAAATTCAAGCGATGTACGTGCCCCGCACGTAAAAACTGTTGCCTACTTACGGACGCTCATGCATATTTTAGAACGCAAGTCGGCGACAGGAACCAGCTCAAGGATGATGTCAAATGCAATGCAAACTGTGACACAGCTAATAAAGTGACTGCGACTGCAAACTGTGACTACCAACTGTGTCTTATTTCAAAAGTTAAGATATTATATAGAAATTGTTCAAAGTAATTTTGGTGGATTTTAATCGGATAAAGGAAATAAATAAAGCACAATTTGATGTCAGATATTCATGAAAAAATTGTCAAAAATAATACAACAATAATACAAAAAATATATTTGTTATTTCTAAATTTATTTACTTGAGCCTTAAATTTGTAAATATATTTTATAGTATTTTTATGCACTCTAAAACGAATATTATTTTAATATTTCAATTTCTTTTTCAAATATTTCTTATAAATTGTGTTTTATATTTTATTATTTCCTTATTTTTATTCAACTTTTTTACTAACAATTTTTTTAAAATATATTTTAGATAATAATTTTATTCTTTTTTTTATATTTATATATTATATGTCAATCATTTTTTTCATTATTTATTTTTATTAGAAATACTTTTTACTATAAAAATGTTCTTATTAACTTTTTTATAAATTTTTATTCATCCAAAAATCATTTTTATATTTTCCATAAACTTATCATTTTTAAAGAAATTCTCATCTTAAATTTGTATTCAAAACTATATTTTTTTTTGTTATAATAAATTCGTTTATTAAAACTTATTAAATTTATATCTTATATATAACTAATTATTATTTTTTCTAACAAATTTAAACTTTTTAACTGAATTCTCATTTTATATATATTATATATTTATAAATAATAAGCTTTTAAGTTGATTTCTTCATTTTTAAATTCTTTTTAATCTCAAACATATTTGTTTTTAATATTTTTTATTTTTTTTTATTATTTGTTAGACTTTTTTTTATATATATTTTTTACACTTTTTTATATTTCTATTTTTATTTTACCTATATTTACATTTATTTTAATTTAATTTGTTTTATTCTAAGCCACTTTTTACCTTAACTGACGCATCTCTGATCCATTTCTCGACACATTTACAAAGCCTATCAATGGGCCGTCATCTTAATTTAGTGCTAGCAGCACCTTCCACTCAGGTATGCATAAAATGTAGGTATGCACGCTGACCCATTTTGGGGGTAAGATATTTCAAGCGTCATCTGAGATGATGAGGAAACCAGAAGTCGTAGTTGAAGTTGGCAAATCAATTCAAATCAAATTCCAAGTTGAGCTAAAAAGTTGCAATGCAATTGCTCAATAGAGCTTAGAAAATGCGTCTTTATTTCAGAGAGTCTGGACGACGAAATAAACTGCATGAACTTCCAACTCGCAATACACAAACAAACGACAATAAATTGCAAGACAAATTTATTTTGCTTTCGCATTGCCAACTTGAACCCTGGGCAAAAAGTTACTCCCAAAGCAATCAATTTTTACGGCAGTTTAGTTTTTCGAAACCAAACTTGACAATCAATGGAAATAGTTTAATCAAACTGCAACTGCCAGACGACACTGGCTAAGTGGAAGTTGAAAGTGAGGGTGTGTGTGTGGGTGGTGGTGGGTAGGTGTGGTTGTGGGCGTGTGGGTGTTGGTGTGTGACTAAGTAAGTTTTGGTTTGGTATTTTGACCCGGTAGCGGAACTGTCAGCAAAGATTTGCATGCCATTAGACCTAACAGGTAGCTAACGAGCACGTTGAGTGCATTACCTGCAAGTGCAACAACCGCTGGCAATAGGCAACTGGCAACTGGCAACTGGCAACAGGCAACAGTTAACAAGCAACAATAAATGCATAGAAAATTTTGAATGCCCAAAAAAGGGCGACAGCGTCAAGCAGCGCAACAAAGAGTCGCAGCCAAAGGTGTTGGCAGACAGGTGGGATTAGACAGGTGAGTTACTATACAATTTGCAGATGTTGTTAAACATAAAACTAGTTTTAGCTTATAGCTGAACTGGCTGAAATATTTTAGTCAACTTGTAAATATAAAATAAGATAAATATTTATATATAATATATATAAATAATATATAAATAATATATTAATATATATATAGTTAGATAAGATTGATTAACTTGTATGATCTCATGTTTCTTAACAGTAAAACATTTGCATGCAATATATAATCTAAGAGATACGAACAGCTGAACACAGCTGAGTCACAATTAGATAATATTCAAGTTATCTTACTTATTCCTATAGCTACTACGTCATCTTTTCAAGTGCTTTCAGCTAAATGATGCGGCACTCAGCTGAAACTTTCATGATAATAACAACGCCTTTGGCAGCAAATCTGTGCATTTACTTATACATATATAAATATATATATCTATACAATATTTTCAATGCAAGGTAGAGAGAGCGTAAAGCGTAGAGCAGGAAGGCAGCATAGATAATAATGCGGCGACAAGCCAAGCGAGAGGCAACGACGTCCTAAACACTTCACGTCATTTCCAATAAACTTGTCACAATAGCACTGCCGGTGGCCGTCAGTGGAGGGATGACTGTAGGAGTGCTCTTCTTTTTTCTTCTTTTTTTTGCCAGATACAGTTGCAACTTTACGCAAGCGAGCAGCAGACGCTTTAGAGATATTTGCGCAGTTTGTTGTAGTCGTGTATCCGTTGAATGCGCATTCAACGTATTTAGGCTACAATAGCGCGTAATCTATGCCACTCGACTTGCAACAAGCAACAGCAACAGCAGCAGTGGCAGTTGCAGCAACTGCAATTGCGGCGCCATCGTTTTGCATAGCATTTTGCATCTAGCAGATACTTTTACCGCACAACACAATGCAGCTTAATGCCAAAAAGTGCACAGCGCATGAATTTCATTTTATTTGCCTTGCATTTTTATGATTGCTATGCAAATGCAGCACAGCACAGCCCTCGGCTAGCTAAAAACTAAAACAAGAAAGCTCAGTTATAGCTATGTATGAGGAGTAGCAGAGATTCAAATACCCTTAAATAGAAGCTCCTATGCTTCTCAATGCACTTTTATCTTAGAGTAGTTCAAGTGCTCACGCAATGCATATGCCCTCGGCTAGAGTATCCCAACAACTCCCATCTGCAACGCAACGAGGCGTGGCATCTTTTGTTCCGCCCACGCTATAAAAGAGCAGCACAAACAAAAACAAAAAAAAAAACAAAATCGAATAGCGAACTTGTTGTGGGCGGGGGGGTCTAAAGTGGAATTCAAAACAATTGTTGTTCAGCTCGCACTAAGAAATCACAAAACATAAACAAAAATAAAAAAAGAATTTAAGCTAAAAGCGGTCAAAGGAAAATTCATAATACGGCACACACTTGCAAGAAGTGTGGAAAATATGAAAAGCAGGTAAAGAAGGTAAACTTACCTTCGTTGTTAACGGTAGTGGTCTCCATTGTTGTTTGTTTGTTGTTGTTGTTGTGTTTGGGAGTTAGACGAAAAATAAGATAAAGACTGGTTACTGTAAATGAAAAGAAATTAAAAAACAGAACAAATAATTAAAATAAATCATTTTGTAAGCAGAAATATTTAACAATTTAAAGTTTATAGTCTGCCAGAAAAAGCAATATAACTAAATGTTTAATTATTATTTTAAACTCATTAAATTATTAGCAAAACATAAATAAAAGCGACTAAAAGTTGAAAACAAGACTACATAATATTTGTTCATTTAAAAAAAAAAAAAACATTCAAAAATCTTGAATGTTCATTTTTTGATATAATTTATGGCTATATTTCAGAAGCAGTTCAAGCTAATCCACATGAAAAAGATTAAACTCTACAATTTTTAAAATCTTTAATGAACAATATTTTTGGATGTTTTTTATGGTTACATCTCAAGAGGAAGTTAACCTACTAGTCCACACAACAAAGATTTTACTGTAAAACTAAGCAATATATGATTTTAACCGATTTTCCACCTTCCCAGTAAACGAGGATACAATATTTGTTATAAGGCTTAAGAGATCTTCTCTCTATAGTAACTTAAATATCAAATTTTGGTGCTAGATCAGCAAAACTGTGGAAGATCAGGAAGGTCAGGTTCCCAAACTAAGCATATATATATTTTGTATATATTTTTAATAGCGAGTTGTTTACAAATTTTAAAATTCTTCAACTTAAAAAAGTGAAAAGCTGCATAGTAATTCCCCATTTACCAAGCTAATATTATTTAAATTATATTATAAACTGAGAATATATGCTGAGGGCATATGCTCCTAGCATAACAAAACAAAGTTCGTGAATATAGAAAACCCTCTTTGACTCTCTACACAGTAATATTCTATGCATATTTTGTATTAATTCCCAATTTAAATTTAAATAAAGCAATTCCACATTGCATTAAAGTGTCGAGCCAAAGGCCTCTTAATTTGACATAAAATAAATACTAAATATTAATGATAATTTGCTGAACAAATAAATATTTCAATTTATATATACATAATGGAAAGAGTTAATACCAAGGTAAATTGAAAATTAACTAATAAAACACCCCTCGTTTAGCACATACGCTGATCCGTTACAAAAACTGCCCACAGCCTGAGGCGAAATGCATAAAACACTCGAGAATAGACGCCCTTGCGGAAGAAAAAAAGAAAAAAAAACAGCGCAAGGAAGAGCCAAACAACGGCAAACAAAGAGCAATGCCAATAAGAAGAGTGACAGGCCGTAACAGCGGCAGCTATAACAAGCACTCGCTCATTACTACAAAATAAGCAGAGCAACAGCAACAACAGCGAAAAGAACTGCACTGGAAATTGGAAGCAACAAAGCGTGGGCCAAAAAGGAAAAGGAAAAAGCAGCGCCTGCTGTCAGGGGCAACGACAGCAAAACCAACAACAACAACATTGAATTGTAAAGAGCTGCAAAGTTATTGGCGTCGGCGTTTTGCAGCTGTAAATTGTTGTTGCTATTGCAATTGCGCAGCAGCAGCAGCAGCAGAAAAAGGGACTGCAGCGAACCGGATAAAACTCTTTCCAGTTTCCAATTGCTGCTGATGTTCCTCCTTTTTCTTAGTACTTACCAGATTTATTAACTACGAATATTCACAGAGTATCCCACGTACACCTTTAATATAACATCCAAAATAAAATAACTTCTTTATTGGTTCACTTTAACACAAACTAAATTTATTGAACTGCACTTTTTTTTATTCACTTGCACTCTTTGAACTTTATTTTATTACGGCGCACAGCGCTATGTAACGATCGTGTTGGCGCAAGTTTAACGACTGAGCGACCGAGGCGCCCACCAGGCTGCTTTGTAGTCGATCGCAGGAGAAGCAGCACAATGGGCAACGTTAACTAAATATGTGATGAAAGTAAAGTCACTCAATCCAACGACATGCTACAATTGAGTGTAAAGTTTAAGTAATATTAAAGGTAAGCATCGAAAAACGTAATATGTAACATTTATATTAATATTAAATATATATATATATCAATAAATTTGATTTTGTATTTGAAAACTCATAATTTAACTTGATCAAATTGCCCACTGTGCGACATTGACAGCTGTGCTCTTCACTTCGTTTTTTTTTGCGCTAAGGGAAGCTGCTCCAGGCAAGTTTTGCTTGCTTGCACATGTGAGTGCGAGTGAGATGACAATTGTGACACTTTTTTGTTGTTCGCCACAAACGGTTAAAATTCAAAATGCATTTTAAAGTAAAAACGGTTGTTACGCAAACCGGTACATGGCGCTCTTAGGGTAAAACGAACGCCAAGGGGCAAAGAGAGAGCGAGTTAAGGTGTTGAGCATTATTTTTGGCAGCGTAGACAAATAATATCCCACAGCTCAATTGTGGCAATTCTTTTGTATTGCTGTTTCGCTACTGTTGTTGTTGTTGTTTTAATGAAATCATCCGCTTAGATTAGATGGGCATTGCAGAAAAGAACATGAAGATAGGTAGGTGAGTGGATGTGAGTAAGTGAGTGAGCTAGCAGCATTGAGTGACTTTTTTCACTAGCTTATCTGTAAGGCTATAAATCAATATGCAGTGGAGTGCGTATAGACTAGAGATAACTGTTGTTTCTATACTTATGCATATGCATTGACAGTGTAAGTGCACTGAACTCAAAAGCATTAAGACTTAATAAGCTGAGACCCACGCTAAAGCAAAAAAAAAAAAAGTAATAAAATTAAATAACAAAAATAAAGTGCCAGAGAAATTTTCCACCTACACGCCCAATGCTCAATTAATTTGCCTTTCTTCTTTCTCATTAGATTCGAGAGGTCAACTCAGTTGAAATTTACTGCAGCCGCATAGAGGTTGTGTGTGTGTGTGTGTGTGTGTGTATGTCTGTCTGCATGTACATATGTATGTATGTATGTTTGTATGTATGTAAGCTAGTCTGTTAGACAAATCAAATGAGATCACATCAAAAGTGAAATTTGATCGAATTGCTGTAAAACTTGAAATTGCGCATACGCACAGGGGGGGTGGTGCACTTTTAAACACGTTTAGGTGCGTAGACAGACGTTATCTCGCTGTAGAGCGCGAAAACAAATTGCGCGACAATTTTCATTTTCACTCATAAAAAAAAAACATGCGTTCAATTTGCATTTTTTTTATTTATTAATTACGCTGTCCGCTGGCGCCGTCAACCCAATTGTAAGTGTATGTGTGTGAGAGGGAGAGCGCGCAAAACCAATCGAGAGGGAAGTTAAAGCTTTGTTCGCTTTTTTGTTCGCCCCGTTTCACCTTTTGCGGCTGAACAAAAGCTGAAAGCAAAGCGCCGCTTGAAACAAAGATGCTGCTCCGCGGCTGATTCACAATCAAACAACAACAACAAGGAGAAGAAGAAAGAATGGTAGGCAATAAAAACTGTAATTGACATACAATGTGCGCTGTTGGCATTAAAAATTGCCACCCGAGATCAGCGTCTGCTGCGCCTTATTTGGCACTGGTTCAAGGCGAAGCTGTTGCAGCGTATCCCATCCGGGTTGTGAGAAGTTCTGATTGGAACTTGTGTATGACGACTGTCTGACTTATGAGCTTAGCCAAGCAAGCAGAGTACAGCATAATGCCTTCCAGAGCGGGTAAATCTTACACACACATACGTGTTAAGAAGCATGCATGTGTGTGTAGATGTGGGTAAAGCTATATTAAATACATATGTACATATGTATGTATGTACATACATATGCAATTGAGCGCATTAGTTTAGCAATGAGAGTGACAAAAAGAGAGGGAGAGAGAGGTAGAGGGAAATTTGATCATGCAAAATCAACTTAGACTAAAAAGTGAAGTTAGAAAGGGACAGAACTCTTTGAGTACGAAAATTTAAAGAGAAATTGCAAAATGAGAAACAGAAAATAAAACAATAAAAAAAAAATAATTAAATAAAAATAGAAGAAAATTAATACAAATACAAATTAATTAATAAATAATAAAAAATATTTTTAAAAATGTTAAAAAAAATTAAATTAAATTAAATTAAAAAAAAAATTATTAAATAAAATATAAAAAAGTAAATACACATAAATACGCATTGATTAAAATAAATAAAAAGTTAATATACAAAAATACACATTAATTAAAATAAATAAAAATATATAAAAGAAATATACAATAATAATAATATAAGATTAAAATATAAATAATACTAAAATAAAATAAAATTGATTATTAATCAAATAAAATAAAAACAAAGCCAATTAAAATAAAAAATATAATTAAAAAAATATGTATACATTTATAAACTTTATTTTTTTTTGTATTCATTTGGATTAATTATTATTATTTTGATTAATATTATTAAATTCAATATTACTATTATTAATAGGTTTAATAATATAAAAAAATATAAAATTGGTATATGAACAAAACAATTAAAAACATTAATTTATAATAATAATAATAATTTGTATTAATAATATATACGATATTAATAATAAAATATAGCTATAGGAAATAATGTCACTTACTTATTTAAATAAAAAATTATACACTCATAATATATAGTCGTATAATAATATATAGTATATAACATATAGTCGTACAACAATACTTTCGTATTATGCATTTCTTAACCACACTTCTCGCATGAATATTTACTATAATTTGCCTTATCCGAACGCACCAAGAACTTATTGCCATTAATGCCAACGACGACAAAATGATCGGCTATCAATTGGGGATTGTTGTGGGACAAATCGTGCCAGCCATCTGTGCTCTTCACGACATCTATATTCATGTTTATAAACTCAATGGTTCGCCCTTTCAGCTGCAGGGCATTGAACTTATCGGCTAAGGTAATCGTTTCAGCTGCATTGTCTATGCAAAGTTGCTTGTACAGCGATTTCTCGCACAAAGCCTTCAGTTTGGCCAGCTTGAACTTGTCAGCCGCCTGCAGCAGTTGCTTGGCCAGGCTATCCAAATTGGGCACTTGGTCGGTGTAGATGAAACGCAATAGTTCGCTCAAGATCTTTGGATCCATATCGTCTAGCATCACACAGTTCTGCGGATGCTGATCCATTTGAAACATGGCCTCAAAGAACTGACTGCGAGCTGCAAAAAAAGTAAAAAAAAGAATTCAATTCAGTTCGGAAATCTTCTCTCGTATTATCAACTCACCTGATAAGATATTCTTATGTGCATAAATCTCATGGCCATTGGACATCACCTTCACATCGCTGTATTGTTCATTGTTGAAAAGTTTGCCAAAATCCTCAGCAACTTTGGTCTCGGGCACCTTGATCGGATGCCGTGTGCCACACGTGCAAGCTGCGTCCGTGAGCAATCGAATTTGGCAACAAATTGTCAGCCGATCGTTGGCTAAATAATTCTTATCGGCATTGAAGAGTTTGCTGCAATATATGAATGGCTCAAAGCAAACTTGCTCATCACGGCTGAACGTGTACAATTTTTTTTGTTGCGTTTCCTCATGATTCATTATTGAACACGTAACCTTTGCCTGTCCACGATAATACGTTCCTTGTACCTTGTTTAAGGACAGCATAAAATAATCAGGTACATTGTCCGCCTTCCTGATGAGTGCCAGCTTCAAACGCCACTTCAATTCATTCGCATTTGCATTCTCATCCTCCTTTATGGGAAACGTCATCGACTCCCAATTATCGCTAAGTTGCCATGCCTCGCCAAAGCTGTCTATTGTCCAGGCATGTTTGAATTTCACAATTTTGGGCTCAAGAATTGTCCAATCGCTCGCAAAGCGCTCAAAGTTGGGTAAGGTGAAAGAAAGGGGTCGAAACATTTTTAGATTTTCGGATTAAATTTTGGTTTTCTTCAATATAAATCGCAGACCTTGGCATTCACACTATGAAAGTTCTTTCATTTATTGATAAGTTGCAATCATTCACAATATTTTAACCATTCGCTGAGAAACAAAAGCGCATCAAATTATATCAAAGCCGTTTCAACTATTTAAATTTGAATTTTTGAATTTTTAAAAATTATTTTAAAGATTATTTACAAATGCAATAAAAATATAATTTATTTCAAGAATAGAAAAATTCTATAATAGCATGAAAAAATAATAATATAACGGTATTTCCCAAATTATTGTCCAGTTTTAAATAAATTTGTCAAATGAATTCTAAAGCCAATTCAAATACTTCATTGGTTTCCCTTCTTTTCTTTTCTTTTCTTTTCTTTTGGTTTTATAAATATTTAAAAACTTAACGATTTGACTATAAATGGTTGTGTCTTCCAATAACTACCATTTGAGAATATCATTTCCTAAAATTAGGCTGCATTAATTAAAAGATTTTAGTAAAATATTCTTGCAACTTACGTGTCTCAAGTCTCTTACAGTTGCTGATTGTATGCCCAGTTGGATTGTGGATTCCAATCGGAAGAGTTGGTAATGGGAGTGCGCATTTGATGGGGGCCATCAAAAACATAATCTAACTGTTCCATAATCATGTCCGACTCACCGTCAGGCAAACTATCATATAAATTCGAATTACTTTCACTCAGCTGTGGCTGCATCGACTGCTCACTGCTACAGGTGGCATCAGGTGTATAATTATGCAGATTTATGCAGATGCGGCCAAAGCCATAGCAAATATTACCGCCGCTTGCAGCGAGCGTTTGCTTTGAGTTGCCATCGATAGCTATCGATAAGTGCAGCGTTTTGCCATTCACAGATCTACGTAAAATGCGCCAAAGTCGTGTCTGAATGGGATTTTGTGCACTAATTAATGCCAAAACTTTCTCATCCGGCAGCTGTGCGCTATTGGGAAAATAGCCCTCAATAATATTGCGTGGTATTTGAGTCTCCACCAGCAAATCGATATCCAATTTGCTTTTCTTGCGTATCAAATTAAAATGATCTTTAATCCAATTCGCCGTCTTCTTGTTGGCACACACGAGCAGCAGCCACTCCGACTGCGGCACACAGTCGTCGTACTGCGGACGTATGTTTGTTTTATTGTTTACAGTTACATCCAAAATGGCGTCCTGCAGTCGGGCCATCTGGTGCCCTGTCAAGGCTGACGATCTCTTTGCCGCTATGAAGCCAAGCTGAACTTGAATGTTGCCTGCATTGGAATTGGAGTTTGAGTTTGAGGTAGATTTTGTTGTTGTTCTTGCAGCTGCTTTGGGCTTCTTCTTATATCTTCTAGTCGCTCTGGTTGGAGCTGACCTGCGGCTGTTCACTTTCGACTTTGCCCTGGCAATTGCTATTCGTAGGCGTTTCCGTGCGTTCCTGGTCATTTTCTTTAAGTTAACTTCGGCTTTCATCTGCGACTGTGCGCCGGCATTAACATAATTCAGGCCATCCTTGTCGTCCTTGACTTCCTTGTTGATCCCGTTGGCAGTCCACATTGGCTTCGACATTGTTCAAAGTGGATTTCTTATTTACTCTATTTTAAAAAAAAAATGATGATTGCAGCATTTACTTGAAATTATATTTACAACGTCAAAGCATGCAAATCCTATTGTGAATAGCTGCGGCGCCGTGTCACTGTGATTGGCTTTAATTGTTAAGCAGCAGAGTTTGGAATGGCAAATTATTTGAACTCAAAGAAATTTCTTTTCAATGAGTTTTTGGCTTTTACAGTTTTCAAATAATATATAAAACATATATATATGTTTATTATAATAGAAGTTTTTCAATGACTTTTAGTCGAAAAAAAGACAGTAATTTAAATGTACATGTGATATTAAATAACAGAAATTATACCTAATAAGAAAATCAAATGCAAATGCTGCCGTTGTTGGTACGTTCGTATTAGAATTTAAAAAGGCATTGCAATTTGAATTGGCACTGTAACTGGAATGAATCTCTTTGAATTGGAATTGAAGTACAAGTTTGATTTAGACTTTGTTGCAGAAAAAGACAATAATTTAAGTTTTTATGTGATTAAATAAAAGATATCAGACCCAATAAAAAAATCAAATGCAAATGCTGGCGTTGTTGGTACTGCTCCTGCAATTCGTATTAGAATTTAAAAAGGCATTGCAATTTTAATGGAATTCTAACTGGAATATATATCTCTGAATTGGAATAATTTAAGTACATGTGATATTAAATAAAAGAAATCAGACCCAATAAGAAAATCAAATGCAAATGCTGGCGTTGTTGGTACTGCTCTAGCTGTTCGTATTAGAATTTTAAAAGGCATTGCAATTTGAATAGGAATTCTAACTGGAATGTATATCTCTGAATTGGAATTGAAGTACAAGTTTTAGACTTTGTTGCAGAAAAACAGACAATAATTTAAGTTTAGATGTGATTAAATTAAATAAATCAGACCCAATAAGAAAATCAAATGCAAACGCTAGCGTTGTTGGTACTGCTCTTGTCGTCTTATTAGAATTCAAAAAGGCATTGCAATTTGAATTAGAATTACAATTGGAGTGAATCTCTCTGAATTGGAATTGAATTACAGTCGAGTCTCGATAATTTGTACCCCGCTAAATCGATAATCGCGATAAATCGAAACAAATTCTATCCCCTTGAAAAAAATTCGTTACAGTCGAGTCTCGATAATTGGAATTTCTGTGTAAATCGAAAAAAACTGATCCCCTTGCCATTTCGAATTATCGGGACTCGACTGTACAAGTTTGATTTAGACTTTGTTCCAGAAATGTTCAATTGAATTGCAATTAAAATTGAAATAATACAAGTTTGATTTCCTATTGCACAATCACAATAATTACAAACGCTACTCAATAATTATAGTTGGCCTTTAGTAAGATTAGTTTTTCTACTGAATAGTCCGCAAGATCAGTTAATTGTTTATATCTGTTAATATACACATGGGTTAGGCCTCCTTCAATTGCCGAGGTTAGGTTGGTGTTATATTTGAGTGCCAAGTCTTGCAATAGAGGATACTTTCCGAGCGCTTCAAATGTGGTGCCTGGATCTTTTAGGTAACTGAGAAGCTGTGCCTCAGCATCCTCTGTTAGCTTCGTAGCAGCTGGCAGCGGCGAAGGTTGCGACATATCCAAGTCGCTTGTCTCACAAGCATCATCTGTTCAAAAGAATATCTTAATTAATATATATTTATATATAATATATAATTGGAGTTTACCCAGTTCATCAAATTCATAGAAATCATCCTTGCCCGTTGTATAAGCCGTTTCCAGGCCACTTGGGCAAACGTTCTCTGTGGCCTTCGCATGCCGCACAGCCTCTGCAATAACAATTTGTTGGATTTCCTTCGCGCTGCGCTGTTCATGCGTCGTAACCTTGGCCAAGACATTGAGCCAACGCATCTTGATGCCAGGACATAGCACAGATGCAATAATTGCATGATTTGCATCTGCTGCCAGTTGAATATAGTTGCAGAATCGTTGCTTCAGTTTCAGTTGTAGCTCAAACGCCAAAGTTTTCAAGTCGATGAGTTCCAATGCGTCCGAGACTCTTTTGAGTTTGATGCAAAGCGACGTCAAGGCGGGTATCAGACAGCCATAGTATAAATTACTTTCCAAGCGCAAAAACTCAATTGTCGTGGCTATGGGTGACATTAGGATGCGATATTCCTCAAGATATTGCAAATCATTCGCTGAGAAACAGGAGTTATGCAGAGCCAAGCGACTGCACAGCTCACCAAGTTTATCCTTATGCAACAATATGCAGCAAATGCTATCGTAGATGGAAAACCAACGATTTCTAGTCGGATATATTAAAGCCTCACCCAAGACTGCGACAATGATCTGGGCCGATTGCGAGCAACAACATTTGCGCCACAATGCACTACATTTGGCCATGATCTAAAAGGGAATTCAAATTATTATACAACTGTGTTCATAAAAATTCAGTTTAATTAGATTTCTTCTCACGCACCTTCAAGTGTCGATCCTTTAAGCTCTTATCTCTGGACAGTAGTTCCAAAAAATCTGCTGAGGCTAAAACATTTAGTATTTCGCTTGCACATTGTATACGATTTGGTAAAGCGTCGCAGATGAGTTCCCTTAGCTCCTTAGTGGCTTCGTAATTGCTTTCGTCTGCAGCGTTAATTTCTCTGCCTAAATCTATGCCAAATTCCTGAAAGGCTTTTGCGAAGTTCGCATCATTATTTGTGATGGTGCCCACAATTTTTAAATTGTTAAATTCGTAATCATTGTTAATTTTACTGATCATCTCCAATACTTGAGCATAATCGTCAGAGAATCGCCTGCAGGCCAGGGCAACTGAATGCCTTTGAAACTGTTGATCCAGCCAATGGCAGCTATACCCGAAATAGTTGCATTCGCTGCCATTTGAGCAAATCTCTGTGGTAATGCAAACATATTTCTGGCTGGCAAGCAGCTTCCTAATATTGCCAAACATTTGTGCGAAACGCACATCCAGGCAACTTTTCAATTTCGCCTGATTCATCACACGCAAATTGGTATTCTTAAACAGATTGCGGAAGCTGAGTGTCTCAACTGTTGTTAGGGGCAAAGCATTATCTATTATGTAGCCCATGACGCGCTGCTCAAACGAATCGCTCTGCTGCTCTTCCACTGTCTCGGCACTGTGTTTCGAGCCAATGAATGCAGCGTGAACTTTCGAATGCCTCACACGCAAATGCTTGATGAAGTTGGAGGTGACTGTGAGGAAGCCTTTGATGCGAGTTTCACAGGCATTGCAGGTGGCGCTTATTGCACCTGGTTTGGCACTCGGCTCCTTTACCTGCAACACAAAGAAATATAAAATAAATTCACATAGAGAAATATTTTTGTATTTAATATTTTACTTACTCTTTGAATATTGCCAAAATATCGAAATACTTCGGGCAACTTCGTATCCTTTTTATCGTTCTCTAAAATATTTGGTGCTTTTCTTTTGCCCAGTCGCTGCAAGGATGTGGCTTTTCGTTTATCCAGTTCCATATCGAATTCGGATATAAACTAAAAATTGAATTGAGTTGAAATTGAAATTGAAATTGAAGTGAATATGGAATGCTTTGTGGCAATAATAATTAAATGTAATTAAGCATTTAATGGACTTGTCTTAATTGGAAATTGCGTTAGTAGATTACTCGATACAGTCGTAGATATGTATAAATGTAGTAAAAACGAGGGTCACCTAAGAAGTTTACGCTGCAAACATGAAGTTCAAAAAAAGATTGAATAATATAAAAAAAAAATAAAAAATATGAATATTAATGTTTAAAAAATAAATTAAGAAATAAAAAAAAAAAATCAATTTTAAACATAATAGTTTTATTTTTAATTACATTTATATTTTCTTGTTAGTTAAAAAAAATCATTTATTAATTAAAAATAAATGTATATAAAGTATATAAATTAATTATAAAAATAAAAATAAATATTTTATTTTATTTATAAGTTTATATAAAATATTTATTTATATTTTTGTAATTAATTGATATATTTTATATATAAATTAATTTAAAATATTTATTTATATTTTTGTAATTAATTGATATATTTTATATATAAATTAATTTATATATATAAAATATATCAATTAATTACAAAAATATAAATAAATATTTTATTTTATTTATATGTTTTTAAATATATATATATTTATATATATGTATATATATACAAGGTGCAATTCAAAAGTTCCACTTCCACTTTTTAAATTTCGCGCTTTCTAGTGGCGCCATCTGTCTGAAATTTTTTTTGATTGTTTGATTGTCTATTTCTCTGTCATGTTGTGTCAAATTTTCATGACATTCGGACGTATAGAAGCCGAGATATCGCGCTAAAAGTGACAGTACTTTTGTTGTGTCCGTCGGCCAGAATACCGTGAAGAAGGAAGCTGGCGATTGTTGCATGATAATGCGCCATCTCACCGTTCGACGCTCACGACGGATTATTTAACCAAAAATCACATTTTAACCATCAACCATTCACTGTATTCGCCTGATATGGCACCCTGCGACTTCTACTTGTTCTTCAAACTTCATTTGGCAATGAAAGGAAAACGGTATGCTGACATTGATGCTATTCAAAAGGCTTCGACCGCCATACTCAACGCCATACCGAAGGATGACCTAAAAAAGTCATTTGATAATCTTCTTGATCGTGCAAATCGTTGTATTCAGTCCGAAGGGGACTATTTCGAAGGCGACCAATAAAATTTTTGCCAAAGAAAATCTATTTTTTATTTTTTTTTATAAAGTCCTGGAACTTATATATATTATATATATATTTTTTTCTTTTTTTCTTTTTATTATTTATTTGATTTATTTCTTTTTTATATTTATTTTTATTTTTGTTTTTGTTTTTTTTTTTTAATTTTTTGTAAACAATTCATTTTTGTTAGCTTAAAAACTTTTATAACAGCCCTCGTAACTACTTAAGTAATTACTTGTAGAGTAATTACTTTTTCTCTATATGTATTTTCTTTCAACTGGCTGTGCCAGCATAGACCTATTTTTAATTATTTATGAATAATAATATCTTGAGCACTTACCTCTGTTCCTTCGGAGCTCGTTTCAAGCTGCTCCTTTGCCATTTGCCAGTGGGAAATCCCGCTCTGCTCCTCCTCCGTGCTGTTTTGTGCCTGTTGCCAATTTAAGTGCTCCGTTGCGTACTGCAGGTCTACAGTTTCCAGCTTGATGCTGCGTGCATTTGTGACTTGGCCCATGTTCAACATTGTTTATTGTTGTTTACTAACATATATTTCCTAAGCTCAGCATTTGTATTTATGCTCGTTTTAAATATATAAACAAGCACTCTGTAAATAGTAATTAGCTGCTGCTGACTTGGGCATGCCAACTCGCTTAATTGAATATTTGTGTGTTGAGCACTGTGAATGGCAAAAGTTGTTAGAAGAAGAAGCACTTATGGTGCGCGCCAATGTTGAAATTCAAATTGTTTGAACTGCATAGGTGGGAAATTTTTGGAGAACCAACTAAAATAGAAATTATGAATTTGAGTTTTTATAACTAAAACTCTGCTCTAAATTTGTTTAAGGTTTTTTATAGGTTTGATATACGTTTCCCTATCAATATTCGAACATCCGCAGAGAGTTTCCATTTAAAATTCTGAAAAAAACAGCATATTTATAATTTAAAAAACCATTATATATAAAATCTTAAAACATCATCTCCTCTTGGACATCTCTGGTAAATTTGTACACACATTTATTAATAGTATAATATAATAAGCAATATAAACTAACTAAACATAGTATCTGTATAATACTTATACTATTTCTTAACACATTTTAAAGCCTCTAGCTTTTTCAATTCAATCTCCTCCATTCGCTTGAAATGCTGCAGCATTACGTTTGTCTGCTCAGTCATAGTGGAGCGTATGGCATCGAGGCCATCTGCAACGCGTGTTATTAATGCATTTTGTGCTCCACAGAGCTCCTCTAGACTCTCCGTGTATCGACTGCATTTGCGACTTCTGTCCGCCAGATCTTCATCCAAATCGACCGATTGCTTACGTTTTCCCTTATCCACCTTTTCCCTAATCGTTTTCTTGGGCAGATCAATGCGTATTGCGCTTTGTGGTGGTTCACCAACATCTACAATTTCATCTGCCAGACTTTCGTTATCAGTTCTGGCTTGATAGCTAGTTGCGCCGCTAAAGGAGTTACGACGTACGAGTTTGGCACTTGATGCGTTGTCCTGTTCGCTGGGATAACCAAAGGATTTGCCGCAACGAACAATTATGACCGTATCATAGAAGCCGCACAGCTGTGCAATTGTTTCCTCAGCCGGGGTTAGGACAACACGTGGATCCTTTTTGATTTGCAACAGTTTCTTCCTAATAAATATCTTCCAATCCGACCAGACCTGTAAACATATATTAATACATGCATTTCTTAAATGATATATGAAAGACCTTTTTCCATGAGGAAACATTCTTAAAGGGAGGTCCTACGGCGTTCAGATCGACTGCCAAACTACACCATTTTGCATCCACAACAAAGCGTTCGGCTTTACAGAGTCCTTTGGCAATATCCTGGTGCTTTGTCATAAACTCTATCAATATGTTGCCCTGTTCTCGATTTTTGTGTGTGCGCCTGAAATTGCGAAACAGTTGATTAAATATGTAGATCGTAAAGTCGCAATTTTAACTTACATTTTCATAGTTTTTTTTAATTTTTATAAATTTTTTTAGTGTTGCACGAAAGAAAAAATCTTGTTTTCTTTTGTTTAAAAGTTTTTTCAATGAATCACAATGTCTTTCAACACAACTAAATTATTTTCATAAAATTTAATATTTTGATAGGAAAAAAAAGTGGATTTTCGCTCATAAATTTAGGCGCGTTTTGCAACACTGCAAATGCAACATTTTGTCTTTTGCCGGTTGCCACCCTTAAGGCTGCACCAAATCTACGTTTACCGTAACGTCATTTGAATATAGAAAATATTTATTTTAATAAGACCAATTCGATCTTTGTCAAATTGGCAATATTTAATGAGCAGCGCATTAATTGAGGGAAAATAAATTAGGGAAATTCAAAATTCACATAAATTTGGCGAAATTTATTTACTGCAAATTTATTGTTTTGTGTGAATGGCTAATCGAAGCTAAATTTAAAGGCATTAACAGATAAACTAAAATAGACAAACATATACAAATGTATATGCTTCTATGTATGAATTAGATTAGGGTTCACTTACTTCTTGGGCAAATCCTGTTCAGTGCGTGTCTTCTTGGACGGCATCTCCATTTCCTCATTGCTCTCATAATCCGTGCTCAAATCCTGCTCAATTTTGATGGGTCCAATGTCAAGTTGATCCGCTGCTGCCAGTGGATCATCCACATCCAGTTGCTCGCAGTCCGTATGCGCCGGCATTAATTTTCGGGCTTTTCTTATGCTGGTCATTCCAGGACTTTTACTTCTGAACTCGTTTGTTGATTAATAATAACTTTTGCTTTGTTGATGCTTTGTTTTTGTCTGCAAATTCACAAATGCAATACTGCAATTTCTCAGTGGCTGTGTGCAGCTCCGATAACTGGACTCCATTATCGATAACATAATCAGCTGTGGCTGTAACAGCGGCAGAGAAAACTAAATATTTAAATAGGCAATTCAAATGTTTGCGGTTTCTTAGTTAAATCTTTTTTTATAAAGTTTAAATTTACTATATATGGATTGCTTTTGGTATGAAATTTGTCATAAATAATCTTAAATAATATTAATAATTATTATTTTATGTATTCTTGCTTTTTAAATAAAAATTGTATACAAATACTTTAACTTGTTGACAAAATTAAAATAAAATCAAATATTTTATACATTTCTCCATTAAGCAAAAAATATAGAAAAATACTTTACATATTTCTTGTCAAAGTAAAAATAGCAATGCTCGGCTCTAATAAATAAATATATTTAACTTTAAGTATTATAAAAGACAGATGACAATCTACCAAGCACTAACAGATTTCCAAGTCTCAATTAAAGCAGAACTTGTTTTATATGATTTAAAACCTTTAGCTAATATACAACATAAATTCCTAGACAGCTCTTAAAATTTAAACAAAATACAAACATTTTTACAACTTAAACTAAAGTACATTTAAATTTGTTTGCCTATTGTTATAATGTACATTTCAGTTTTCTGCAGCCACAGATAGTCTTGTTGTTTGTTTTTTTCATTTATAACTAATTAAATATATGTCTACTTTGCTCCTGTTTGGCTTTTTTCTGTTTTATCTCGAGCTCTAAGAGTTCGATACGCAGTTTACGTTCTCTAGCCTCGTCCTCCAGCTTGCTGCGCCTCTCACGCATTTCCAGTTCGTGTTTCTCCTGCGCTCGCTCATTTTCGCATCTGCAGAAGGTTTGCTGTAGCTGCAGCAGCTTCAGTTTCTCCTCATCCAAGCTGCTTTTGTGATTAGGAACTTTGTCGGGCAGTTTATTTTTGAGCACTGGAGGCCGTACTGCTGTATTGGCCGTATTACACGTGGCCCACTTGGAACTCGTGCTGGTCAGATCATCCTCCGATACGGTAATATCATTAGTCTAGAAGATGAACGGTGGCTTGAGATTTAAGTATGTCCACATAGGCAGGCTATACTGTATTCAAATTCAATCAGCTTACATCCTGATCTCCTGCTACGAAATTGTATATCATATCCTCATCGCCCTCAATGCTCTGTTCATTTTCCAGCTGACCTGTTGAAGGAAATATATTTTTTTTTTTAATTTTCTTTATAAAACATGATCAATTACCACTTACAGTCCTCTAGTGCTTTCTTCAGGCACAGTGCCGCATCCCCGATCATGGCAACAATTTTTTCTGAAACAGTTGAAACTATGGGCGTAATTGGTTCCCCTCCCACACGCTGACTGTGCGCTCGCTCCTTGGCCAGCTCCACTTTCGCTCTGCGTTTCATATGCAGATATTTGTCTCTCAGTTGCCGCCATTCGCGGAAAACTCCAGTTTTCGTCACGAAATTCTTTGTTAGCTCTGCCCAGACTTCTTCCTTGTGCTTCCACGTGAATGCATCCGATTTCTTGTTGTTCAACACATCGTTACGCTCCTCGACTAGCTCCACCAGGATAAGCTCCTCCTCCGGCGAGAAGTTTTTACCACGTTTCTTTATTTTTTCACTGAATATTTGAATTGATTTATTTAATTTTGAATCACAACTATTTTTGATAAGAAACAATTTAAAGAACGCGCCCCAATGAAACTTCTTTGAAAGGGAAAAGATTCCCGCTCTTTAAATCAGCTGCTGATCGACTGCTGATATGTTAGACCATTGCATATTCCTCAAGCACTAACTTTCATTTGTTTAACTTAACTTACTTCTTTGGTTCTAGCTGTTCGGATATTCGTATTTTCTTGGCCGGCGTCTCCGGCTCCTCGTTGCTCTCATCATCTGAGCTCGTGTCCTGCTCAATTTTGATGGGACCGATTTCCATATCATGGGCTACCAGCGGATCATTTGTTTTCGCCAACTTCGGACGAGGTTTTGTTATGCTTGTCATTCCCCTAATTATACATTTATATTTGTTTGCGAGCACAAAACAAGCCAATCATAGGTGCAATACTGCAATTTCTCTTTGGCTGTGAGAGTTCGATAGATTTTCGATAGAAAACAGCTGTTTCTGTTAAAATAACAGCAATGCACTTACATATGAGCGATTATGTTAAATATTTTATACTTTTGAAAATTAAACCTTTAAAGTGCGGTAGTTTTGTTTTAAATGTTTTTTTTTTTTTAATAAACTTATTAATAATATTAATGTAACACTGAAATTGGTTGTTAACTCTCACAGCGCGATAAATGTTTAATAGAAAACAGCTGTTGCTGTTATAAACATAACAATCAAATTATATATGACTGCACACTGTTAAACATTCAAATATCTTTCAAAATTTATTAGCTTTAAGCATAATAGCATTTTGAAAGTGTATGTTTCAGATTGTAGACCTTATATTATTTTTAAAAAAATACAATAAATAATTCAACATTTATATTTAAAATGCATTTCTTTTAAATATTTAACATGCTGTTAACGCTGCTGTCTGCCACTGTTAAAAGACTTAATCGTGCTACATTTCGTTGTGAGTGGCAAACAGCTGCGCTGCTCAGTGAATGTCTGAATCGGGTCAAGTGTACGTGGATTTTAGACAGACTCACGGCACAGCGACACGACAAACAAATTACAAAATAACCAATATAAATAGTGTAAATAGTAAACAATATACCATAGCAATTTAGGATATGAAAGCAAACGTTTGAAACCAATCAAATATAACTATATCTATACACATATATTATATATTGTACAATACAACAAATGCGCCTGACTCAGAGTTGCTGATAAAAGAGAAAGAAAAAAACGAGAAAAGCAAAAGAAAAGCAAGCATAATTAATTATTAATTATTGATAATGGCACCAACACGCAGGCCCAGCGATGGGTTATTGGCGCGCGTCAATTTTCCACTCTACGCTGTCGACATGCTAACCAGTCGCCACATTCTGGTTGCCGGCGGAGGCGGCTCCAGCAAAACAGGCGTCGCAAATGGATTTGTAAGTGTGTCGAATGAATGGTTGAAATGGGTCAATGAGTCAAGTACAATGCAGTGCATAAATATAGTGCAATGCGTTGGCTTGAAGAAGACTTGTAATGCTAGATAATTGTTTTGTATTTGCCTTTCAGGAAATCTATGAACTCTATCACAATGGCAGCCATTTTTGTGCGGAGGAGGTGCTCCGCCATGAGACGGGCGCCAATGTGGTAATGAATTTTGCTGTACGCAATAGCGGCCGACGTGCTTATTTGTGTGCCGGTCAGGAGGCGCATTGCCAGATGTATTATGTGCAGCCACGCATCGAATCCGAGGAGGATGCGGATCGGGATAAGAAGCCAGCGCCCGTGGAGCGTCCGCACGAGAACGGTGTGCGACAGCGTGGCGCTGCACATTCTGGCGTCGAGGCGCTACCCAATGGCCATAACAACAGACAACCACAAAGCAACAATAGCAATCAGGATATACTTAGCAAGCTGCAACGTCTGCGCTTCGATATTCAGGCAGCGGATGTGGTGCAAACGGATTTCCTCAAGAGCGC
Source organism: Drosophila leonis (assembly GCA_035045365.1). Lineage (NCBI taxonomy): Eukaryota > Metazoa > Arthropoda > Insecta > Diptera > Drosophilidae > Drosophila > Drosophila leonis. Next base: position 2,548,808 of record JAWNPC010000389.1, on the reverse strand, counting down.
CGAGCCATTGCAGCGTGTGGTGCGCATCAGTGGCCATGGACAGCTGATGGCAACCGGCGGCACCGACGGCCAGTTGCGCATCTGGACCTTTCCACAGATACAGCTCATCAAGCAGATGGCGGCGCATACAAAGGAGATCGATGATCTAGACTTCAGTCCCGACTCCAAATACATTGTGAGCATTTCGAAGGATGCCCAGGGTATTGTGTGGGATCTGAGCACAGGCAAGCAGCAGCACAAGCTGCAATGGCAGACACCGGAGGGTGCCAAATACTTGTTCAAACGCTGTCGCTATGGCACCGTCGAGGCCCACAAGGATAACTACCGGCTCTACACCATAGCCAATCCGTTGGGCAAGGTGGGCAAACAGCGTGGCTATCTGCAGCAATGGGATTGCGCGAGTGGGCAATTGCGTGCCGCAGTACCCATCGATGAGAGCTTATCCTCGCTCGCTGTACGAGACGATGGACGATTTGTGGCCGTCGGCACCATGTTCTCTGGCAGCGTATCCATGTACATAGCCTTTAGTCTGCAGGTGAGTGGGGCGCACCTTTGTCTCCACTGTTTTCTAATCTCACTAACTATTTCAGCGCGTGCTGCACATTCCTCATGCTCACTCAATGTTTGTGACCGGGCTGCAATTTCTGCCCATTACCAATGAGGAAGGTCCGCCCATATCGAGCGACACGGAGGCAGCAGTGCTATCCATATCCGTCGACAATAAAGTGTGCATACACAGTCTGCCGCAGCGGCGTAAGTCAACTGCATCAACAAATCAATATACCCAATATACTCATTCATGTTCCATTTGCAGGCACCATTCCCGCCTGGCTTGCCATTGTCTTTATGATTGTGATGATATTTGCGGTGTTCGTGTTCTGCTCGTATATTGGCATTTGAAGACTGTCTGACTGGTGACTGGTGGTCGACCAGCTAAATCAATTTGCATTATTAGTTCATAAACAATGTTTAGTTTTGTAATAGAGCCCATGCCCCATACCCAGCCCCATCTCTCCTCCTGAATATTATTTTAAGTGTATAGTTGTTTTCTTTTGTGCCGGCTGCCTTATCTCTCGTACACTCCTACACTGCTCTCAAAGTCATTTTCGTTATTGTATCATAATTTTGCTTCAACTATCTCAAAATTGCCGTTGTAGTTAATATATATATATATGTATATACATATTTATGTATGTGACAGTAATTAGCTTGCAAACGAATTGATATTTAAATTTATTAAAAAAATAATAATAATAAAACAGGTGAATGCAGTTATATAGCAATAAATGGAATATTCATAATGAAATAGTTTGTACATTTACTTACGAATAAATTAAATTGTTGCCTCGTAATCATGCTTTGATTGACCCCATTTTAAAATTATTTAAATATTTCACATGCCCGCGTACTTTACATAGCCCATTTCAAGTAACAGCCACTTAACACTGCACGCCACTGTAAAACCTATGGCCATTCACTAGCACTGTTAAAAGAGCTGCTCCAATTGGCAGCGCGCATTTTACTTTACAGTTAACACTTCACTGTAAAGCATATCACAGCCATTCACCAAGTAGCAGGCCAGGCATGCTGCAATGGGCAGCGCGCCTTTTTTTACAATTTCACATTTCCTGCCCGTGCTTAGGTTACAATTTTCAATTACTTTCAAACATGCACTTAAATTTGAAACTTATGACATAACAATGCACACTGATTGGCAAATTGTATTAAATACACTGCACACTGAATTTTAATCATAACTTTAGTTTCTTTATTCATTTTTCACTTTACGCAATTTTAATACACGCGCGCGAGCACTTGCGCCGCTGTAATGTGAAACTTTGCCGTTCAGCCAACATGTCGACACGTTTACTCCAATTGGCACGCTTTACCATGTTATGTTTACCGCCTTTTTCAAATAGATTTCAATTTTCATGTTAATTAACAGTCACAGTCACATAACAGCTCAGTATAAAACATATGGTTGCCATTCACCAACACGCTCGACAGCCTTTTGCTTTCATGTTTTCTGCCCGCGCCAAAATTACATTTTCAATTAATTCAGAACATGCAGTTAAACTTGCGAATTTCGACATTACTACAAACATTGATTGGCAAATGTATTGAAAATATGTTATGCACTGTATTTTAACAATAATTTGAGGTGTTTCATTCATTTTTCACTTTGCACAACTTTTACACGCTTGCTCGAAATAATAGCCGATTAGCACTAAGCCTCGCTGCAATGTGTAGCTTTGCCATTCACCCAATTCGTTGACATGTTTACTCAAATTGGCACGCTTAACTTTGTGCCAATGTTATGTTTGCCGCCTCTTGCAAATAGATTTGAATTTACCATATTTAAATTTTTACGCAATTTATTATTTTATTATTATTTCGCTTTCGCTTGTAATATTTCATGCTACAATTTATAACTATATGTATATTACTTAGCGTTTACAAAAAATTATGTATGGCGCACACTTAATATGCGTTTTTACATCGATTTCTCTTGTTCTTAATGTTTTTTTTTTTTTTTGTTTTTGTTTTGTTGTATGTTAAATTTTAACTTAATTATGCTTGCTTGCTCTTTGCTTATCAGTTCATTATTCTCCATATAATAAAATAGTGTATTGAATTGTTGTGAATTACATTTTAAGTGAATTCTGATGTTTCAAATATTTTGTTGTTAATTTTTTTGCTTGTATATAAAATATAAAATGCATATCAAATTGATTTAAATTTTTGTTTGGATGATTTACTTAAGTTTAGATAAAGTGATTTTGATGGGCGCGCATTAGTGACATAATTATATAATTGCATTTATAAATATGTATGTTTAGAATTATTTATATGTATTGTATGTATGTAAATTAATTGTATTTAGTTGCTGTTGCTGCTGCTGCTGCTGCTGCTACTGTTGCTGCTGCTGCTGCTGCTGTTGCTGCTGCTGCTGCTGCTGCTGCTGCTGCTGCTGCATTTCTGCCAATATGGCCTTAATTAGCATAAATAATTAATTGTATTCAATTATGTAGGTAACTTATTATTGTTTTTCTTTTTCTTCTTTTCTCTTTCTTATGGTTGGATTTCATTGTGTTCTCATTTGATTTTTAAATTGCTACAAAGAAATAGAATTGCATTGGCATTGCAATTTTGTTGACTTAAATAGCAAAACATAAATTTAAATTTAAGAGAGAAAAAAACAAATATTTAACAAAAGCCACATAGTTAAAAAGTACACAATGTAAACGTAATAGGACATTAATTTTTGTTTTGTTTTTTTTTTTTTTTTTTTTTTAGTTTAAAAACATAATTTTTTCTTTCTCTTCTTCTTTTGTATAATACTTTTGGCATTTCTCGCTGCTAAATAAAAAAAACGTAAATGATGCAATGCGTGCATTAACTTAAAGTAAAACTAATTTCAGTTAGAATTTGTTGAACAGTCTTTATGCTGATTGATTGCCGCTGCCACGCCCACTACGAGGCCTTGGCAAACTGGATGACGGAGCTCATGCGCATCACCTTGGAGGCAGCTACGTTGCTTGTGGCACCACCATCAGCACCACTCGCCGCTGCTCCAGCTGATTCGTTAACATCTCCACCACCCACTCCCACTCCGCCCGCCGCTGCAGCAGCTGCTGCTGCACTGTTGGCGCAGCTGCCGCTGCCATTGTTGGCCTCACCCTCATTCATATAATGTTTGCGCTTGCGCAGCGGCAACGTCATCACATTCCGATCGGCCATCATTAGCGAATCGCTTTCGGGCGAGGAACTGCGCTCCGGCGACTCGGTGCTGGAGCGCAGTCCAATGGCCGCCTCAACACGACGCACGATATCCGGATTGGGCAGGGAGGATCTGCAAGTGGATTAGATCAATAGTTAATAACTATTGTTGAGGCATGGGTATGGGATTGACTTACTCATAGAGTGGCACCGGCACATAGCCCTTGTGCAGTCCATGATTCACCAAATCGCCGCGCTTGAAGTGCTCGATGAGCACATTCGCCTCGTGTGTGTCATCATAGTTGGCTGCCAGATCGCTGACTAGTAAAGTGGGTTGCGATGCAACTTGTGGCTGCAACTGTTGCTGTTGCTGTTGTTGCTGTGGCTGTGGCTGTGCTGTGGCCGCATGTCCGCGTCGCAGCTGCATCATTTGCCAAGCAGCCTGCTGCACATCCTCATCGTTGTCATCGTGATCGCGTCGCGCTATGCTCGCCGCTTCGAGCAGCGCTGGATTGATGGTTAGGCCAGCTGCTGCTGCTGCTGCTGCTGTTGGCTGCAGCTCGACTAAACTGGACGCCGGCTGTGGCTGATAGTAGATCATTTGCGGCGGCTGCTGCTGAGCTGTTGCTGCCGCCGGCTGTTGCATGCTCAGATCCGTGGGCAAATCCTCTTCCGCATAGCTGGGTAGCAGCTGAGCGCTGGCTACGCCGCTATCGCGACTAAGTGCATCCGTCGTGGTCAGATATTGAGGCGGTGTGGAGGCCTGGCTGCTGGCCGGCGAGTAGGTGGATGAGATGGAGCTGGGTGAGAGTGGCGCTGCTGCAGCTGCAACTGCAACGGCTTTGATGCCGCCACGTGGCTGACGTGGCTTCTTTACAGCCGCTGGTGAGCTGGGCGGTGAATTGTTGCTGCTCTCCGAAATGCTGGCTATAGACGAGGGCGATCCACTGACAACTCCTGCTGCTGCTGCTGTTGATGACGCTGCAGCCGCTGCCGCCTCGACCTCATCTTCGGGCAGCTCATTGGCATGGCCCTTGATGTGCGCCTCCATCTCCTTCTTGTTCTTGAAGGTCTCGTCGCAAATGGTGCACTTGTAGCACTTGGCGCCATAGTGCTGGACGCGATGCAGCTTGAGCACATGATTGTAGCCAAAGTCACGGAAGCAGATGTCACAGTGATAGGGCTTCTCGCCCGTGTGGGTGCGCGAGTGCACCTTCAGTTGCTTGGAGCAGGTGAAGCCCTTGCCGCAGCCCGGCTCCGGACACTTGTACGGCTTCTCGCCCGTGTGCGTGCGCATATGGATGACCAGCTGGCCGGACTGTATGAACGTCTTCTCGCACACGGAACACTTGTGCGGCCTTTCGCCCGTGTGGATGCGCATGTGCCGATGCAGCTTGCCGGAGTGCTCAAATGCCCGCTCGCACACGTCACACTTGTACGGTCGCTCCTTGGTGTGGATGCGCCGATGCACCTGCAGATTCTCCTTGACGCTGAACAACTTGTGGCAGAACTCGCACTCGAATGGACGCTCGCCCGTGTGCGTTCTATAGTGGCGAATCTGTAAGGCGAAGCAAAGATTTCACATTAGTGGGCTGTCAACGAATTTCACTTGGAAGCGTGGAATATAAGTGGAACTTATGGAAATTTGTGAAAATTTATGGATATTTGTGGAAATTTGTGAAAATTTGTGAAAAACTTGTAGAAATTTGTGAAAAATTTGTGGAAATTTGTGAAAATTTATGGAAATTTGTGAAAAACTTGTGGAAATTTGTGGAAATTTGTCTTTCTCTTGAGTCTGTTATGCTTTAAGCTTCAATGCAACCAAATAACAAAAGAAATAAAATAATTTTTAAATTGATTTATTTCCACTTTCAAGCTTAAGTTCCACAATTAATGTTATCAGTCCACAACTCTACTAGCTAACACTAATTATTTATATATTAACGCTCCACCTTTTCCCTCAGCTAATACTAATTAGTTATAGCCCTTTCTCCTATAGCTTCTGTCTGCTATCAGCTCTAAGTCCCACATATAATACTAGATTTTAATGAGGCTTGAGCGCCCTCTCTCCCACTCTCCCTCTCCCTCCCTCTCTCCCTCTCGCAACTTACCAATCGAGCTGGCACCGCAAATGTCTTTTGGCACACATTGCACTGATAGGGATCGGCGCCGGCGGCCACATTGGCCAGCGGCTTGATGGTCGGACTCTTTGGTATGCCCAGCGGCAGGCCCGCCTCGTTCAGCTCGATGGGCGGCGTTGTGCCCGCGGAACTGGAACTGGAGCTGGAACTCGAACTGCTGTTGGCCAGGCCAGACTTGAGGCCCATGGCAAGGTCGGCATTCTTCGCATGCGACTTTGTGTGCGACGTGTGGGCGGATTTGCTGCCAAAGGTCATGCCGCATTGTTCGCACTTGAATTGCGGCTTGTTGACGTTCGGTTTGCGGGGCGTGGCAATTGTTGGTTTTGTTGCTGCAGCAACAGCAGCAGCAGCTGTTGCTCCATAGGCTGGTGGCAATTCTGTTTTGATGCGCTGCTGTTGCAGTTGCTGTGTTGTTGTTGCTGCTGCAGTTGTTGTTGTAATACTTTCATGTTGTTGTTGTTGCAGCACCAATTGATAGCTGGCAAGTTGTTGCTGATGTTGCTGTTGCTGTTGCTGTTGTTGTTGCTGCTGTTGCTGTTGTTGCTGCTGCAATTGTCGCTGCTGTGGCGTCTGCAATAGCTCGTATTGCTCATGCTGGCCGCCAGGTGGCGCAACGCCAATGCCACCACCGCCCGTCGCAGTGAGTGGCGCCTGCAGACAGAACTGCGTCTGACTGGGTTGCTCCGTCTTTATGAGCAGCTGATTAGCGGGATAGTAGACCATGTTGGTTGTGGATGAATCTGAAGATGAACAAGCAGAAGCAGAAGAGGCAAGAAGTTAGTGAGCATTCATTTGAAATAATTCTTAAAATACTATATAATTGTGTTTAACATAAAATAGAATGTAATGTAAATTTCAAAAATATGCTAAAAACTAGAATACTAATAAAAATAATAAATTTAAAAAAAAATATATTAAAAATAATACAACATAAAAAAACAATATATGTCAAAATATACGAATAATAATATATATAAAACTTTATTTTTTTTTTAATATAACTTTAAAAAAAAATTATTTTAATAATATATATTTTTTTTATATTAAAACAAATTTTAAATAAAATATTTAAATTTTTTTAATTGTATAAATAACAAATGAATTCAAAAATTTAATTAAACTAAACAAAGCTAAGTAAAAATTGCTTTAAAAATATATAAGCTACTTAAAATATATATAATTATTATATATATATAAATATATATTATATATATAATTATAGCAAAAGAAAACATCCAAGTAAAACTCTTCCAATTGAAATAACCTCTCAAACACTATTATATATATTCAATCTTAAGAGTAAATCCCAAGTTCTTCAGTGTTCATTGAACTTTGAATAGTCAATGCAAGGCATATGACAAGGGTTTTCACACTATCCAGATGGCTTAGGCTTAAGAGCTGTTTTGGATGTGTGTTGGAACCACCCCAGTTTTTTCTTTTTTTTTTCTTCTGGGTCTTGACAACCTGCATTACGCATTTTCCTTGGAAGAAACAATGCGATGATGAGTAACAACGCAAAAGCCCAAAAGGTAGCCGCGCATACGAGTATTTTTTGTGTTGGGTGGTTGGGAAAACCTATTTAAGGGTGGGGTGGGGGGCAGGCAGCTCCCTTAACAATGACATGGGAAAAACCCACCACCCTACGCACTGCGAACTACGCAATTTTCTGTTATTGCCGGCCCAAGTTTTCACGACAAGAAAAAAGAAAACGCATAAGCTTGAGGGGTAAACAGAGAGAGAGAGAGAGAGAGAGAGAGAGAGAGAGAGAGAGAGAGAGAGAGGTGTGTGTGTGAGAGTGAGGGAAATGTAGCTAGAACTACGCAATAGGGTGTTTCAAACAAATTTCCCTAAATTTGGGGGGAAATTCTTGTTTGTAGTCTATTTTTGCATCTTGTAAAGCTCGGTAAACCGGCTTTTCGTAGCTCTCTTGATTTGTTATTTTGATAAAACTTCCCCCCATCCCTCAGCACGCTCCACAACTGCGTATACCAAAACAAAATGGCGCACGTCGACTGGGGGCGCTCCAAGTTTTTCCGGCTTGTTTCTTGAACTTTCCGCACTTCTTTTACCTTTTGCATTTGTTTTCTTTTGCGTCGCTTTGCCCTTAGCTTTGGTTATATCCACCAAATCCGTTCCGGACTTATGCAGCACATCCTTTATCCAGTTCGGCTTGGCTGCCCAAGTCTTTTTCTCATTGCTTCGTTCAGTCATGTTGAGTTTTCCTTTGATTTTCAATATACAATTTTTGCAGTCTGTTTTTGTTTTTCTCTTGTTGTTACCAAAGTCCAAAGTTGTGTTTATAAGCAGTCCATATTTATTTATTATTTTTCTTATTATATATAATTTTTTTGTATTGGGAGATCTTTTTGTCTTAATATTATAAAGTTCTTTAGGCTTTTCTTTTTTTTTTTTATATTTATTTTTTAGTAAAAACTTTTTTCAGACTCTTTTTCATCGATTTTTTTTCTTTTTTTGAGGTAGTTTAGTTGAAAGTTCAGACTCTGTTTATATAGTTATATATACTGTTATGCTCTTTGTGTAAATCAGTCCTGAGTTTTTCAATTAGTCTTAAGTTCTAGTCTAATTAAACATTAAATCTTTTTTATTATTGCATATTTATTTTTATTATTTTATATTTATATATTTATATAAATATATTTATTTTATTTATTATTTTTCTCACTTATTTTTTCATTGCATTTTCATTTTTCTTCTTTTTCTTAGACAACAATTTTCATTTTGCGCGTAATTTTTGCCTTGATAACATTTTTCTTCAAGATTTTAATAATTTTTTTCAGGTCTTTGGACTGTTGCACTGTCGATGGCTGCTGTTGCTGCTGTTGCTGCTGCTGCTGCTGTTGCTGATGATGATGATGATGGTGATGATGATGATGTTGGGTTACCAAATGACTGCCTTGGCCTGAGCACCGTTGCATGCGCATTTTTCTAAATGATCTTAGAATTTCGTTCATTGAGAAATCGGTCATTTTCGTACACACGCGCACGCACACACACACAGACACACATAAAACACAAGCTCACACACACGCGCGCACACACACACACACACAGCTAGTTAGGGAAGTTGGAACAGTTGCGCAGTTAGTTCACATTGCCGCACGCGATGTGGTTCGTTTGATGGTGCAGCGGAGACTGGTGGGTGAGTTGCCCAAAAAGTGTGTCGAGAACCCAAACTCCAGACCGAAAAGCCACCACCACCACCAACACCAACAACAACATGAGCCAAACGTCCCATTGATCTGTGATGTAAAGAACAAATTTCCCAAAAGTGCGCGACGCGCATTCAATTGGAAAAGCGAGTTCGTTTGAGTGGTTTCTAATTTGAGTTCAGTTTGAAAAGGGCAATTCTATTTGGTACCTTTTTGAGGGGGGGAAATTTGAGTGAAATTCACCTACTGAGAGTTAAGGCAGATAAATATACCTAATTTTGTATTTTGAGTGGGTAATTATTTGAGCAATTTCCCACTTGAGCTACTCTGCTAGCAATTGGGAAATTTTCGTGTGTCACCCCAAATTTCCATATAAGAGGAAAGTGAAGTGTCAGAAAACTTGAGTGGTACTTTTATTGCTATGCATTTCTGATTGGATTTATGGGACTACGCATAGTTTTTGAGTGTTTTCTAATTTAGAATATAAAACATAGTGTTTACTATACTATCATGTATGACTCATATCAAACACGAAATCTAATCATGTTGATAAAGAGCAGTTCGACTGAGTCATGCTGAATTGAATACATTATCCTGCATATAAATAGAACAGATATGCATATTTATGATAGAGCAAGCTAATAGCAATACTAAATACTAAAGTTCAAGCAATTAAAATAGTATGTTAATTGCGAGCAATATCCCTTGATTAGATTAGATCCTAGACTGAGGCAACTGCGAACTGGGCCTAACGCAACAGCATTGAAATAGTTTGGAGTATTTAAGAGATTAGAGGGAGGGAGAGAGGGTAGAAAGTTCATTTCCAGATTGTCATGTCAAAATTGAAATAAGAAAATAGTTATAAATAGCATTTGCTGATAATTAATATAATCTAAAGATTTATAATCCATTTTATATATAGTAAATTGCGGCAATAATATTGAAAAATATATAAAAAATAATGCAAAATAAATTAAATTATATACATATATACATACATATGTATGTATTTATATAAACTATATATTATATACATATATTATTTTTAATTATTTTCTCCTAATGACATAAATATACTCTTTCTTTAATAGAACAAAAAACTATATATAGAAAATTTAACAAGCAGTTTCTTCTTCCTCTTCCTCTTCTTCTTCTTCTTGTTCTGGTTAAAAAGCAACTTGACTCAGTTCTCACAAATCTTAGCCCAAGGCAAAAGAAAACATTTTTATGATTATTTCCACCTTCGACAACTCAAAATATGAAAAGCGCTAAAAAGCATGAAAAATCCAATGTTAAAAACTAAGAATATATTTCTCTAGTAAGTTCAAAAAACTTTTTCAAGTTTTTAGTTGTTTACACACAGCCAGGTGTATCTATGTGTGTGTGTGTGTGTCTGTTTGTGTTTGTTGGACTCTGCCTCACACAATTCGTTAAACTGGCGCAAAAGTTCATTAACATTCGACACAAAAACTATTTTCGTGTCTCTGTTGAAACGAAAATTAAATACATATAAATATGTGCATCTGTATGTGTGTATCTATCTCTCTCTGCCTCTTCCTCTCTGAAGGCAAGCCCAAAAGAGACAACAAACATTTTGTCTTTTATCTATTTATGAGGTTAAAAGCACGACGAGCACACAATAAGAGCTCGGTCAATGATCGTTGAGATCTATTTGCCCTCCCCCTCCAGCTCTCTCTCTGCCTCTCTCTCCCACTCTCTCTCTCTACGGCCTTACACACATGTTTCATATGAAATCAAGCTGTTTACCGTTATTTTGTTGGGATAGCTCAGAAATGGAGCGCGACGCTTTGAAACTGGTCTTGAAAAACCAAAAACGTCGAGCGTGCGAGCGAGAGAGCGAGTTAGAGCGCGATTTGTTTGTTGGATAGATCAGTAAAGCGAGCAACAGTTGCAAGCCAGCAAGAGCAGCAGGGAGCAAAGAGAGCGGAGAGAGGCTGGAGCTGGTCAGCGTGAGAGAACGCACTCAGAAAAGCTGCATTTAGAACATTCGAGAATGTGAGCTTTGATAAGTTTTTTAAGATTTAGGAATATATTTGAGATTACATATTTATTAATTAAAAATATACAAAAAAAATGCAGAACTAAGAAAATGTAATGTAAAACTCTTTATAACTTTTAATTTATAATTAAAATTTTAATAAAAATTTAAATTACTTTTAATTTTTCAGTGCAAATTTTTTTTTTTTGCATTTTATTAATAATTTAAAAATGTGCTTAAATTAAAAATTACTTTTTAATTGTTTTTTTTTTTATTCCTAATTTTTTTTTACAATATGTTTCATTATTCTTAGAAGAAAAATTGTAAATAATGTAAATAATTTATTTCTTAAATACATGAAAATGTGTTGAGTAAGCTGATTTAGGGTCACAAAATTTCTGAAATTCCCAGAAATTTTTAATGAAAACAAAACCAAATAAATAGCTGATAAGAAAGCTGAACAGTTCCCATGTTTAAGACTTTTGTATGCAAATTTACAAATATATATACATAAATATTAAAATTTTTATATATTTTTCTCATTTATTTAAACATTAAATATTTTAACATTCTCAGTTTAATAAACAAAATAATATATTCAAATATAAATTATATAATTTATATGTATATTATTATATTATTTTTATATAAATTTATATTACTATATTATTTTATATATTATTATATTATTATTTTATTAAATTATTAAATTTATAAATTAATAAATTATTAAAGTATTCAATTTTTAAATTTTTAAATTATTATATTTTTATATTATTATATTATTATATTATTATTGTATTATTATATTATTGAGGTATTAAAATAATTAAAATATAAATTAATTATGTCTTATAAATTTCAAATCATTCTAGGCATTTAGATCTTATCAAAATCTCTTGTCTCTTTCACTCTATTATCTACATCTAACAACACATCAAAAATCCACTTAAGAAATAGCTTTTGAAGCATAATTCAGAAACAAGTCAAGCAATTAGTAAGTGCTTCAACAAATAGCAAAAGATCGAGACACACACCTCTAGAAAGACAACTAAACATACATTTACATGCACATACAAACACATACATACATACATACATATACATACATATACATATGTACATACATATACATACATACATACACATTACCATAGTCTGTGGGCAGCTACAACTCGTTGTTCATGGTTTTTATTTCAGTGTTTTTTTTTCGGAAGGTCAATGAACATTTAAATAGACGCAAATTGTAAGCTTTTCTCCCATTCGCTGTCTCTTTCTCGCGCTCTATCTGTCTCACCCACTGTGATTTGCTTACGGTATTTGCCTGGCATATCCATTACAAAATATCTAATAAGAACACTGCTTGCTCTGATAAGATATTCACATTCAATTATTTGTTTAGTCTAGTCGAAAATTGTTTAATATTGAATGAACTTTTCTTGCGCAAAATATTTTACAGCAAAAAAAATAAATGAGCGATAAGATATTGATAAGAGACAGAAGCGTGCGGTATGTTATTTAAGAAAGAAACGCGTGACTGGGAATTTTGCTAATGCTTATGGAACTTCCTAGAAAAACTAATAAGTTTGCTTGATTATAGAGCAGTTCAGAAGAAAAATAAAAAAAAGTCCATTGGCAATCAGGAGAAAAAGCAAAATGTAAGAAAAAAGTGTGAGTTACTATTGGAATTCTCAAGAAAATAAAATAAAACAGAATTTTTACCACAAGCAAAAGTAAAATGAACAAATTTATATATTTCTTATTAGAACGCGATTGCCAATTGGAATGCCAACTTCAAGTGCTGCAGCAGTGTCTAAGCTTTTGCCAGTTCTAATGCAAGTCTATTTATAATTTATAATAATTAAAAGTTTTGCTCAATCAGATTTCATTGTAAGCAAGCCTTTCACCTGAAGGATTTCCCTGCCAATGTCCACAAACAACAAAAAATTGCGAAGGTCTAGACGATGAGATTAAATAGAAGCGTCAGAGCAGAGGATACCAATACTAACACACACACACACGCACACAGATACATTCATCATAGGCATGCCTATTATTTGTCTATGTATGCGTGTGTACATACCTTTGTGTAAGCGAATGACGAACGTAGGCAAAGGAGGAGAGGGTAAAAATACAACAAATAATATACATGTACACACACACACACACAGACAGACACATACATTCATACACATAGCGGTTGGCCTAGGTCAAAACGACCCGACGCGACGTTTCGAGCGTTGAGCGTGTTCTAAGAGACAGCAAACAAGGGAGGGGAGGGATGGGGGGTCGTTCTTTAGACGGCGCGTGTGCAAATTAATATAATAATAACTTTAATATTCCAGCATGACTAAACACTTTTCCCATAGATAATCGAACAACTGACGGCATTTGTCATTGTAATAACAAACTATATTATATATATTTTTTGTTTGCGTTAGTTTGATGAAATTAAATATTTTCATGTCAAGGTAGAAGGCAAAAGGAAATCAAGGCTGCCAGCAAAAACAACCCTCACAATTTTCACTTTCGCAATGGCAATGGCAGCGGCAGCGCAGCCCCATGTGCAAACGGTTCCCTTTCATTTAACAGCCTCGCTTTCCAGTCACCTTCCCATACGCCCACTGTTCAGCCTGCAATCAGCAGCAGCAGCAGCAACAACATCAACAACAACAGACAACGTGCTTACTCACTGCACAAACGAGCTCACACAAGCAGACACACGCACACATACATACACACACATCGACAGTTGCGCATTGCCTGCTGCGGGCCGAGGCTGTTGAAAACTCATGCACAGCCTCCTTATGGCCGCGCATACAGAACCAATGTAAAAACGGCCAGCTACCAGGCAAATGTGCTGTCGAAAACACTTGCACGCCCTCCACGTGTAGTTCAAGTTCATGACAAAACAACAACGACGACGACGACGAAGCGAAGCGCACACGAGCGATATGCAGGCGAGAGAGTGTGAGAGAGAACACGTTGTGTGCGCAGTGTGAGATTGCGTTGCTGTCGCTGCTTTTGTATGTTGTCTGCAGCTGACGTTAGCGTCGCGTTGCGTCGCTGTCTGCGCTGACAGCGCCGTGCAGTTTTCTGCTAGAGGGTACCTATGAGTGTACGTGTGTGTGTGTGTGTGTGTGCGTTGCAAAATTTGCATTGCATACTTTTTTTTTAAAGAGCTTGTTAAATAATCTAGAATTGTGCATATGCTAGGCATTTTTTGTTGATTACAGTTACAAATTGACAAAATTTCATTTACATTTTGATAGCTCAGCACAAGTCCGAGCGGCGACAAAGCAACCTCATTCCGTGCTCGCCAGCCAGAAGGGTCAACAACCTTACGCAAAGCTCACGACGACGATAATACATTTTATATTTTCGAAAAATGTAAAGAAAAGAAATCCGAAAACAAAGTGAACATGTTTACACATACACGCATACATACATAGTGTGTATGTGTGTGTAAAAAGAAATGTGAAGCTTCCAGAGTCGAAATTTCAGCTGCTGCTGCGCTGCCAAACTGGGGGATCGTGTTGTTGTTGTTGTTTCGTTTTGTCGCCGGGATCGCCACACTCAATACACAAAAATTTGTGAAAACCTCAAAATAAATACATGCACACACACACACACGCACACAATGAATAATTCGATACCGAAAAAAGAGGCGGCATGCACAAGTGTTTTTTTTTCTTCTTTTGCCTTTTTTTCATACGTGCCGAATTTAATTTCTTCTTTGTTCGCTGCAGCAAAAAAGGGTAAAGGAGAGATGTGCAGAGAGTGCGAGCGAGAAGGAGAGCGTGCGAAGTGCAGATACTGTAGCAGACATATTAAATTAGCATTTCGCATTATTATTGTTAAATAATTTAATTAAATGTATATTTATGACTTGACAAAAACAACAACAAAATTTGAAGCGAGGTGTGGTTCTAGAATTTGATTTACACAGCAAGAAATAAACAAGTTTTTGAGTGTGTAAATAAGCATGTGACGTTTGTATGTATAAGAGAGGTACGTACATACTACATACATATGTATGTATAAGAGAAAGAAAGAGCGCAGAGAGGTAGAGTGAAGGGGCTTGAACTTCCGCTAATGAAAATAACATTATGATTGAATTTTTGGAGGCGTTGCAGTTGGGTGTGACATATGCGTATATGTATGTGTGTGCGTGTGCGTGTGTATAAGAGAGGTTTGTCAATAATTGCAGATATTTGAGTGCACAAATTAACAACAATTAAGTATAAATTTGATATTTTATTATTCTTTATGTAAACCTGTTATCAAATGCTTTTGCGTCAATGCAAGATCCTGTAGATGCATACATACATACCCACACACACACACACACACATACACACACAAGTAAATACCTGTTTGTTTGCTGTATAAGTATATGTACACACTGATATTCTACTACTTTTTTTTGGCAAAACTCGTTTGGCAGGTTGTTTGACAACTAACCCTCGCAAAAAAAAAAGCTTCAAAGCAAATCGTATTCTCTTTATTAGAAGCTGTGAGTTGGTAAAGGGCAAAAGCTTTCAAATTACTGACCAAGCCTAAGTCATAATTGTTTATGTATGCATTATCTAACTGTTGATCGAGCATAAGAAGTACGCAAATAGCTTTTCTAGAAGTTTGCAAATGTTAATTGCATTAGACAGGGACAGCAATAGGCGGCAGCACACAGCAGCTACAGCTGCGCCTTGAACTTGAATTTGAGCAGCACCAGCAGCAGCAGCAGCAGTAGCGGCGACTGCGACGGTGACGGCGACTGCGATGTGGCCTTCAAATGAAGTTCGGTACAGCGAGCAAATTGAAAATTCAATGCGCATAACAAACGCAAGTCTGTCGAAGAGAGAGAGAGCCAGCTATAGTGTGCGGCGAGAGAGGGTGTGAGGCGTGAGAGTAAGAGTGAGAGTCGGAGAGCTTGTGAAATGCAAGCG
Source organism: Drosophila leonis (assembly GCA_035045365.1). NCBI lineage: Eukaryota > Metazoa > Arthropoda > Insecta > Diptera > Drosophilidae > Drosophila > Drosophila leonis. The sequence continues at coordinate 2,532,832 of JAWNPC010000389.1, read as the reverse complement.
CGTACAGCCAAACGGCTGCGTCAAAAAGCAACGACGCCGCTGCAACTGTCCTTGAACTTGGCAGTTTTTGTTTTTGCAGTTTTGTTGTTTGGCCAAACGAAGGACAGCAGCACTTGCACATACACACACACGCGCGCACACTGAGTGGCAGAGAGGCAAGCAAGCGCATGCAAAAGCAGCGTCCACCATTTGCTTTATTAATGTGCAGCAGCGTTGACGTTAGCAGCGACGTCGACTGCAGCGCCAGTGCATGCATACGGCTTCAAATGTTGCGCTGCCCATAGGCTTGCTCTTTCATGTGTCTCTGTGTGTGTGTGTGAGTATCGATACAGTCTGCGTATAAGAATTATTTAAAATGGCGGCCTTCAATGGAAAACAAGGATTTTATGCACAGTCAAGGTTAATAATTATTATTGGTATTGTAAATATGTACATATAAAAACGTGAATTAAAAACAAATTGAATTGCGTAGAAACTCAAATAAATGCCGGAAACTTAATACAAATATTTATAAAAGTTTCAAATAGAAAAAATCTTGAAAATTCTTAAGAGATAAGCAAATGTTTTTTTTTTTTTTTAGAAAAGTAAACATTTGCAATATTCTAATTATAAATACATAATAAATATGTATGTCCACGAGCTCTTATACGCTAATGTGTATAGCTTGTATAAGACTTCGATGTAAGTAAGCTCGTATAAGACTTTGTTTTGAACATCTTTGGATCGTGAAAGGGGAAGTTTTCGATTGCGACAAAACAGTTTTATGTGCCGTTACTAAGCGACAAATAAATAATAAAAAAAAACAGCTCAGCGATTTCACAATTCTCAAAAAATAAATAATAAAAAAAACCTGACCACAGAGCACAAAAAAATAAAATAACACAAACACTATGAATCAAGAGAATGACGGGGACAACAACAGCTCACATCATTTAGTCAGAATTGGCAATTAGAACAAAGAACTAAACATGTGTATTTATGTGTGTGTGTGTGTGTGTGTGTAAGCCATATATAGACCGATCAAATTAGGTATACATATACTATATATGTTTATGTATGTTAATATGTATATATAAACAATACATGCGCAAAATTGTTAACCAAGGTCAACAACAACAACAAAAATTTGTATATAGAAAATTATTTCACGAAAATAAATAAAAACATTGATTTCATATAGAGAATATATAGATTATATATATATATAATGTTTATATATATATATAATGTTCATATAGTATCTCAGATAAACATAAATACGGCGAAAAGAACTTTCAAGAACGTCAAAAGTAACAAAAACAAACAGTCTAACGAGCATGTTATGAAAACCTACAAAGGAGCTTTAAATGCGACTAGAAGCTACTCTGTAAAAAGCTATAAATATGACAGCTATGTTTAAGCTTTAAGCATAGATTCGACTAGTTATCGATATATTTTAAGTACGATATTTATGGTATTTCAGTCAGATTGCACTCTAAACCAATATGCCCAACTTTAATCTGTATAGGGTATGCCAAATATGGCGGATCGCGCCGGCCGCAGGGTAGCGTGTGCACATACAGCTGTATTTATAGCATAAATATAAGAAAGCACACACACACACACACAAACACACACACACACACAGAGGAGCGTAGCTTTTACGCATGTCTGCGAACCGGCTTTTTGCATTAGAATCAACGTTTAGCCCGAAATGTATTCGTCAGATACTCAGCCGAATATTTGAGTAGCTGACTTTGTGTGTGTGTGTGTGTGTGCGTGTGCGTGTGCGTGTGTGTGTGTGTGTGTGTGTGTGTGTGTGTGTGTGTGTGTGTGTGTGTGCGCGTGTGCGTGTGTGTGTGTGTGTGTGTGTGTGTGTGTGTTGCAATACAAAATATAATGGGGTAGGCAAAGGGTTGCCAAATGCCAAGCAAAAAGCAGAAGAAATTATATCTCATTCGCATTCGCATTCTCATTCCCATTCCCATTCCCATTCATGTGACCGAACAGAAAATTCCAAATTCTTGATAAGCAACAAGTTTATGAATTAACTGTAAAGCTCTTCAACTAATGGAATTTTGCGCAAAGATCGCAAGGGAAAATGTCAAAAGCAAAAACTGTTTTCACTGATAAGCCGCAACGAAATGGAATTTTTATGCTATTTATTTGTATTTTTATTTTTATGTTTATTTTTATTTATTTGATTGGCACATGAAATTTCGCTTTCAATGCAAACTGAATGAAGTTAAATAAAAAATAAAAAAAACGAACATTTTATTAGCTTGGCACTTGAGAAACGAGCGTTTTATCTCCTTCTTCTCCTCTTCCTCCTCTTCGTCTTCTTGTTGTTTTTGTGTGTGCTTAAGAAATTTCCTTATAATGTGAGAGTCAATAGATTTTATTTATTTTTATTTTTTAACGATTACTAAAAGCTACTTAGAGTAAGAGTGCTTTAGTCGGAAGTGATCGACTTGAAGATACCCTGAAATCATTTTAAGCTTCTTTTATAACACACACAAAATACAAAATATATGTACAAACTCTGTACATTAAGCACAGGCATCTGCACAGTAAATTTGAAATCTTTAGCTTTTGAGGCATCGAAGTTACGCTTAAAAAACCAAATGGAATTATCGATTCTTATCGAAATGAGTTATCGAAAATAAATGATAAACTCGTGAAATTTATTCTAGCTCTTATAGGTTCTGAAATCGACGCGTTCACACATACGGACGGACAGACGGACAGACGGACAGACGGACATGGCTATATCGACTCAGCTCGTCTCCCTGATCAAGAATGTATGTACTTGATGCTATGCCTACCCTATGCCTATGATCTGCCATGCCTACCCCAATTAAGTGTACAGGGTATATACAAATAGGTACTATGATAATAATAATGATATGAAATTGTGTTTTTAAAAATTTAAATGAAATACGCTTTGGGATTCACATGAATTAGTTGAGAGATATTGCGATTAAAATATATATTAAAATATATATATGTATACATATATACAATTTTAATTGCAATATCTCTCATATATATATGTATATATGTATAATATATGTACTTGGTATTTCCAAAATGCCCAAAATTCACTTTACTGCGCAGTGATACACATCATATATCATATATCATATATTTATATATGTATATAGGAAATATATTTCATATCATATCATGCTCAAGAGAAATTTATAAATTCTTATATATATATGTATGTATAAATATTTAAACAAAATCAAACAGGGAAGTAAAATTCAAGTAATCTGATTTAAATTAAAAATTCTTTTGCCATTTCTCTTTCTACATCTCTCTCACTTTCACTCTCTCTATCTCTTTCTCTCTTTCTCTCTCTCTCTTTTGGTAATCTCTCAATCAATTATGGCTTTATAAGCACGACGCTTCGTCTTCCATTCATAAAAAAGGTAGCTAAGCAGACGCACATAGAGAGATACATTCAAATAGCGCATCGATAAGCAAAAGCTGGCCAAAAGCATTGATAACAACAGGTGTGTGTATTGTGCTGTGTTGTGGAACGTGAATGAACGCAGCTAGCCACACAGTTGAAATGCTGAAAGCAGCCAGCTCAACGCCTACGTAAATCAACTGTCAAATCGGTTCTTCGCCGATAGCGATAACACGATAACAGCAACAGCAACAGCAACAGCAACATTCAGTACTTTAGTCGTGCCTGACTTGCTTTTATTTGGACTTTTTTATAACTTAACAGTTAGATGGCATAGGCTACGCCGCATCGATACAATTTCCTGTGCACATAAATACCCCAAATATCAATTTCCAAGATTATTTTGGCATGTCGAATTGTTGTTGACGCTATTACTGACCTTCAGGCACAAAATTAGCAAATAGATAAAAATACAAAAATACTTAAACAAAAAAAAAATAGACATTAGAAATTAGAAAGATTCTCGGAGCGCGGGACTTTTCTTTATCGCACTAGAAATTGCAGAAGTCCAAAGTGAACAATAAACGTTTTATTGTCTATAAAAAGCAGTCAAAAAATTGATTGAAAATGTTATTGCATAATGTTTATCAGGGGGTTAAAAGTGCCTCAAGAAAACACCAATTAATTTACGACAGCAAATAAAGTTTTGGACTGAAGATTAAATAACTTAAAAATCAATTTTAAACTTTTATTGGAATTGCAAATTTAAGAAGTTTTTATAGAAAATTGTGTTTTAACATGAAATATGTTAAAATGCATTTAATTTTTTTTATTTCAGTTTTTTATTTGTTTAGATATTTTTTATTTCTAAAAACTCGTTTTTTAATCAGTTTATAGTAAACAAAAAAACTTAAAAAAATAGAAATTTGTTTTGAAATTTTATAATATATTGACTATATTAAAAAGCATTTTAATTCTTATTTATTTTTAATTTTTAGTATTTTTTATAAATTATTTTTGTTTATAAATTAAATTTAAATATATTTTTTATGAAATAAATTTTTTAATTTTTTTATAAATTTAGCTTTTCGTTTTTATTTTTGTATTTTATATATTAAATTTTTAATTTTTTTTTTATAAATTAGATTTTTAATTTTTAATTTAATTTTTTAATTTAATTGGTAAATTAGATGTTTATTTTGTTATTTTATTTTTTAATTTAATTTGTAAATTAGATTTTTAATTTTTAATTTTATTTTTTAATTTAATTTGTAACTGTTTTTTTATAATTTAGGTATTTATAATTTGATATTTTTTTGTTTACTATTTCAGAAAATTGTTTTTGCTTGAAAATTTAAAGAATCTACTAAAAAACACACTGAAATTATCAATGCTCAAATTTTGCTTTAAAAAAAAGCATTTTAAAAATTTTAAAAAATTGAAAAATGAAAAAAAAAATGATTTTGTTTCAAATATATGTTAAGCCAATTCCTTATATTATATTTAAATATTTTTATATAATTTTTCAAGAGTTAAAAAAAGACTGAGCACTGAAAGACAAGATAATTCACTAGATTAAAGCAAGTTGAAGGCTTCAGCTGATATATTTATATTTATATATAATTTGAAAAATAATATAAAATAGATTTCTGATATATGTACTATATATATTTTATAAATAATTTAAAACACAATTTTTCTAATATATTTGAATTGAGTTTGAAATCTTTTGCAATTATCTCAAGCACAAATAAATCTCAGAAAAGTTCTTCAAGCAAATCTCCATTTCGATATTGTTCAAGTCCCACGAAAGTCTGCCCAAAGTTCAGTTCTATCAATATTTCGGCCAGCTTTGGGCACTGACCAACTCATACAGATAATAACTCAATGTTTTCGGCTACTGACAAACAGTATCTATGACATTATCAGTAATTAGCGAACATAAAGAATCGTGTGATCCTTCTTTATTATGTATTCGAAGTGGCTGTGACTCATGCGATTGCAGCCAATGAGTCACATTGTTTTAGGAAACCCCTTTGATATAGTGGGGGGCCCATGCAATTGATCATTATCGAAAAGCATTTGAAATCAGTCTGTAAGACCCATTAAACTTGGATGATGTAGGTGACTCAAGTGCCCCCCAAGTTGAGGTTGAGTCATCAGGAATCTAGTTGAGATAGGCTATTTTATGGCGCTGGTAGTCAGTGGGTGGGTGATTAGCTGGCTAACTGTAAGTCTAATAACTAGAAGTCTGCTCATTAAAAGAGATAAATTCCTCATCATGATGAAACATATTTTGTATATTATCAACCTTCTTTTCTTCTTGCAAATCATGGGGCGTATGCGTGATTACGGCGTGCGGCAGTACTTAGAATTTAGTTGGGATTTTGTGTTTTTAAAGGGAATACAATTTATGAGCATACATATATAAATATATATATATATTATATATGTATGTATGTATATTCCTGGAAGCGTCATTCTAGAAATGTTCTAATATTGTGAAATTTGTGGATTGCTCATAAAATTATATTATCACTATATAGTATATGTATGTATGTATATACATATGTATTAAGTATACGTCACTTGTACAAATACAAGTTTTTTGAGTAGTTTATAAATATTTAACTTATTAAAAAATTAAATATAATTATAAAAAAATTAAATATTATTTTTTTTTAATATAATAACTATTTTATTAAATTTTTTTTACTGTTTTTGATTATAAAAAAATTTTTTATATATATTCTTATATTATAAAATATTGCAATAAAAAAGAAAATATTTTTTTTTTTTCATTTTTAATTTTTCTAAATTTATTTTAGTGTATAAAAAATATTTAAAAAATTGTAATATTTAATATATATTTTTTAATATTTTACTTTTTTATATATGTAATTATATTATTTTTTAATAATTTTTGTGATATAAAAAAATATATATAAATATTTATATTTTATAAAAATATTGCAATAAAATTATCTAAAAAACAAAGAAAATATTTTGTATTTATTTTTAATTTTTCTAAATTTATTTTGGTGTATAAAACATAAAATAAAAATTGTAATATTGATCATACATATATGTATGTAATATATTATTTTTAATCTTTATAATAACTTGTTTGCTCTCAAAAAAACTTACCATAAAATTAACAGAAAATCCACAATAAAAAATTGATAAAATATTCCTTGCTGTTTCGAAATTGATTCCCAAATTCTCGCTTGTTTGAAGATTGTTGCTCTATTTGCACAAAGATTATACTGTTATTTTGCAGCTGATATATTTGATTTATTATTATTTTTGATTTTGTTAAAAACACTTGTTGTCGCGCGAATCGACGAGCGGCAAGTGTTTGTAGAACTTTTTCACTGTTGCGCAGTCGAGGCGCGGCATGAACAAAATAATCGCCGCGAAACGTTAAGCGAAAACGTTGCCTTCTCACTCACTCTTTCTCTCTTTGTTACTCTTGTCTGCACTTGTCGCTCGAGCAAATTACCAAATTCTGTTTTGAGCGTGTGTGTGTGTGTGTGCGTCCGTTAGAATCAGAACTAAGTTACGCGAGGCACCGGCGCTGACTGAGCGAACGCAACGATCGTCGTTGTCTGATATTAAAATTGTATAAGAATTTAGCAGCGGCAGCAGCAGGCAGCTGAGCTGAGCAGAGCAGTAGCAGCAGCGTAGCCGAGAGTTGACTGTTCTTAATCGACGTGGTGTGAGCGAGAGCGCGAGTGAGCGAGCGAGCATGTGTGTGTGTGAGTGTGTGTGTATGTGTGGGTGTGTGACGCTGCTTTAGCTTTGGCGACGTTTTGCTGCTTGCGTCTAATTTTTTTTATTTATTTGTTTTATTTTTTTTTCCATATATATTTTCAAGTTTAATTTGTTGTTGCTTCTCTGTTGCTGCGGCGAATTTCCGTATCAAACGCTCACACACATATGCACAACTGGGCGTGTATGTGTGCGTGTGTGTTATTTATAATCTTTGCTGCTTTTGATTATTTGCATGTGTATTCGTAGCTGCGCAGCACTATGATTGCCGCTGCTGCTGCTGTTGTTGTTGTTGTTGTTGCTGCTCTGCTATTAGCGTTTTGTTGTTGCGCACATTCACACGCCACTATAAACAATATTGACCTAGGTTATATATATACTATATATGCACACACACATACATACATACATACATACATATATACACACACTTTAGTATTTGATTCTGCTTTTTTTATACTTCGCTCAGTTGTAAGTATTTAATCCGTTGTTTTTTTTCTAGGTTATATTTTAAGCAATATTCTTGATAGACTTTTTGCTTTGATTTACATATGTTTAATATTTATATACATAAATATATATTTAAACGTTATCAGTCTTTCGTTAAACAAACAATTTACCGTTCATACATAAAAAACACACAAATTGATTTAAGAATTGCACTTTTTGTTGTTGTTGTTGTTGTTAAAGAAAACACTTTAAAAAGATTTGCTAAGTTTTAGTTTTAATTATTAAAACTAAACAATAAGGCAAAGGAGATCAAATAACGTTGATTATTTTATTTGTTTCTATTTTCTTTCTTTCTTTCTTTCTTTTTTGTTCTGTTGCAGCAGCTTTTTGCTTAGTTAAAAGCTTTCTAATACTATTGAAAGTTCTTTGAAGAACAGAAAACGCTGCCGTTTGCCGTGTTGACGCGTCGCCAGCTCGCTGAGAAATACGAAATGGCGGCCAGCGCTCAAAATTTGCCGAGAACAACACGCTGGCAGCGCTGCGACGCAACTGTGACTGCGCAGCTAACGTTAGCAGCGGCTGAGACTGTGACTGCGGCAGTGGCAGTGGCAGCGTCAACTGAAGAATGAAAACGCTGCGCATGCAAGTATGAGTACATGTATGCGTGTGTGTGTGTGTGTTTGTCTGTGCTTGCGTGCGTAAGCCGGCATTTGAGACAGCAGCTGCTGCCGCTGCCTCTAACGCATATAGACAATGTACATACAAAAGCTGAGGCTGTTTCTTTTTTTTGCAGCCGCAATGGCGTGCTGCTGCTGCTGCTGCTGTTATTTTCGGCAATTGCCTGTGCTGCGTTGGCGTAAGCGTCAACAGCGACGCGCTGCGAAGCGTCAGCGGCGACAAACGACAAACGCGCTCAACTTACTCAATAAAATTTTTATTATGATATCTACGCATACGAATATAATTCGTACGGCTGTTCAATTTGCATTGTTGTTGCTGCTGTTGTTGTTGTTGGCGATTTGCTTTCGGTTCTTATCGCCGTTGCGGCTGTTGTTGTTGTTTTTGCCTTCTTCTTCTTGTATTTGGACAGTTGTTTTTTTTCGCCGTATTTTTGCAGCTTTTTTTCTGTGCTGGTGACGTATGTGTCTGTATATGCAGTATTACATATGTACATACATATACAACTCTATGTGCGCGTGTGTGTGTGTGTGTATGAGCTCAATTTGTGATTTGTTAGCATGAATCGAAATATTTACGATGCTTTCGTCAACTTCGTAGATAACTAAAGATTAAAGCTCACCTGATACAAAGTGCAAGTCGCAATTAAATTGACATAGGACATATAAAAATATGAACTTTGTCACTTTACTTACCTGCGTTAGGCATCAAACGAGCGATAAACAATTAAATTAATTTTTTATATTTAACAGAAAATTTCTTTTCTTTGGCTATGGATGAGAAGTATCTGAATCAAGTCAATGCCCTCCCCAAACTTTATAGCCAATGTCTGCTGTAGCATTATACCTCCTCCTCCTCGCACTGCACACCTCTGTCTTTTTCCCCCTCCCCCACTTTTCTCTTTTATTCAAGCAGTGCACTGACCCCATCTTTCCTTTGTCGGACAACATTTATAGTACAGCAACAAAACAAACAACAACAAAAATTAAAATTATTATGCATAAATAAGAAGTTGTGCGAAATTCGGCGAAAATGTTAAAGAAATTTCAATAAATGCAGCGCCTGAGCGCAGCCAGCGCAAAGCGTTTCCGCTGCTCGCGTTGCAGCCGACGCAGCTGCTGCTGCTGCGGGGGGCATAGGTTTTTTTTTTTTTAACGTTGCAATAAATTCAAGCTTCATCCCTTTTTGGCAACGACCAACACCAACACAAACAGCAGCGAGCCAAAAAGTATATTCAAAAGAAAGAAAAAAGAGAGAAGAAGAAGAGAAAAAATAAAATACAACCCAAACCCAAAATGTCTGCAACGTTGTCGCTTGCAAAGGGCAATGCCAGAACAAAAACAACAACAGCAGTCGCAGTCGCAGCAGCAGTCGCAGCAGCAGTCGCAGCAGCAGCAGCAGCAGCAGCAGCAGCACTCGCATCAGTTTCGCGTGGCGGTCGTGCAACGGTTTTCAACAGTTGTATATGTGAGGCCGTGCCACAGTTTTCGACACGTGCTGCACATGCAGAGGGGACGCCAGCAGCGCGCCGCACACTCAAGAGTTTGTTGCATGTCTGTCTCTCTTTCTCTCGCCCTATCGCTTTCTCTCTGTCTCTCGCTCGCTGTTCAATTGTGTAGGTTGTTGCCGTGCTGCATGGGACAGTTAATGTGAGTCTGTGTCTGGTCGCTTGCCAGCTGGTTGAATCATTAGACACACAGGCTGCATGGGCGGGGAACGCGCCACGAATTGACTAATCTAAGTGAGGTGCAACATTCATTGCAACAATCATTCAACATTTTGCAATGTGTTTTTAGAAAATAGAGCTCGACTAACTGACTAATAAATACGGAATACTTAAATAGAAAAGAGGGATCTGAACACTGGGGACAGTGGTGGGCAGAATAACGCCCGGTTTGAGGGTGGTTGGGCAGCCCAACAGATAGATAGAGAGAGAGAGAGAGAGAGAGGGATGGTTTTCTCAGTCGATAAGTAACAAATGCAGTTCGACACATCGGACAGATCGATGACCTGGCTGACGGCTCATACAGTACATTCACCTACCTCAACTACAAGAATGGAAAAAAAGAATCATTATCATTATTATTGTCATTGTCATTGCTTTTAATATTGGCATTGTCGTTGCCTTTAGCATTAGCATATAGCATTGTTATTGGCATTGTCATTGTCATTGTCATTGTGATTGTTATTATCATTGTTATGGTCATTTTCATGTTCATTGTAATTATCATCGTCATTGTCATTCGCATTGTAATTGCCATTATCATTGTAATTGTCATTATCATTATCATTGTCATTGTCTTTAGCATTAGCATTAGCATTGTCATTGTCTTTAGCATTAGCATTAGAATTAGCATTGTTGATTGTCAATTGGAATTTTCATTGTCATTGTCATTGTCATTCTCATTGCCCTTGTCCTTTTCCTTGTTATTGTCCTAGTCCTTGTGATTGTTCTTGTCCTTTTCCTTGTCCTTGTCCTTTTCCTTGTTATTGTCATTGTCCTTGTCCTTGTCCTTGTCATTGTCATTATCATTATCATTATCATTGTCATTGTATTAAGCATTAGCTTTAGCATTGGCATTGTCTTTAGCTTTAGCATTAGCATTGTGAATTGTCAATTGGCATTTTCATTGTCATTGTCATTGCAATTGTGAAAGTCCCTATTATTAGCATTAACATTATCATTATCATTGTGATTAGATAACCTAATTCTCTATTATTTCATATATAATATCTCTTTTAATTATGTCATTATTAATAACAATTGAATACTATTATATAGATCATTATCATATCAAAATATGAACAACAGTTCTACTAATACAATAATAATATAGAAGACAATTAATTATTCTGGAAAAATCAATCAATATATCGTCTATATACACAGCCAATCGATAATATTGAAATTCCCTTTTCTAGAAAAAACAATTAGAGCTAAATTTCTTTGATGGCTTTTGGCCCATTTCCGGGCGGCATACCAAGGCCTTGACAAGGACATCACATTAATGCCAGACACTCTCTGATATTGTGGCGATTCCCAGAACTCGGGGAAGGTAAATTAGAAAACAGTTGCCAACAAATTGCACCACATTAAGGCAATGAATCATAATGCATTGGCGTCATTTGGTACCACATCGGGCTGTTTTTATTTATTTTGTTGCTTTTGCATCGATTGTCTGTGATAATGGCTCGAAATAGACACGTGTGTTGACCAATGCGATAACAATAAAAAGTAACCACAAAGTTCTTAATTGGTTTTCCATATGCAAGATCAATGACTGTGTGGGACTTCATTGCGCTCTGATTTCATTTCAAAGGGGCCAAGACTTCTCAGCTAATGGCAACTCGACTCTAATCTAATCTAATCTTATCGGGGCAAACAGCGTTCATTATGTTATTGCATATAATGCGCCAATAACCACGTGCGAAATATCTCTCTAAAAAAACAAACGCAAAACAAAACTCGTGGAATTGCACAATATTTATTAAGTTCTGCAAGAGCAGCGTCGGCAGGCAAAGACGAAGCGTGTCTGAAGTGCGGCATGCCCAGCTAACAGACCTGCTACGTCAGCTTTTAACAGAGCATGTTAAGAACTTAACAGCAAGGGCTAAAAATGTTAATGCAGCAGGCGTGAATGTGTCACTTTTGGACAGTCTTTAGAAGGGGTCTACAGCAACGTAAAGCTCCAAAGCTGTGGGAGATACAGCTTTTTTGAGGAAGGTACTCGAAGGGTGCTCCAAGTAGCTTTAGCTTCAATATGACTTGCATTTATACGGACCGACGAACGGACTGCAAGAGGGATATTACAAAAAACCAATATACTCTTTTCACTTTGCAAACGTGTATAAAAATAGGCAATTTCAGCAAAAATATAAGAAAATAATTTTAAAATAAATAGTAAAGCAAAAATAAATAATTTAAAAAAAAATAGACATAAAAAAATATTTAAAAAAAAATAATATAATATTTTAAATATTCAGAGAAACAAAAAAAAAATATAATAACATTTTAAATATTCAGAAAAATAAAAATTAATATAATAAAATTTTAAATGTTCAGAGAAATAAAAAAAATAATATAATAATATTTTAAACATTCAGAAAAATAAAAAACAAAATAATATAACAACATTTTAAATATTCAGAAATATAAAAAAAATAGTATAATATTTTAAATATTCAGAGAAATAAAAAAAATAATATAATAATATTTTAACTATTCAGAGAAATAAAACAAAATTTTTGTCAGTTCACAAAATTAGAAAGAATTTTTAAAGCTTAATCTAAAAAGGTTAAAGACAGAGTATAAAAAAAGATTGTTTATCAAATTTCTTTGTTGTAGAACTAGAATAGAATAGAATAAACAGATTTTATATATTATACATTTTTCTATTTAATAATTTAATTCTTTTACTAAAAGCTAAACAATAATTATAAGTAATTAATAACTTACCATGACAGTCATCACAACAGTGTTTTAATCTCTACAGAATGTAGAGAAAGAAAAGCTGTCATATAAAAAAAAATAAATAAAAAATAATTAATAAATAAAAGAATGCATTTTCAGAAATATTTAAAAAAATATTTTTACATATTTTTTATTTTTATATATATTTGTATATATAAATTTGTATATATTTTTTATTTTCATAAATATTCTTATATATTTCTTTATGAAAAATCTATTTTGTAAATATTTATATTTATTAATTAAATGCATTTCTACAATATAATTATTTAAATATTTATCCTATATAAATTTATTTATTTATATAACTTACAAAAATATGTATTAATTTGTTAAATAAATTTTAAATTGTAAAATATTGTATAAGAATTTTCAAAAAAAAAAAAATAAACTAAAGTTAAAAAACTGGATTGAATGCTGAGAGCCTGCAGCAAACTATCGTACAACAGCAAAGCCATCATCTACAAAGCTATAGTAGTACCTACCTTTCTATATGGAATGCCTTTATGGGGATCTGCAGCACGGACATCTATAAACAACATCCAAATTTAACAGAATAAAGCACTACGAAGATGGACTGGAGCAAATTGGTTTGTGAGAAACTCAGTGCTACGCAGGGATCTTGAAATTCCTACAATCGCAGAATGGATTGGGAGAAACAGAGAAAGACTTGCTGCGCATCCAAATCATCTAGCAGCTAATCTAGCCAACAACAATAACAGACGAAGACTAAAAAGACTACACCCTTTGGATCGTCGGGTGATCTGATCTCTGCGTATAATATTATTATTAATTATATTAATTATTATAATTAATTTATACCGGCATACTGGCCCACTCATTAGTTAAGGTTTAGAGATAATTGCGCTATAGAGTCTTAGACAATAAGCTGCAACAATGCATTAAATATGAATAATAATAAAAAAAAATTAAAAAAAAAACAAGTTTTATAGCTCTTTATCTAGTTAAATTAATATACAAAATATATAATAATAATATTAATATTTTAATAAAATATGCCTAACATTACCTAGGTAATAAATATATTTTCTAGAAACAGAAAATAAATTTATAAATATAAAATATATATATAAAATTATTTAATAAATATTTTATTTAACAATAATAACTAATTATTAAATATGCCAGCGAATACTTTTTACAGGGTATCTCACTATTAATAACTTTCAGGAAACAAAGACCGTCTACCTTATTTACCATAGATAAAAAATATACATATGTACATACTTATATACCTATATATATATATATATATATATATATATATATATATATATATATATATGTCATAAAACTGCGTCGCATAATTTTAGACCAGATAACAAATTGCCCAGGTTCTTGAAATAGATGTGCTCCATTACGTATACGTCATATGCAACTTAGTTGCTTGGCCTTGCATAATAAAAAGTTAATAAACTAAAACAAAAAATAAATTAAAAAAAATATATATATATATTTAATAAAAATAAAAAATCCCCTAAATAAATATAAATATATTTAATAAATATGACAAAATGTATTTTAGAAAAAGTCGTAGAAAGTCAATTTTGACGTTGCTCAAACTGATGTAATTCCTATTTATTATTGTTGTTATAATAATAATTTATTTGTTTACCGAAACGTGTGGCGCGTAAAAGAGAGAGCGAGAGAGAGGGAGCTAGGCAAAGGGTTGGATGAGAAGTGCAAATACATGAACAAATGACATTTGCTAAGAGCTCACATATGTACATATATGTGTGTATGTATGTATGTGCATGTGTGCATGTGTGTGTGTGTGTGTGTGTGTAAATATTATTGCTACAGTGCCACAGTCGCTTCGTCGTATTCAATGTCAGTGTCAGTCATTTAGACTTTTATTATTCGTATTGTTATTGTCGTATTGCAGGTCTCTCGCACGCTCTATAGCAGTTCGTGTAAACAGTGAGCTTTGTATGTTTATGCACACACTCGCATGCATACATATACATATGTACATATGTGTGTATGTATGTATGTATGTATATCTGCAGCCATATCTAATAACAAAATGTAGTTTAGCTTTACCGAATCAAAACATTCGTAATACGGAATTGTGTAATAATTAAATTTAGCATTACAAATGATAAGGAAACTAAATAAAGAATATATTGTAAAAAAACAAAATATTTATTAATAAACCTGATTTCTGCATGGCATAGAAAAGGGCAATTTCTATATAAGACTTAATATGGCTGGGAATATGGAGTATAAGAGTACTTTTTCAATGAACAATATTCTGTATAAGACTCAATATGGCTGGGAATATAGAGTATAAGAGTACTTTTTCAATGAACAATAAAAAAAAAACTAGTTAAAATGTTACAATATTTTTGAGAGTTTCTATAGAATTTGGAATAAGTTATGGAATATAAGATATTCCATATACATACATACATACATATATATTATATAAATCGAATGCTCTGGCTCAAAGAAAATATTTTAAATTAAAAAAAAATAAATAATTTACATTTTTTATTTATCTTTTATTAATTTTATATATTTGTTTTTTATACAGAAAGTTTATAAATTCTAGGAAATTTTAAATATTGATTTTACATTTTTTATTAATTTTATATATTTATTTTTTTTAATATATTTTATATTATTATGTTTCTAGGAAACTAAATTCAAGGAAATTTCATATATTGTTTTTACATTTTTTATTTATTTTGTTTATTAATTTTTTATATTAATTTTTTAAAATATTATTATCTTCCTAGGAAATTGATAAATTCTAGGAAATTTTAAATATTTATTTTACATTTTTTATTTATTTTTTATTAATTTTATATATTTATTTATTTTTTTAATTATTTATATTTATGTATTCATTTTGTATCAATTATTTTATATTAAATAATTTATTTTTATATATTCCTTCTACACTCCCTTATTTCTATAGAATTTGTTTAGAATTTGTATTTTTAGAAATTCTTTTTCCATTTATTATACATATTACAAAGAAAACAGCATATATAAATCATATTTTCTTTAAGTCTACATACATACATATGTACATACATATGTTGGGAGTCGAGTATAAGTAGAGTATAAGAGCACAAGCAGAAATACAGCAATTGCTATGATTCTATGATGAAAAGCTTTAGCTACTATCTCCTTCTCTTTCATTCTTGCATTTACACGTGTGATATACATAAGAGTGCATACATACATATGTGTATACATATGTATGAATGAAATTTGAATATGCCTATGTACATATGTATGTACGTACATACGTCACTTGTAAGCATGTTTGTATGCACATACGTATACCCTGTAAATATATGTATGTGTATATAGATATACATAGGTATGTATTCACATACATACATATGTATGTACATATGTATGTATTGATGCACACATGTATTTAGTTAATTATCATTCGAATATTGCTTGATTACAAAACACCTTTTTGCATTTTAGTTTTACGACCATTGTCGCCTGAGCAGCTGTTTTGTTGTTGTTGCTGCTGCTGCTGCTTGTTGTTGTTGTTGCTTGTTGTTTTTGTTTCATTTCCATTTGGTGCTTCCTCTTCTTCTAGCCTTCAGCCAGCGCATGTCAATTATTGTTGCACAATAACAGTTGAAATTGAAAAATCGTTGAGCTAATGTCGCCAGCTGTTAAATAAATTTGCATACGTTAGCAATACTTATGCATATTACAAATGTTAAAAAAAAAGAACGAGTCACATTTGTAACATTGTAAATAGATTTTGTTCTGTCTTCCTTTCTGTCTCTCTTTCTCTCTCTCTCTGTGCTTTATTGAGCTGCGCTGTAAATAAAGCTATATGTCAATTAAGCAGCAGCCAGCGCAATAGCAACAACAACAACAGTAACAGCAGCAGCAGCAGCAGCAGCAGCAGAAACAGCGAAAGCAGAGGGAGTGCCGACGTCCAGACTGCGTCAATAATAACTGCATTACACGCGGCAACGACCAAAAATTAAAAAAAAAGAATAATAAATACAAATAATGGAAACTCTCTCTCGCACACACACACACAGGCACTACACTATGAGAGAGCCCAGACCTTGCACTCCATCACTCTCGCACGCTTTGGCTTTGCCGCTGCATTTGCTGTGTGTTGCCCTCCCTCATCGATTCATTCAATCTGCTATGCTCTGTGCGCTCTTCATGTTTCTTGCGCGGTTCATTGACCGTCGCACGTGCGTTGAAAACCATTGCACATCCTCTTGCATTTGCTAGTGCCAGAGTGTTGAAAACGCAGGCACTGCCTCTAAGGCGTACATGCACGTTGCATTTTATCGCATGCACATGTCGCTAGTTTGCTCTCTCTCTCTCTCTCTCTCTCTCTCTCTCTCTCTCTGTCTCTCTGCCTGGCACGCTCTAGCACTATGGCAACTATACAACTGTTGGTGTATGTATGTATGAATGTGTGTGTGTGTGTGTGTGTATTTTTATAGCCTGCCTGAACGCTATGTAGCTGTAGTTATTTTAATTTTTTTTTGTTTGCTTTACAGTTGCGCGTGGACCGCAGTAGTGTGTGTGTGTGTGTGCTATGTTCTCAAGTAACTTGATTTCATTTGCAGTTTTATTTTCGGCTACTTTCGTTGTTTACAGTTATTTTTAATTGTACAGACGCGCCCACATTGCGAGTCACTTAAGTCATCGATTCAATTGCAATGCACAATTGATAGAAGAAGGAATATATGTATATACATATGTATGTATGTATGTATGTATGTGTATACATATATATCTAAATCTTATAATATTTAGGTACACATACATATACACATGTACTTTGTCTGATAATAATATTGATAAGCATTGTCCATATTGATCATAAATTTAGAGTTTCCGTTGTGTGGCGGCTCGTTCAAAAACCAGAAACCAAAATAAACAAAAATATTCTGTAAGCTTTTAGGTGCTAACACACTTTAAGAGAGATACATACATATGTACATACGACACACACATAAACATACATAAATACATATACATATGTATGTATGTGTGTAGGTACTTCAAGCATTGCTACTTTTGGTATTTAATCTAAGTCAACTGTCGCATCGCTTTAATATTTTATGCATATGTACATATGTATGTATGTACATATGTATGTATGCGTGCACACTCCGTGACATTCAAATATATTCATTTATTTATTTTAATTATTCACTTAAATGTCTTGTCAAACTTGTTTTTTTCTTCTTCTCTAGCTATTAAATATTTACAAGGCGCAATTGCAATGCAGTTTTTGTTTTTTTTGTTGTTGTTTTGTTTAAAGCAGATTAAGCACCTGTTAATTAACAGTTAAATACATATGCACTTAACTAGTCAAAGGTAGCTCACAGTGTGAGGGCATTGCTAAGTTGTTAGCTAAGCGTTGTCATAACACTTACAACGTAACTTGACATGAGGATAAACTGAGATTAACTTTAAGAGTTTACAAGTAAATTTGGAAGAAACATGAACCAAAGGGTGATAAAAGAAAGTTTAATAAATAATAAATAATTAAAAAATAAATAATACAAAGAAATATAATTTAAAATAACTAAAAGTTAACATGAGCTTTAACAGCTAGATGTTTAAAGCGAAAGTATAAAGAACATCAAATCTAGAAACTAAACGAAGAATCAAAAGAGAGAGAGAGAGAGAGAGGGGGGAAACTGATAGGTTTATCAAATATCAAAAACTAAACTAAGCTAACATGAATTTTAACAGCAGGATAATTGCTTATATCAATTATTTTAATATAACAAAACATGTTCCCCACTTAACTAACCCGCACTGTACATAGTCTAGTTGTACTCGTATCATTTGTAAAATTTATTTTCCTATCATTAAGACTGAAGTACGCATTTCCTTTAGTGTTAAACCCAAAAATCATTTATTGATCAGCCCCAAGCAATTTAGATAGACGAAAATACTACTACAAATTAGCTGATTGAACATTGCGAATGGAAAATTGTGAATGAATTGACTTCTTTCTATTAAAGTAAGAATCTAGAAAGAAATACTGAATGAATCGAAGATTAATTAAGTAATTTGTTATATCAGAACTCTAGAATGAATGGAATTTGTGATATATTATGGGGTAATACTAAATATTTAAAATTTTGAAAATTTTTAAATTTGAATACAGAATGAATCTTCAGTTTAAGCCATGACCGCAGATTTTAAAGTGCAGCTTAAAATTTTTAAGACAAAATCTTTGATTTAATTCGTAGAGTATTATACATATATTACCTTTATAATCTATAATATATTGTATAAAAAGTCTTCCAAAATTAAATATTAGAAAATTATTGGAAAAATTCGAAGAATCTTATTCATTTGCCCAAGAAATTTGAAATTTGAAATTTATGCAAATAATCATATTTTCGTATAAGAAGTAAGCAACAAAAATCTCTATTATAATAGATATATCTAGCTAGCCATAATATATATATAGTATTTAGTTATAAAAGCCGAAACAACAAAATTCGTTTATGGCCAAATTCCATATGAATGCTAATTAAATTTCTAGACAAACCGAAATAAATCAAATTGAAAACACGTTTTTATTTTGGTTAAGTTTAGGTAGGTTTTACGCATTAGTTGGACTCGCCAATAATTGTGCAATAGCCAGACTATGTAGACGAAACACTTTATCGATATCAGCTAGAGTAAAGCCCAATGGGACTTACGTAAAACTCGGGTTGCCCGGCCCGTAGGTAACCAATTCAATTTATTGAACCTCACACAATGTGGGCAAAATGTAGAAAGCTAAGTAGTAGTAGCTATAATCTGATATGTGAGTATATATATATATGTATATATTTTTATATATATACTTTGATTTGATGCAACCTTGAGAATTGGCAAAGCCAATTGCCCGTACATTGACTCGAGCAAAGTTTCTAAGCAATAGTTTTCTCTCTCTCTCTCTCTCTTTCTCTCTTACAATCCCTCCTTCTACATCTAACTCTTGTGCTCTATTCTCCTCTCTTGTTCTTCATCTCCCTCCTCCTTCTCTCTCGCTCGCTTTTACACGCGCAATCGTTAAAATGCAATAAAAATAAACAAGTAATTGCATTTTAGTCGGCATTGCTCGACTAGCATATACCCAGCATAGCTGTTATTTCCGTCTAGAATTCTAGCAGACATGAGCACATGTGGCTTAAAATATAAGTATAAATATAAGACTTAAGTCGTATAAGACAAAATGGTCTAGAATTATATGAAGCTGGGTAAGAATACATATGATAAGTTAGAATGATAATGGATAAGAATAAAATGACAAAGGAGTGAGAATAAGGGTATAAGATAGTAAGTAGTGAGTATAAGATAGTAAGTAGTAAGTATAAGATAGTAAGTAGTGAGTATAAGATAGTACGTAGTGAGTATAAGATAGTAAGAAAGAGAAGTATAAGACAAATAAAGAGATAGATACATTTTAGTATAGATTAAGAAGTATTTGCTGAATCTAACAAAATCAAATCAATCCAATCAAGTATATATACTATAGAGTATATTATAAAGTAGAGTTTTTTATACTATACTATAACTATACTTAT